>JAODJX010000083.1:6596667-6607165 GCA_026776945.1 Isichthys henryi
CCCCCCCCGTCCGCGTGTCGGTGCGCCCCGCCCCTCCCCCCGCGGGGCCCGGGCGGCGGGGGGGGGGGGGGGGGGGGGGGGGGGGGCTGGGGGGGAGCGACAGAGTGCCCAGGCTGAACCGCACTCCAGCTGGACCTCGCCTGCATCTTCCTGATGAAAAACCAGCACTGCCTCCTACGCAATCACCCTCTGCACGGGATTCATTCACAGACACCGTGGACTTCTTAGGCTCGTATGCTTGTATCTGGCCGCCTCACCTTTCTTTATGTCTAGATCTTCATTTCTGTTCCTACTTCAGCTTTACTCATATTGTATTTCTTCTTTTGTTGCACTGTTCACTTGATTGTATGTTTAATTGTATACAGCGGGGCGCTGAGGAGGACACAGTTTCACTCCTGGCTATCTAAACCGCTTCCTTTACGTGGAGAACGCAGGGAAATGTTACTCTAATGCAGGGACACCCCCGAATATCTTGAAGAAGCGAGATGGAGCCGAATACTAAAAGAGTGTATGTGGGGGGCTGGATTTCAGGGGGAGGCCAAGACGATAGCTGCCTTCCCCCCACTCAACATGCTGTACTTCAGACGGAGATTTTCCCCCCTAGACAGAGCTCACCATGCCATCCCCCCTGTCAAAAGCGTGACCGAATTACCCCCCTGCATCAAGCACCCCCCCCACACCTAAATCGCATACCTCCCTTTCTGCATTCTGTCTATCTCTGTACGAAGGATTAGCAGGTGTGAACCCAAAAATCAGCATCTTTTCACGGTGCTTTCTAGAAAGACACTCTTTCTGTCTTCACCCGGTCGCTGTCGCTACGGTCTGGGGGAACGCACTTAGCTACACCCGTCGACTTCAAACACGCCGTACCATAGAAAGGAGCAGAAATAATTCCCTCTATAAGACTTTCTTCGGGCAGCGTGGCGAATAAAAGCAGCAAGCGAGGGGTGTGGCAAAGTGAGGGGGGTGGAAAATATGAAGAGGTACTGGGGGAAAACGAAAAGGCCTAGAGAGGGAGACACCATTCTGCCATCAGGCTGTAGGGTGAAGAAAGAAAGAGAGAGAGAGAGAGAGAGAGAGAGAGAGAGAGAGAGAAAGAAGCCCCAGGTATAGCAAATTAATCAAGTGAATCTGCTCCAACCTCGACCATCTGCCTCAATTCAACAAGATAGAACAGAACCATCATTTAGCTGCCCTGTTTCTGATTGACAGGCCATTCAACCAATTAGGGGTTAAACTCCTGTTGAGGCGAGATGGGACAGAATCTGCCCCAAACTGGATCGTCTGCCCTTATTTAATAAGATTCAATCAAAAAAATACCATTTAGTAGCTTTGTCTGTGATTGACAGGCCATTCTACCAATCAGGAGCTGTACTCCTGTAGAGGAGAGGCGGGAAATAAACTCTGCCAGCGTTACCGCCGACACTGAAGCCAATCAAATATCATTCGCAAAGGCTGGTGATGAACGACAATTTGGCTTTTATTCACCTTCAAATTTCTTCGCTGAGTTATTAATATGTGATGCATTAAAAACATAGTTATTCTTCTAGAAGGAAACACCAAGCAGGTTTTATAAAAATAGGATAAAATTTCCATGAAAGTCAGGCGTGTAAAGAAAGGGGACATAGACTTGAATGTTTTGCAGTGTCTTGTAGCTAGACTCAGAGGTTTGAAGCGTATTTTTGTTTTTGGCTTGATTGTTTTGTGAAAAACAATAAAATAAACACTCCGTTTGAACACAGTGAGGTAGATTTCAGTTCCCTGCTGTCTGTTTTGTCCTTATTTATTTCTACTGGCATCAATTCACCTCAGGGTTTAACACCTCTGTTCAGCGCAAACAGCAGCCGTTTATGGTACTGTGCTTTTCCGAAATAAAAAATAAATAAAGGACTTTGAAAATGAGAAGTTAGTGACTTATGGACTGACAAAGAATGAGGTTCAAACATGTATTTACATTGCAAGGAAGTTAATAGTCAGTCTGCAGGAAACAACATTTGGGCCCTGTACTTTTTTAATGGATCAATGAAAAAAAAGGTAATGTTTGAGCATCTTTTACTCAGCCTAAGCAGGGAGGATTAGATGCAGAGTCTTGAAGTACTTGTAATTCTGATGTGGACACATTTATTTATATGGAGAGCAAAGATTGGGTTAAATTCCAGAAATAAAGATCAGCTTTCGTGTATGTAACAAGCTCTAAATGTAAGATTTTTTACGTCGTACAGACTAAGTGTAACATGTTCTGAGAGGCTGAATGTGTAAGGTCTGCCCCCCTCCTTCCTAAAATCTCCATTAAGAGCATCAGCACACCAAACCTCACCTGAACCTGAAAGCTGAGGCTGGATTCACTCTTTATCTGTACTTCATACCGAGCACATTTCCACCAACGGGAGCGTTTCCTATAAAGTATTTTCGGGAAGATGAAGGTGTGTGTGTGTGTGTGTAGATGGGTGTGATCCTGTGGCTTTGGGGCATGAAAGAGAAAAAAGAACATCATCTCTCTCTTTCCTCTGGCCGACGGGATCGTCACCCTGGAGATCACCCCGGATACGCTAGATTGACTCCCGTCATCTTCTTTTCTCGCCCGTCAGCCTCCAAAATCCGGACCGTGATGGAAGAACTGGTCCATGTGGACCCCGGCCAGAGCCGCGGAGCCCTTCGTGCCGACGATGCTGGGCTGACGTTTCAAATTAGTGCCAGGAGTTCCCAGGTGTCCCTTTGGTCTGAAATTGGCGCATTTTATAGCTTCAATGCACTTTTAAACCCAAGCATCAAAGCTTCACATCAATTTCAAAATCATACAAAACGAGTTAATGATCGAGACTATGGTGAGATTAATACTCCACTGGTAGAGGCGGCCGCACAGATCAAACCAGCTCATGAAATATGGTCTCAGTACCTGAGAGTTTAGTGCAGGGTTATTCAAAATACAGTGCTAAAGGTCCAAGTGCGGATGATTTTCCATCCTTCCTTTACCTGTGAGCCAGGTGTGAAGCCTGATTTAGTAGGATTGATACGCCAGCAGGAGAGGTGGGTATACAAGTCTGATCAGCTCGTCACAATGTAGATTCAGTATCAGAGAGTATAGTGAGATTCATACTCCAGCAGGAAAGGTAGGTATACAAGTCTGATCAGCTCATCACAATGTAGATTCAGTATCAGAGAGTATAGTGGGATCGATACTCCAGCAGGAGAGGTGGGTATATAAGTCTGATCAGCTCGTCACAATGTAGATTCAGTATCAGAGAGTATAGTGAGATTGATACTCCAGCAGGAAAGGTAGGTATACAAGTCTGATCAGCTCATCACAATGTAGATTCAGTATCAGATAGTATAGTGGGATTGATACTCCAGCAGGAGAGGTGGGTATACAAGTCTGATCAGCTCGTCACAATGTAGATTCAGTATCAGAGAGTATAGTGGGATTGATACGCCAGCAGGAAAGGTGGGTATACAAGTCTGATCAGCTCGTCACAATGTAGATTCAGTATCAGAGAGTATAGTGGGATTGATACTCCAGCAGGAGAGGTGGGTATACAAGTCTGATCAGCTCATCACAATGTAGATTCAGTATCAGAGAGTATAGTGGGATTGATACTCCAGCAGCACAGGTGAGACTAGCTCGCCTAATATGATTTCAATATCAGGACAAAAAGCCCAAACATCACCACTATCCTGAAACCAGACATATGGTGAGACAAGATGTTCAGATTAAATTCCATATGTGGTGGGTGGGTCACCATTTAGAGTTACGAGAGGTGAAGAGATTTGATGCATGTGTTAGTGTGTCAAAACTCACAAACACACACACACTCACGAACGTGCACAGACACAAATACAGATTCACAAACATGCACGCACTCACATCACATACGATCTGAAAGACTCTTAGCGATTTAAACATGGATCACCTCAAACAAATGTAAGCTTCTGGACATCCTGGTAGGCTTTTCTTGAGCAGCCCCCCTCTCACCCCCCACCGTTTTCTTTGTTTGGGAATAAAAGCACAATCTCATCGGTGTTTTATGTTCATGGTGACATGCTAACACTGTAGTGTAAGTCCTAGCGGACCCTGAGGGACAGAACGAGCTGGAAAACAGATGTCACTTCATTCAGATTGAAAAAAATATTAGTAAATAAGTAATAAGACTAATAAAATCACCTCACTTCCCACCTCTTCCCAACAGTGTGTAGTGCAGCCCCTGATTGGTCGATTGGCCTGTCAGTCACAGTCAGAGCACATGTGGTGGTTTTGACTGGCAGGCGAAAAGAGCAGCAGAGATGTGGACAAGTGCTGTACATTTGTAATTAATTTAATCAGCCTTTTGAGCGTGCAGCCGGCCTGGGCGGAGAGTGTACTTTTCACGTCCATTAGCTTTGACGCGACCGGGACGCCTCCGATTTTTAATCTGACACCACCTAACGAAAGAGCGTTATAGCCGTTAGGTGACTGACAGAGCGAATCAGCTCCGCCGCCTTCAGTGTGCCATGTGCGTCCCTGGCTCCGCCTCTTTGACTGTAAGACTCCCAGCACCAAGTGGAGGACCTCTGAACTGAGATCGGGGGTGGGCGGTTCAATCGATCCTAGCTCCAGTCCGGTTTTCAGCCCGTGCTGAGGGGGCCGAGGAGCAGGTACTAATTTCAACCTCTCCGACTTCAACAGCCGGGTGTAGCCACGCGGGAAATCGCAAGCTCTTAAAAAAAAAAACACACACGCAAACAAACAGCAGAGTGAATGAAGGATACAACCCTTCGCTTCAGATAAAAAGCCCACCCCAGCGTTTCGCGTGAACTTAGCCCAGATGCAGAATCACAGGGTCATAGAAGAGGTCTGGATTCGGTCTGGATTCGGTCATTGGTACGACTCCATGAAAGTTCATTCTTCCGCACCGCTAAAGTCTTGCCTTAAACGCATAGCACCGGACTGACACCTAGTCGGACGGAGACTGCATACCGTGGTCATTTTCCTCGGCGTGGCGCACGGTGAAGCCGTTTCTGAGTGATCCTTGGGACTGCCACAAGCGGGAAATGTGCCGCAGGCAAGATGTAAGTCCTTGGCAGCCAATTAAGCTTTCGACGAGAAAAGTACGAAACAAAACAAATGGAATGACCCCCTCCCCCCAATACACACACACACACACCCACCCACACACACACACACACACACACACACATGGCGAGTCTTTACAGGGTTAAAATAATTTTAAAAAATAACAGCACTAAATTGTGACAATCGCTAAGGCAACAATTAGCGCGCTTGGTTGCTCTTGCGTCAGCTAATTAGCCAACCCTGCACCCTACTGAGGGGCCTCCAGGCATTTCTAAAATGATCAATTAATGCATGATACCTTTTTGGCGTATAAAGCCAGCAATACAGTCAATCTGCACAGTTTCATTCCTGTTGTATCTCTGATTGACGCGAGACGAATCCTGAGATTCATTCCCAGGAAAAAGCCCTTCAGCTTCTTTAATTCTAAAAAATTTAATTAATATAATAATAATGATGGATGATAATAATAAAATTATAACAATACGGTAAAAATAATCCTTTTTCACCACTAAGCTGTAACTGTAAAAATTATTTGCCCGTTGCTCTAAGTATCTTATTTTAATTATAATTTTAAAAGCCAGAAAGAGACACTATTAAGGCGGCGTTAAATGACAGTATCTGGGGCTCTGGGGTCTTTGTTAAATCGCAGAGTTTTCAATTAATGCATCGGCTCCGCTGTGTTAGCCTTTCGCTATCTCGTCGATGGGAGAGCTACCGCATGATGCGCCAATCCTCAGCTGCCTGTTTCTGATCGACTCCTGCACTGACGAGAAGCACCAGTGTCTTTAAAGGCCACGTGAAGCCAATCCTTCCCACCTAGAGAGCTGCACACAGTCCTTGACCAAGCCCACCGCAGCCACAGATCAGTTAATAAATCCGGTTTCTTTGTTATCTTCCGAAACCTGTTACCGAAACGTTAAGCAGACCCCGGAATACCTCAGTAATTGTAATGGCACGTGACAAACCGGATGGCGCTCGTCTATAACGTTAATATTACTCAGGCTTCAATTAATCTGCAGCACATTATGTCATCCTTATGACCCACTTTTGTTTAGGCCAAATCCATTTTGCCTCATTATTGAATTATGAAAGGACAGGTCGGGATATTTATTGGGCACTCACAGAATGAGAGCGCAGTTATTAGCAGGAGACACGCGGATGTGTTGCATTTAACGAGAAGAAACATTGCAGGTAGCTTATTAGCGTTATTAATACATGGACCAAAATCGTTACTTTTTTTTTTTTTTAACAATGGCTACCGAGTAGGATATATAAATTCAAGGTGATAGTGTAACCAAGCCAGGTTTCGGGAAAAACTCCCACCAGGCCTGTTATGAGGCAGATGACATGCAGTACATCTGCAAATGATGCAAGACCTTCTCTGCAAGCTCCGCATCATTAAACTGGCCCTGACAGGAGGTGCCGTTTCTTACGGGGGCTCCGTCTCACCCTGGAAGATCAAATAGAGCGTCAGGGCCGTGTACCCGAGCGTCCGGCTGTCAGGCTCGCGTGGCGCCCGCGTGACACTGCAAATCGAATGCGCTTTTGATTTAAATTTGATTTTGACGTCTGGCCCAAACGCCTTCCGCCTTCTCGGGCACCTTCTAAGGGCGAGGAAAGGGGTAGCTATTTTCCTAAGTCAGAAGCTCGTCGATTAGCCTAAGACTGCTTGCCGGTGTTTATAAGAATTACTTTAATTTGTTTAATTAAATTATATACACTGCCAGGTAATTCCATTTTCAACTGGCTGGTTGACACAATTCACTTAGCATCATGTAATTCAAACTGACTGTTAGCTATCTGGCACATGGGTAGCTCTTCAAATCATGTATTATTCTGTCTCGTTTTCTGACAGTTCGGTTTGTAATTGAGTGAGATTTAAGAAGACTTATTATACGACTTACCAGACAAATTAAGCTTTCTGCTCTTGGGAATTCTGATAAAACAGACCATGTTTACATCTCATACCTGCTTAAGCTCCAGTTTCCTACAATTCATGTAATGGCATGCATACGAGTTATTAAGACTTATAAAAATCAGCTAGTTCAGTTTCCTGTATTCATTCAGAACAGAATTTAAATAGAACAGACCCCCCAACGATTAGTATGCACATTTTGTGTGCATATAGGGTTAGAATTCAGCTGTGTTTGATATAAATGGCTCAGAGTTATTTAGGATGTTGAAGCAGATTCATGAGAAAATGGAAACACCGGTACAGTGAGGTGTTATCTACCTATTGTATGAGATAAATACATTTCACGGGTAATAAAAGTCTTTGTCCTAAGAGTCGTTTCCCTGCTGTTTCGAGTAGACGGGAACTTATCTACTCCCAAAACAGTCATCAGGCCTCCCTGTAAATATTCTGGGCCTGACAGCCCTGATAAGACCCGGGACTTTGCCACTGAGGGCATTATAGCCGATTCCCTGGCTCGCTAAGTCCTACAGAACCTCCCCCCCCCACGTCCACAGGCGACACTCCCAAAGACCCGCAGACTCAGGATGGCGTTCTGAGACTGTGGCGTATCTCCGAGAAGCAGAAGCGGGGTAGGGGGGCTCTTCAAAGAGGCCCCCCATGACCTCTTCAATTCCAGCCCCAGCCGAGATGCTTGAAAGGCGTGACCGGGCCCGGAGGACTCCTTCGCGACGAACGGCGCCCCTCAAAGGGGGGACACGTACTCTGCTGACACGCTCCCCGCCGCGCCGATTGCATTCTTTACGCACCATGGGTCACTGCCGCCCTCGTCTCACTGCAGGCGCCCAGCAGACCAGTGGGAGGCGCTCTTACTCGCTAGCCCACACTTAGCCCCTTCCCCATGGTGTGACTTTGCTTCTTGTGATCTCCCGGTCAGGTGACACTCCGTGAACTGAGACTCACCTGGCATAGGGCTTTGCCCCTCCTCTAGACTGCTCAGAGGCCCCGGCTATTTTTACACGTTCTTCTAATGCTGAATCCAGATTCCAGCCAGTGTGGGAGGATGACAGTACAGAAGCCATTTTTCTTTTTATACAATAAAGAGAACTTCATTCAACATGGGAATTTATCCTGCTTTAATATATTGAAATGTGCAGAATGACAATTTCATTTCTGAAATTTTGTTTTATCATGTACATTGTTTGTTTATAAATACTTTGTGTCAGTTCACTTTAAGGATTTGGGAATGCTGGGCCATTTCAGGTCTCGTGCCAATTCAGGTCTTGTGGAGTTCACATTTAGAGGGTCGTGATCGGGCATTTTGGGGCTGACGTGCTGAAACTCGACGTTCTTGACGCGTGGCTCCTAAGCGCCTCAGAGACACCGATGCTAATTGAAAATCTTCTGGCGCGTCAGATTAAGCGATTCAACAAGATGGAAAATGTCACGGCGGGTTGCGGAGTGGAGGCAGGCGACAGCTCGGGCTTTGCGGCGTGGGAGGATCACTGATGGCCCTGGAAAGATGGCAGACAGACCTCCAGAGTAGAACAGCCCTGTTTTATTTTTTTTCTCTCACAAATCCATTTCGGTGGGGGTGACATTTGCTGAGGCTTAAGGAAAGCAGTGTTCTGATAATAGAATCACATATACTGATGTCTTACACATAAATAAATACTCGAATCAAACTGACAGCCCAGAGTTCAGCAAGCGAGTCACTATGCAAGTCTGATACGTAAGTAATATCCATCTGCATATAAGCAATATACATATTATACGTGAGGCGATTTTAAACTCATTCTTTCCCATAAGACCTCTTGAGGAATTGTTTTTATGTCTAGGAGAATAGTGGATGAAGCTTTATTCATCTTACTTGGCAGATATGGATATAGATTTTTTTTTTTATTTGGTCGTCACGGAGAATTAAAGTATTTATCTAGTTTATGTATTGACTATACCACAGTTTTAAAGAAAAATAAAATAGCTACGTTATGATCTTGGATATTGTGCTTCATATGTAGTTTTTATGGGAGTTATATGTTTGGAATATATGTTTGGAATGAAGAGCAGAGTCATCGTGCCTCTTGTCTAGAAGCTGTTCTTGTTTCCTTCCCGATGTGAGATCTGGGCCAGCGGGAATCTCGTTTGGTCGCCCTGTCCAAGATTTCCCGCCACACATATTGACTTTGCATTACTAGGAATTATTTCCTGAAAAATGGACCCCCACCGTGAATCAGACTGCTTCAGACAGAGGTCCTGGCTCTGTCCATTTTCTCTGCCCCCCTGGGACCCTCTCCCCCATCCCCCACTGCCCAGCCACCTGTCACTGACTGTGTGTCGGGCTGGTGAGACATCAGAGGCAGACACTGCGGACACCGGAGCAGAAATCCTTCACCGCAGGATGTTGTGAAGTCAAAGATTTTAACCTTGTCTTCGGTAGGCGTTCCTCTCAGCCTCTACATGGCTGTAAATATGACTTTATATGTCTCAGAGAGTCAATGAAAACTGATGAAAAAAATATATGAGGCTCTCGATTTGTATTTCGGATGAGACAAGACCACAAAAAAACGGCTTTAGGTCAAGTCACGGCGAGCGCCACTTAAGCCCTGGACTCCAGCTCATTTCCGCTAGACGTGAGACGTTCCCCCACGTGATCATTTCCGCTAGACGTGAGACGTTCCCCGGCGTGCTCTCAGATGCCACAGCAGGAGTTTTCCCTGATCCGCGCAGTCTGATCAAATGGTGGGGCACGTTACCCGCTCTGTGCGCTTGCTGGTTCCGCCGGCGCCCCGGGACACGCCGCGTGAGATGCTTTGCCGTCGGTTAGCCGGATGTCTGCTGGAAGCCAGAGGGGGGAGAGCGTGCAGTAAACAGCTGGAGGGCAGCTACAGGCGGTGCCTGACGATCGTGTCGCGGGGGCTGATGGGATCCCTGGGTGCCTCGCTTCCAGCCATGCCCGGCTTATCCCAATGAGCCTCCAGCGCTGATGTCTTTCTTTTACCCCCAAACACCCCAGTGAATCGATTCTGCTGCACTGCCACTTTAAGCATGGACAGTACTTCCATGCACTGGTTGCACAATGTTATGTAGAGTTTTCTTTGCTTGTGTACTGCGGAATGTATATTCTGTTCTGTTCAGGGCTTAATTTGTAAATTCTAAGTTTCCTGAGCTCATAAAGACCACAATGATGTCATACACACAAATAGGTCTTTACTAACAATGATGTTCTATTAATTACTTAAACACAAAACAATACAGTATTTTCTGTCAACAGCTGTTAACATCCACGAACGCTGCTCCTTTTTGCGGCCCTTCTCATTAGCAATAGCATCCACAAATGCTGCTCCTTGTTGTGGTTCTTGTTATTAAAATCCACAAATGCTGCTCCTTGTTGTGGTTCTTGTTATTAAAATCCACAAATGCTGCTCCTTTTTGCGGCCCTTCTCATTAGCAACAGCATCCACAAACGCTGCTCCTTTTTGCGGCCCTTCTCATTAGCAATAGCATCCACAAATGCTGCTCCTTGTTGTGGTTCTTGTTAT
>JAODJX010000083.1:6629199-6657933 GCA_026776945.1 Isichthys henryi
TGCTGAGGCTACTGCCCCCGCGACCCGATCCCGGACCAAGCGGCAGATGATGGATGGATGGATGGATGGATGGATGGGATGCCAGTCTATAACAGGCATGCACGGGCACTACAGGCACTTTAGAGACACTTATGAGTTTATCAGATGTCTTGGTCCTACCTCCTCTAGTTGCCTGGACCCACCTCCTCTACAATCTGATTGGTTAACCCGCTGAACCAATCATTATTCCTTCTGCCCTCAGAACATTTTTGTGTTAGTAAAACTCTCACGAGCGCAGACTCACTGGGCAGTGCGTGGCTCTGCAGGTTAGGCAGAAACTTGACGGTAAGGCTGTTAACTGCCTTAAATACTGCTGGGTGCTGGATGAATGGTCTGACCCTGTGTTCAGACACCAAGCTTCTCTCAGGTAATAAACAGGTAATATGTGAAAAGAAACATTCCTGCGTATCTTTGCTCATGCTTGTCTAAATGGCAAATAAAGCATTTCATTTCCTTTTCAGAGTGTAAGTGGAATTTAAACCTATAGAGCTGCCCACTGCGGCATCTGCTACTATTGCATGTGTTTTGAAAACCGCTGTCACTAGACCGGCGATCAGCACTGGCCTCGTGAAACACTGCCGTTAGAAACTTCACAGGTAATTTCAAATGTCCGAGATATTTTAATCACGTCAAACCCAGTGAAACGTTTTGAACGATTCATTGTTTCCACAGAGCACTTGGTGGAAACGGTAATTATTTGTAGTTCGTCTTGAAAAACGTGTTATTGTTTTGATCAGCTTGGAGTTTAAATTAGTTTTATGAATTTGCCCCCTTCAGATGGGCACTCTGAAGCAGTCTGCGAGGCTACCTCGAAGGTACAACGGAAAGACCACAGCAAGCTTCCAATAAGCACCCTCTGTGTTTTAAACCGACAGTTTTACATTTACGGTGTCCCGGTTTCATTCCGATGTGCCCCGTCTAATGTATTTGTTTTTCCCAAATATATTATCAGGAGGGAGGGAGGAAGGAAGCATACTGAGAATAAAACATGATAGCTTTAGGGAGAGCAGCTGTGTAAATGTGGCTTGCCTAGCAGGGCTGACTTTTCTAGACCTTTTTGAAAGAAGGTGGTATAGGTCAGGAGGACGGGCCATGCAGCTTCTCTGGATCCAGATAAACTGGAGGGGGTTGGGGGGGGCGGTCTCCATCTTCGCACCATTATGGCCTGGATAGCATTTTTCTCCTGGTGCCTGTTAACTACTTGCTTACACGAGGCAAACAATCAGGTCTGCGATTCTACCGGCAAAAAGAAAATATCCCAGTTTGTTTTTGAAACACACGAGAGACTCTCTTCTCTTTTTATAGCTGGCAAGGCCAGGAAGGATAGCCGTGCATTAAGCGTCTTTGTGTGAATCTCAGAATATTGTATTTTCCAGAGGATGACAACATAATTGAATTGGAGCTCTGTCGAATGCTGGATGCCGTGATATAACCCTCACTGAGAGCGCGGTACCAAACTCTCTGGCCTCTTTTTGTGTAGCAGATTCTTTCTTTGTTTTCAGTACTTAGTGCTTTTTGATGAGGGGGCAGGTCTGATAACTGCCCCTGCTGGTGGGGCACTATTTTATGTGTCACTGTTAGGCGGGGCAAAGGTGGCAACAATTCAACCTCAGAGACTTAAAGACAGACAACGATTTTTGCCAGTTTTGCTGGCTGAAACGTGTTTAGAAATATCACGTAATGATAGAAAAGGCTTGCATATTTCATGGTTCCCCAATTGTAGTCCTGGAGGGATTGCTCAGACACACCTTCTAAGCCTGGCAATTAGCTGGTGAGCTGATTTCGGTGTGTTTGAGCAGTGAAATCTGCAAACTGTGCTGCAGACAAAAGCGGGGAACCAATGGCATATTTGTTTCACAAATTCTTTGCCTCACCTATTTGTTGTTTTTGTCTGCAGGACTTAGCCAATGACGTCTCCCCTAAAATAGTTTGCTCCTTCGGGCCCCTGTCTGAGGCTCCGTCTTTGCTGTCGAGCTCACGTGTGAGACGTTGGCCCCTTAAAGATGGTAGGGGGTCATGGACCGTCTCGGTCGAAGGCCACATGGTGTCCTTGGCAAACTTCGCCATCGGCACATTTTTATGACCTTGCTAAGTCGGCGCCCCCTCAGAAGACGGCACCCTGGGTGCCTGATTAGCTGACTGGCACTGATCATGGTGTTCGAGGCTTCCCCCAGCAATGTCAGTAAACCTGTTCCTGATATCATTTATTTGTTTTCTGTCTGTCAAAAAATATCCAATTTTCTCATTCTGTGTTAGGGATTTTCCTCTTGTTCCAAAGGTGGGCGAGCAGCATCCCTCCCATTCGCAGAGACCGAGAAGCGGCCATTCCGATTGGTGCTCATTATCCCCGCTTTTCTGTGTTGACGTAACGCCCGCCCTCCTGTCTCCTGTCCCTCGGTACTCTCCAGATGATGCCTGACGTGCGGCATTCGAAGCCACTCTGGAAAACGGCCAGCAAACAAATTTTGCCGTAAATAACACAAACCAGCCGAGGTTAGAAATTGCCTGCTAACATCATTCTTATAAAAAAATGATTAAAAGTAACACCCCCGACCCACATTTATGCAGGATTATCAGCTTGAAGGTCAAAGCTGTTGGCCACGCCGCACCGATTGCGTCCGATTGCGTCTAATTGCGTTGCGCAGTTATTACCCTCACACCAAAACAAGAGACGAAAACGCTGCAGCCTGACCCGCATCTCTCCGGGCCCGCCTCCATTTTTAATATCTGCTGAGATCGACACTTTCCAGCCAGGTGGATTTCCCCAGAGATGCTCCAGCTTCCTGGAGATGGCGGACCGGCACGGCCTGCTTCACTCTTCCTGTTTCCGAACTGATAACAAATCCATTCCCGCTCCTCTCTCAGACACGAAGGGACTTTTTCTTTTCCCCACGATGGTTACCTTGCCGGTTGACTGGAGTTTAGTTGGTGATGGTCCATAGATGGGGGTGTTTTTCCCCTTAAATTCCTGCTCCTCTGATATCGCTTGAGTATAGAAGGCCTCAGACTGCAGTCTGAAATTCTGTGGTATGATGGTTAAAAGGAATCATTTTGAACCCGTTTTCAGCTTGCCGTCCTTCTTTCATCTTCAGGTACCTATTCCAGTTTAAAGTCCTCCCCAGAATGGTGGGGACACCTGTCTGGTTGATCCTTGCTTTTTTGTCCGTTTGGAGAGTATCCTAAGCCTTGGCATATCACGTCCCCCGCCCCCAATCGCATTACGGCTCTTGCCTTTGTCAGGATATTCTGTTTTTATTCCCCAGCACCTTTTCAATCATTTTCTTCAATTCCTCAATTATATATAATTTCTTCAGCAATATGCAATAATCTAACGGGCCACCTAAAGCGGGGATGTACTTAAACTTCTCGGGGCGCGATTGTGGCCAAATGAAGAAGGAACATAGGTATGATGCCGTCTCCAGGGTTACCGTCCTTTAATATCCTCTAATAACCTTTCTGACGGGAAATCGTTACATGGAGAAATGCGATATAACAAAAAGAAAACACAATATAAAGAATTACTCAGAGTTTTGTTAACATCTGCTCGGATGAGGGTAATTTGGCGGACGTGGCTGTTAAGTGGAGCGTATGCTATGAAAACAGCCGGTCTGACGTCCTTCCCCCTGGGGCAGAAATTGCCCAAATCACCTGCTATCCATTTCCGCTCTGGCTGTCAGGAATCAATACTTATAGTTCAGTAGGCAAAGCCCGGAGCGTAGGGGCTGAAAGGTCGCTTCTCCTGGGTCCAGGCGGCTGGGAATATCCTGGCAGTAACCAGAGGCCCAATTTCATCGCCCCATATCCTTTTGCGAAAATCCGCCATGTTGATTCTCAGGGATGTCGACTCCTGGTGCTTCCAGGCAGAAAAAGAACAGAATGCCGCTTGGCTGAATGAGTTTGGCTGGAGCGTGTGCTTCGCTTTCACTGGCTTCTATGAGATATTCAAGTCTAGACTAAAAACACACCTGTTTAGTTTAGCTTATAGGGACTCTAGTCCTAGCTTTAGCTTGTTCACTCCCAGTTAGACCTATAGTGTGAGGTGTAGAGCTGGGTGGGTGTAAACTGAACTGTCAGTGCTGTCACTCTAGCTTCACAATCCCTTGTGGAACTGGAGTGCTGACATTTCAGGGACTCCCCATGCCTGCATTCCCACTTGTCTCTCCCTCCTACTGATGCTGCCATAGCCATATCTGCCGGAGCTTGCACATTGCACTTCATATTGCACTCACCTAACTGTTAGCACTGCCTATAGTCTCCCCTACTTTAGCTAATTGCACATTTTATTTCCCCTACTCCTCCTGGGGGGTCCTGCCTGGAGACCTCAGTTTATCATGATATCCTGCTACATGTGACGACTCCTCTACCAATGACGTCCCTGCATCCAGCTCGCCGTTCTGACTGTGTCATCTTCCATGTATGACCCGCCGCCTTATTTCTGGTTGCCTGGCGATTGGAGGGAATGTCGGCACTGGCTTGTCATCTCCCCCCGGTTGTGTCTCAAATCTTGGTTAATGATTTGGACAGTATGACTCGGCACTTACCCATCTCTCCTATTTGACTCTCCCTGCCGGCCCCTGGAGGATGGGCTCCCCCCTTGAGTCTGGTCCCTCCCAAGGTTTCTTCCTTCTTGGGAGTTTTTCCTTGCCACTGTTGCCTATGGCTTGCTCACTGGGGGCTTTGAGTAGGGATGCTGTAAAGCGCTTTGAGACGATGTAATGTTGTGATAATGCACTATACAAAAATTAATTTGTTTGTTGTTGTTACTGAAATCTGGAAAGTTAGAGGCACTTGTCTGTCATTGATCCAGTTTTATCCACCTTTGTGGATAACTGATCAGATTTTCTTAAAAGTTTCAGCTCATAGCAGCAAAATAAACGTCAGATGTCTCCAGAGCCCGGAGCCGAGCCCGCGTGGATCGAGGCTCCCTGGCTGTCCTCCTCTCCACTCCCCGCTATCTCCCACAGACCCCGCTGGAGCGGCACCAGTTCTCAAACGCGACCATCCAGCATACTGCTGATGCTGCAGACCGCTGATGTGATACTGGATGTTTTTATCGTCCTTAGATTTCTGAGACAAATTTTGTAGCAATTACATATTTTTAATAAAACAGATATTAAGATTCCATCTTTGCACATCTCAGTGATAAGAAAAACAAACAATTATATGTAAGGTACCATCCACCTCAGTGGGGTGGGGGGGTTTAAGTGACCACCTTATTTGTTTTTATTTCACACACTTGTCTCCCACACATTTTCTATGTTGGTGTGCTCTGTTTTTGTTTCCTGTAACCTTGCTCCCCCCCCACCTCCCTGTTGAGGTACCTAAATGTGCCACTGATCATTTTGCTTTTTTTTCTAAACTGAAAAAACATCTCTATCACAGCTGTTTGTTCAGAGGGTCTGCTGCTGTCCGGTCCCCTTCCTCCCCTGGACCCCATGTCACCTGATTCTGTTCAACCCCCCCCCCACCATCCCCAGGCTATCCCACAAAACTAAAAAACCATTTCATAAAGTATCGTGTGTTTATCCTGAGTGTAGCAACTTTAAAACACCATAGAGGAGTATCTTGCATTACATTTGAAATGCACATTTTCGTTTTTCTAGGCTTGCGGTAACTTCCACCCCCCTCACCCTGTCAGGGTGTGCAAGGAAGCTTCTAGAAGATGAGCATAGCTTTTATGAATCATATGCTAAAATACAGAACCAAGGGCAGTAACTGCAGAATGTTCCACGTCCTGCATTCATTGCAGATATTTTGGAAAATGTACTTTTAAATTGCAGACAATTTTAAAGACATTTCTAAGGTTATTGGGTGAAGTTTTCTGTAATTCCAATGTGCGCGCACACACAAAATCCATATGTCTTTATTTGTATTAAGTTCCTAAATCAAATCCTACTTCCAATACTGTAAATCCCTTAATCCGTTCAGAGATAAGCGGGGATTCATAAATAAGTGTTATTTTTTCCTAAATCAGTGTTCATAAATGTTTGCGTAACCTTGGCGGGCTGCGATGGCGTCCCTGACTACTTTTTTTAAAAGAAATTATTAAGTACAACAGAGTAAACATTAAATTCTATTTAAAAGATTAATCTATTTGCTTGATTTTGGCCTTCAATCTATTTAAAATAAATTATTTTAAGATGGTCGTATGTGCAACGGTTTTTTGTTGCTATTTCACCAAAACAGATGAAGCCTCATGCGTATTTTCTTTTTCATTTACAAGGCCTATATGCTTTTTCTTTCTTAAATAAAGGACAGCGTTTCGGCCGGGTCCTTCACCGCCGTCCGGTTATCGCACATATGTAATGTCTCGGGGATGTAGGACACTCTCCCCGCGTATCTGCTTCCTGCCCGCCGCTGATTTATCGTCCTTCCTCGCCTCCTTCTCCGGCGCTCCCCGGCTCGGTGCACCGCTGTTTGTTATCCGTCTTTTATCTATATTTGCTTCTCGTTTACTTCTGTTTATCTTAATCCATATTATTACCCAATGGCTCAGATTGCTCTGCCCTCTTGCAGCAAGTGAGCCGTTTTTATACAACTGGAGTGCCTTATCGCTGCATATACGAATAAACGTAGCTGAATATACTTAATATTAATAGTACTAGTTATATTAGTAGTAGTTAAAGTTAATGGGCTTTTACTGACTGAGAAACACGATGGTCCTTCTTAAATCCCGATGAAAATCTCTCATTAAATACGTATCTTTAAATTATCATCTGATTAAATATTGAAAAAAGCAAAAGTGCAGACTGCTGTATGGGCAGTATTAATAACAAGCCCCTTGACGTTTTCTTCTGCAATGAACGCCCAATTGCAGACACCTACTTAATTAATAAACCGATTTTGTTCAGGTCTTAAACTGCAAGCCACCATCCTGCGCCCCTCATGGTCAAATAGCTCGACCCGCACGATTCAGTTCAAGGCCCATATGCAAGTATCTGCACCGCTGCCTTTGAACGTAACGCAAAAAAAGAATAAATACATCTCTATTATACGATGCCTTGATAAATATTTTAGATTTTGGTTCATCCGTCGAACAGTAATTGACAATTATGCTACAATTAATTAAATATTCCGCAAAGTGTGTATCCGTGGCAATTAGAATGTAATTAAGTGCGACTCTTTCAGCCGCGGTGTTATTCTATTCATACGAGTGCGACGCTCCCCCGCCGTTTATGTGTCTCATTCAGACTGAGAGGAAAATCTGCTCTTCAATTAAGTTTAATTTCAGCCTGCCACCAGTGGATCGCCTTCGCTTTTCCGCTGGGGGGTCCGCTCGGTGGCAGGCAGCCCCTCCCGACAAAGCGATCCGCCCCGGCTCTCATTAATCAAACAGCGGGGGTGTGTTTACTGCCTCCTATCCTTATAGGCATACGCCCCCCACCCCCCGCCACCCCGAAATTATCGGCGACACCAGCAACCCGCTCGCTCCGCCTCATCCCCCTCCATTTCCGGGCTCTTTGGTGGGGGGCATGTTAATGTCCGACTCCCTCTGCCGAACCGTCGGTTTGGGGTCCATGCTGAAGCGCGCCCGTGTGTGTGTGCGTGGGGGTTGATCGGTGCCCACCCCCCGACATGCTTGTGATCATGGGTCATCGAAATCGTTTTAGCACTAGCGATCCAAAGGTAGCAGTCCCCGTGTGAGCCCCCCCCCCCCCCCACCAACCCAACCTATCGGAGTTGGACGTTATTGGTATCTGATTATGTTGTGTGTATAAATATATGTTGCCATGCGCTTCTTAGTGTGTATTTTATTATTATTATTGTTGTGATGATGATTAGATTAGATTTTATTGTCATTGTACAGGCACAACGACATGCAGTTTAGGATCCTACAAGAAAGTGTAGAGTATGGTGTGATAGATAATAGGGTGCAATAAGGCAGCATATAAATAAGTGTAATAATAATAATAATAATAGACTCCGAGGTCTTCTTAATGGGATTTTAGTTAATCATCCGGCATTTAAACCATTGTTAACCCTTTAGACACAGTCCAAATAGTTTGTTGAGCCATTTCCCTCCCAGAAGGGGGAGGGGCGTCCTTTGTTCTGTGCACGGTCATCGCGCTGGAATCAGAAAAACATTCCCGGAAACGGGCTTGGCTGCAGAGTAGCGCGGCTGTCACTGGCAGCTAGATGCAATAAAGCCCGTGATTTATGCAGCCCCCCCCCCCCCCTTTCAGCAGATTTATTGGGAGAGTAACGAATGGCTTCCCATTATTATTATTATTGCATCTTTGATTTATAATTACTTTTTTATGGGAGGCTGGTGTGGCATTTAGTAGAGTATAAAAGAGGCACGCTACAAGCCATTAATAAAACACACTCACAAATTAAAATGCTCGTTTGACATCATAGCGTCTGACATCCAAATTTCTTTACAGTGTTACGCTGGGTGATCAGGGAAGTGCAGCAGGGGTGTCCCAATCACAAATGAATCATCGATTTAGTCACAAATTAAACCGCTCCATCTCCAAGTTCGCTGTAATTTCAACTTTTATATGCATTTTTTAATATAAATAATGATTAAACCTTTGGGGTTTTGCTGAGCTCATGAAGTTGGCCGTCCTTCTTTTATCGCTTTCAGTTTCCTTTTCACCGCGGAGTAGGACAGACGGGGTCGCCAGGAAGCCGTCCTTTAGAGAGGAAGTAAAGGTAACTAAATGCTGAATGGCCCGAATACAGACAGGGCTACAGCTGCAAGTGAAAGCGGGTGACCCCGAGTGACCACGAGGTCAGGGGATCACTTCCTGTCGGCGAGAGTTCCTGGTTCCATTATGCGAGACTAAATTATCATGCACTGAGCCCATAGAATGCGTGCAACTGGGTCAAACCATGTACAATGCGTCGTAGGTGAAAAAAGAAAACAGATTTTCATTTATAATGTCATTCGGGTTATGAGTCCAGTAAAATGAAGTCTAAAAACCCCACTTTTGGACAGTATCGTTTCGTGTGTGTATACACGTGCGCATAGGGGCGTACCTAGGAATTCTGGGCCCCCTGAAAAAATGTTACCTTGGTCCCCCATGCAGTCTTACATACAATTTTATATATTGAAACGTATGTCCCTGTAAAATGCTGAGCCCCCTGAATTTGCCATGGTATCCCTCCGGCGGCACCGGTGCGCATATATTACAAAACTTACGGTGAAGGATTTTAATTTCCTGGGTTACAGATCTGGACAAATCAGTCTCATCTTCGCCTCCTTAAACGCTGACTGATGCGTCAGTTGTCTGTGTATTTTAATGAGAGTGGGAGTAATCGTAGCTTTCACAAACACCGCTGATAGACTGCCCCCACCAACAGGGTGCCATGACCGACTATGCATTCCTCCCTAAAGACAATAATGTTGGATAGGCCAGGCTGACTCATCCCAGCTGTGATAGAGGGCCAAAGACCAGTGATAATGAGATCCTGCAGGTAGCAGATCTCAGGCTTTCAGTGTGATGGCATCAGTGGCGCCACCCGCAGGCACCTCTAACTATTACCACATGAAAGGTTTTTACTGGAAAACACTAATTAGCCATAGCTAATAAACAGACATCCTTCCACCATTATGGGATGTGCATCGTTGCAGTCGCACAAACTGGAGGCCCCCCTGGCATGGCAGCCTGCTGAGGGGCAGCTAACAGTCGTTAATCCTGCATTAGTGTAAATAAAGTATATTACAATATATAAAAATAAAATATCAAGAAGGTAGCGTCCACCTGGGGCCAGCTGTAATTGCTCCCTAAATAGCTTGAAGGCCAAAGTTGGAGACAGGCGGTAGCTGAATTAAATTGACCATTTTATTATTATTTTTAATAGTTATTTTTGCCTTTAACATCAGATCAACGTCACAGTAAAACGCCTTAGAGTTTTATAACATTTCCGCGCTGCTGCCCTGCTTCTATATTATTGTGGGTAAAGCCTTCAGGTGCTCATGGGTCCGTTAAAATTACATGAATCTGCACGGGCTGAAAGGCTCCACTTCCGGGGGGGGCGGGATGCGTAAATCCCCCCACACCGCCCGCCTTCGCACCTCGACGCTTAACGACTTGATAAATTAAATTAGCGCAGTGATTGGATTAGTGTCCCTTGCACTTGTTTCACGAGGATAGGGCAGGCAGAGAGAGTCGTAGATCTTGTGGCTATGCCCATCTCTGGCCTGGGGGGGGGAGGGGGGCACACTGAACTGTATGGCGGAGACGTGCGATCCAGAGCTGAAATAAAGGGATATGGTGTAATGGCAGTACGGGCCGATCGTGACCTAGCTGGTCTACAAAGTAAGACACGGGTCTTCTAATTCATCGGCAAGATAACAGCAGCAGATACGTCAGCTCCCATCTAATAATGAAACATCAGAGATCTACTGCATTATTCACGGAAAGTCAACGGTGCTGTCAGAAGATGCATCACACAGGCTTGGGGGGGGGGCATGAATCTGGCCAGCTTCCTGAAAACAGCAAAATACACTGGCAAGTAAGAAGAGGCGGAAGGAGAAGATTTTTGGCTCTTGTTCTGTTATGCTTACTCTTCTGGTCAGTAGGGGGCGTGGTGGCTAAGAAGCTGGATACTGAATACATTCTTTCTCTGTAACTGTGGGCCCTGCCGTGCCCCTGATTGGCTCCCTGCACCCCGGTACAGTGCGACCTGTTATTGTACAGGGCCTGCAAGGCACATTCCTGCATTTTAATGCCTTTTTGGATATCAGTGGTTCTCTCTGGCGCATTCCCCGATTCAATGCAGCCCGTGTCACGTTCGACGCACTGAGCCCTGTCCAGTCACACTCCAGGTCAGACTGGGGGGGCATGGGAGGGGAGGGGGCAGTTGACAAAGCCTGTCCTGTTTCCCTCTCAAATGAAAGACCCACACCCACCATCCTGGACACACAAGACGGTTTTTATTGTTTCCTCAACAGCCGAGGGGAGCTGGAGGAAACACGGCGCAGAAGGTCTTGCATCCGCTGGCCTTTGAACCATGGGGGCGACGTGCCGCTGAGGGGACAGTCGCTTCTGAGGGGCCGCCTACATGTGAACGGCCCATTAACACAGAGTAAAGCCATTATGCTCACCCTTTACGCTCCCAGATTCAGATTTATGAGATCGCGCTGGGGGGTCACTATAGCTGTCTGTGTGAATGATTTATTTATGCACTACAGTGTATTTGCTCATGGTCACATATGTGTATATTTTACGTATGTATATATAGACAATAATAACAACAGTAAGAGGAATAGTAGCATAGTGGTCACACGACTTCATGGTTGCGGGTCTGAGTCTCAGTCTCGACTCGTTAAATTGACCATAATGCGCACTGGTATTCGCATGCTCTGCGACGATCTGGCAGACCCTGCAACTCTGCGTCAGACATGTGTTCACAGCCCTGCGATATGACCTTTATCTGTATGTACAAATTTTACGCATCAGCCTTCAGAATATGAACATCGGATGCATCACCCGGCGACTGGGGGCGACTCTGACCCCTGTGGATGTCTGCGAAGCGCATTTTCATGAAAACGACAGCTGACGGTCCCCCCGTTTAGTCATAGGCATCTTTCTAGTGACTCAAAATGCACCCCCCCCCAAGGATCCACACGTTTATTTGCTGTCGTTTATCTATCCGCCCTCATCTCGCTGACATTTATCATTCGTTTCTGCCGAGCGACTTGGACATGGCAGCGGGGCGGCTGGTGTGAGTCACAGTGAGGCCCGGGCACCCTAATCAGGCCACACCTCTTCTGTGAGCCCTTCTGCGCGCCTTTTTCCTGAACATGGAGGCAAAGCTGAACTTGACGACACAATCCAAATTCAAAACCAACACCTAAATACCAAAATTCTGCCCTCAATATGAAAAAAAAATATATAAATACCTCAATGCACATACAACTTCCTGGAAGTTCCTGGAAAATGCTGTTTATTTCAAAAGCCAAGTGAAGCATTCTCTCACAAAGGATGACTACACCCATTGGGAAGGCATTTAAAGCTTACCCAAGCAATTAGGGACTCTCTCTCTCATGCACTCCCCTCAACCAGCACTCGAACTCCACACCAGTACCCTGAAAGACAGCTACCTTGCATTAAATGAATAGCATTCTTATGCATAATCTTTTATTTACTTTCTCTTTGCAATTACCTTTAGCTTAACACCACCTTTTTGCTTAATTGAACCTTTATTTATCGATACTCTCTTTATGCAAACCAAAGATGGATTTTCACTGCAAGTTGTTCCATTATAACTTCGCATATGAGAAATAAAAGTTTGAAATCTTAGTGTAGAAACGTCCCCCCACAAATGGAAGACTCCGTTAATCAACAGAAATGCTCGAGTTAGTGCCAGATGACCAGAGACCTGCAGCATCAGATCTGAGCGTACTGAAAGGGTTCACACGCTACACATGCATGGCTCTCCTTCTTAGGAGGTGGACAGACATCGACGTTCTCCAAGGCCGTTGGACACCATGATCATTAATGAGTGTGAATCACCGCCATTAGTCACTCTTAAACACGCCGTACCTGTGGCAGCAATAAGAGCAAGGCTGCATTAATGGCATGCTTTTCCTGCGCAGTCACACTTTATCTGACAAGCGATGTTGCCATGGCGCTCGGGGGAACGAGAAAGGATGGGGGGGCCGGGGACACCAGTGGCTTTCATTTCGCCTTTGTAAACAGAATTAGCGTCTTGGGGGAGGAAGAAGTCAAACAGAGAGACCCCCTCCCACTTCAGACTAAGGGAGATTAGATAGTCTAGCATAATGTAAGTAATAATTCACACTTGATAAGCCTGTTCACTGACGTCCCGAGGAGCCAGCTGGGATCTGACCCAGCGAGCTGTGCAAAAGTGTGAACAGTGTCTTACTTCTTGTCTGCCATCTTATCCTCGAACCCTGTCCGCACATGATATCACAGAGGTGGTTCACAGGCTTAGGATGTCGCTTTAATTACTCGTGAATCTTTGCGTGTCTGATGAAACTTGGCCCCTAGTGGAACATTCCGACCAGTGAGGTGAGGTTTAGGACTCGGGAACGTACACCCCGGTGTCTTGGGATATACTACCTTGGGGGTGGCATGTGGCTGTGTGAGTTAGGTTACCATGCTTGTGATCAGGTGGTGGCTGGTTCAAATCCCCTGGTTATGAAAGTCATTTCACCATTAGGTCTTTTATAAAGGCTGTCAACCCCTAGTTATTCTGAAGACAGTTCGTCTCCAATTTCTGAAAATGCATATTCCTTTGGATTAAAGTTTCAGCAACGAAAGTGTAATGCAAACATTTTCAGCCTAAAACACAGAGCAGAGATAACTGAGATTTGCCAGCTGAGCTATTTCCCACAGCCTTTGTTCGCCATTTTAGATAAAAGTTTCCATTAAATAAATAAAATATTGTCGCTGTGATATTGGCATGTTTGCCAGAATCAGCTTGAACCAAGAGCTGCCCCGGATTTGTGGCCCATGCTTCCTGAACCAGCTTGTCCCTCACAGTTGTTTCCGGGCCTTGCGGAGGGTGCTCACCGCACTCCGGGCTGTAGCTTCTGGAACGTTCCAGCTCCAGGGCATGATTATATAATTTATTAATATCTTATGAAGTCGGGTCAAGAAAACAGACATGGAAACAAGTTTAGAGGAGCTAAGCATGCAGAACTGAATCTTTGCAAAGGTACGAGAGTTCAAGAAGGGGAAGATGGATGTTGAGTGGTGCCTGAAAGCACTTGTGGCATTGTGCACCTACAGTCCTGAACAATGAGCATCAACGTTTATTTCTGCAAATAAGCTATTCCCAAGTGTCTGAGTCATACTCCTGGATAATAATGTGGCTAAAGTATCAAAACAAACCTTCGTAAAAAAAATATGCAAGGCTCCCGAAAGTCCATTTCTGAATAGTGCTGTTATTATTCCTGGCAACGGGCAGTTATCTCTGCAAGTAAACAAAGTAATTTTGTAGTGTAGACTCGTGTTTGTCCAGGTTCTTGGTCAGGTCAGCTGTCTTGGAATGACGTACTCTCTTTTGGTATCTTGTGATGGATATTGGCACGCTCTCTCATCACATGACTGGTGAAAAATTTACCTTCTGTGAAACTGTGTTTTCCTGAAGCTCAGAGTGACTTTCTACTTTTCTGAATCGATAATAAAACAAGGACTGTGTTGATGAGTGGCATGGGGGACTAGCACTGTTAGCACTGAGACCAGGGTTCGAGTCTCCATTCTGGCCCTGTGTGTGTGGAGTTTGCATGTTGTTATTGAAAGGCTTCCTTTAGGTTTATCGGTCCAACAACACAAGGTGAATCGGAATTACCAAATTGTACAAGCCCTGCGGTGGGTTGGTGCCCCATCCTGGGTTATTCCCTACCTTGTCCCTGTGGATTCTGGGATAGCTTCCAGACTCCCGTAACTCTGAATATGACAAGTAGGTACAGAAAATGGGTGGATGGATTGTATTGATCATAATTGTGTGAGACTGCATGCCATAAACTAATATAAATAATACACACTAGTTACAGAAAACTATGTGCGTCGGTTTAATGGCTTTTTAAAAATTGAGAAGACCCTGTTTTTGTGATTCGTGTTAATTAGTCTTTTTGGGAGTGCTGTTCTGGCAGATATCGGATGACTCCACTGCGGGTTGTAGCGAAGCAGACGTACACCACGTTGCTCCTTAATGTAGCCTGCAGCACAATGACTAATGGCTCCATACCGTCGGCCATGGGAGATACATGGTGTTTTTAAAGGTTCCTCCACTTTTTATGGGCCAGCTATAAATTGTTCATCATCTGAAAGTGAGAGAGAGGGGGAAAAAAACCACAATGCATTTATATGTATTACGCTAGTTTGAATGTGCTGTTCCAGATGAACTTTTTATATATGCTGTACCTTCAAAACGATAAATCAGTCTGGGGCAGAAATCCAAAAAGTCCTACTTAAGAGTCATTAAAACGCGCTCCAGGCTGATGACAGACTCCAGCACGGAGGATCCAGGGGGGTAACGGGGGTCGCGGGACAAACGCAGCCGACAGAGAGACAAGGTGAGGAGGTAGGAAACACGAGAAAACAAAACGAGCGTGGGTGTGTTTGTCCCTCGGTTGAAATAAAACATGATCAGATGATCGGCTATAATGGACTGACGGACGCTGGGTTGATCACCTGCGCCGCTATATTCTGACGAGTTCAGCTACCTATATCCAGACGTACTATCGAGCCTTTCTGCCCATGTGCAGTTCCACCGTTTGGGGGATAAGGTTAGGTTTTAGGGGTTTAGGTTAGGGTTAGGGTAAGGGTTTTTTGAGGGTTAGGGTTATCGATTAGCACTACGGTAGCCTAACTCGGCAAAGTAGCTCAACTCGACAGAACACCGGCGTTTCACTACAAAAACGCATCTCACTTTTAATATATTTTCAAGTCCTGTTTTACGTGTGCAGTAGGCCTACATAACACTGCAGCTAAATACCTTGAGGATTCTTAATTTTCTTGCAAACCTACAGGGCGTAGCTTTCATATTTACTTTGGTGGGGACGGGTATATCGGGGTCAGAGGAGTGACGTCACGTCGGGTTATAAGGCAGTTCTGTAGTCGCGCTGTATACACAGCTCGTTTTTTTTTCTCGTAAACTATTGCTGTTATAGTCAATATGTAAAGTGAAATTTATCTTTCCATTTCATTATTTCCATTATTCATCTTCACCAATATGGCCTTTTAAGTGCGTTAAGTCGTGCATTATCTACCCTTAATTTGTGGGAAATTCTGCACAATTTGCGAGAAACCGCTTGGAATGTCAGGCCATTCATTGTGGGGAAATGACCTCAATTCAGGGTCCGCTGTATGCGAGCGGTGAGCTGTGTATATTAACTCAATTCATGGAAGACCTTGTATCACAACCAACAGTTAATCAATAAAAGACTATGTGAAATTGTGGAATTTAATCGTCCCATGTCGATTAAGTTTCAAAAAGATTATCTTATTTGATTGTGCAAACTGCAGCTCGATTTGGTTAGTTAACAGTATAATACAAATAGCAGCGCCGATAACACGGCGGTAATTAACGTTTGTGTCCCAATTCTCATCCCACCGTGTTCTGATACGGCATAAGAAAGAGTAAGAAGCTCGTCAAAAAAACGGCGCATTTATTTGGAAAACGCCAAAAAGTAAATTACTCAATTACCAGAAACTCAGAATGATTACTTCATAAACATAGCTCGCAGAAATTCCCATTTATTTCCAAGTAGAGATTCAGTAAATCTCCCATTTCTACTTCCATGGGTTTCTAGGAGAAGATCTTCTAGTGTTGTGTGTCTTTGCGGGAAGTTAGGGCGTGTTTGCGAGAGACGGGCTGCATGTTGTCTCTTTACTCGCGGGTCTGGAAGTTAACCGCTGCTTGCCGGAGCGGGAATTGAGAATTAAAGGTTTTAAGGGAGGGTAGGGGGGTCTTCAAATAAAAAGTGTAAGAAAAACACGTTAAATTATGTGATGATATATATTAATGGATGGATGGTGTTTTTTGTAAACCAAGCATTAAGGGTGATATTATTGAAAGGGACATAATTCACTTAAAATCGTGCTACAGGTAAATGACAAAGTTACATATTTTTTATCATTTACTTTTATTAAATCATTAGTCTTGCGCTGCAAAGACTGTAGCCTGATATAAGATCATTATTTTGTGTTCCCGACTGGGAGTCTGTATGAGTTTATCCTGTGAAATAATGAGATTTATCTGAGATCTTTGATCGGTAATTGCTGCTTCTAGCTTTAAGTCTGTGAGAGCGATGGTGTGAAAACAGACATTGGGTATTTGAGGAATGTCACAGATGTGATACGGCTGCCCCCCACTCGCTTCACTCAATAAAAGCAAAAGCTTTTATAATAAGAGAAAGCTTGAGGTGGCCTTATCAAACACGCTTTGATCTTGTAGGGCAGTAGATAAAATGTTTTTATCCCCTATTTTGCCAGAAATAAAACAAAATCACATCACAAATGAATTTATACGTATTTTTATATAATTATGATAAGAATTACGTTTTAAATATGTAATCTATGTGCGATGAAACGTCAAAACCAAGGGAATCGAGTTGATTTCAACAACTTCATCAAAGCTTTTATTATGCGTTATTGCAATTAGTGTGACACTAAGCAGTTCCAGCTAAACGTTCAGCGCGATCCCTTCAGTCTCGAATGCAGGCGGCGGCCGGTCCAAGCATCCGCTCCGCGTGGACGCCCATCGGCGGGCACGCGGGCGCGGGCACGTGTGCGCCTGGCCGCTGCGGTCTGACCGCGTCAGTGGCTGTCATGTTCAATTTCACCGCGCATCCGAAAAGAGCGACATGTGCACCCAATTAGGCGTTTTCTCTTAAGCGATCTCCGTGATGAGACTGAACATTTCGGTCCTGATGTTGTAGTTGTAAGGCATAATGGAAATTAAGCGCACGCTGGACATGCCTTTCATCTTGTACTGAGGCTGTTTTTAAGGAAGTGAATGTATTCAGCACCGGTCCTGGGATACAACAATGAAACACAGCGGTCGATTAACAAAATTATATTAATTTGTTGGCTGTGTGGTTTCTTCATCCGTGTTTTGAATAAAACATACTGACACCAATGATAATCAACCAGTTCGGATTTTAAGTGATCAATTAACCTCAAATACAAAGCAGCACTTTTATAAAACAAAAAGAGGAGGATCAGATATATTTTTCCTCTTCCTCTACAGAAAGTTTAGTTTTTTTGCTTGTTTGCTCATCTGTGATCGTACTGCGTATGATCAAGTTCAAACCACCTGGCTGAACCCTAGTGGTCTGGAACACCACCCAGACCTCATCCTACAGCCATTTCCACACAGTATCCCTCAATTCCCCAAACCCACTGATGTAAAAAAAACCCCACCCCCGGAAAAAAGACTGAGGACACCTCCTTCCCTCCCCAGATGATTCAGCATTCGCTACAGGCAGCCGTCTGGGATCTTGTTTCTACATGACTGAACGTCGTGCTCTAGTGGTCTTGGCCATGGTGGTGGGGGGGCGTGTTTCCAGCATGGGATGGAGGCACAAGATGCCATGCTAACATCACTCTCCTCCACCACGCTAACGGTTACCAGGTGCCTAACAGGTACATGACACCTGTACAACCGGAGATTTTGCCCAGTGCTTGATGGATGTCTCTGAATTACCCACAATACTCTACGATCCTCTCCAGGGGTGTGCGCCCCAAGCTGTCTGGGAGAGTCTCTAGGCTCATGGTAAGATGGATGTTGCAATATGACACCTGATTGGCCAGCATTTTACTCTATTAACTGTTGATAGCCAGATGGCTAATCGCAAGCATAACTTTCTAGAAAATCCCACTGACCTGCTCTCCGCAGAACACAGAAGGTAATAACTATCAATAATGCTGAGACCCGCTGGAAGGAACTCAGATAAACCCCGAACACTTTTCACATCTTTTCAATAGAACACATTCAAACATATCCTAAGATGTTAAAGAGGACATTTAAGTCGCATAAATTCAGAGGTGAGCATCGCATTAAATAAACAACATGTTCATGGACAAACACATTTTGGAGATTTACTTGCACACAGTTCTAACAGCATTATCCGTGCCAAATGTTTTGTGGAAAATCGCTCAAATCACCTTCTGGTGGGTGAGCACATTTTCTTAAATTTCCCAAAGCTCTTTGATCAATGCTGTCTGAAAGACATCCGTCATGACAGCTTCCCTCAGCTTGGATAATTCCAGCTCCCTAACTGATCTGGGATAACAATATCTCATTTTCACATTTTATAACAAAGTAGTTCTGCTTCTCATACATAATATTGGTGTTTCTGGACCTGAGAACGCAGTTAAAGAGGAGTGTATATTGCTAAAAAGACACTAATGATATCTCAGTATTTACCGTGCCCAGCTTATCGAAACCCATCTCTTTAGGCGGCCATTACAGTGCCTGTCCAAAATGTCTGCGCAAATAAATTTCGGATATCTGGCACACAGTGAAATTACACCCGCATTCCAAACCTATGCGAGTAAAACAATTTATTTTCCTCTGTTTTTTCCCAAACCATCTCCCGCTATTCAATGAGAGTGGACTGACCCCAGATAAAGCCTGATGTAGTCCTGTACACTTTACCGTTGGGTATTACATTACACTATCGAACGTTTGATCAGTGGTGTATTAAGGTATAAATGCTTAAGAGAAGAGGTGCCAGGTGGAGATTTTGGAAGCAAATCTGGTTTCCATGTCGAGGTCATCGTGGAAACGTGATCCACTGTCTCGCAAAAGGCAGTTATTTTATCTCATCAATGACAGATGTTTGAGAAACTATCGGGGATTTAAAATAAACTGAATTAAACTTTTTCAACTGAATTAAAAACAAACAATTTGCAGTATTACATTTCATTTTTGTTTCAAATTTTAAAAAGTTACATTTTAATAGAAAAAACGGAATAATTATCCTGCCTTTGTATTTCACTTTAGTTTGATTCATTGTATTAGCTTTATTTCCCTGGTTAGTTTGCTATCTTCATATTGACTGGTCTCTACATCTGTGACTACATGAAGAAATCGCTGCACTAAGTAACCAAAGTCTCGCTCACTGCTGGAAATTTACCATAGTTACATCAGCAAAAAAAAAAAAAAAAAATGATGGAAGTTAAATCTTTCTCAATAAATTTACTGCATAGTATGCCAATCATTACCAGTACCACAAGGCTCAGTGTGCTTGAAAAACTAAGTGCATGTAATTATCTTGGAATAATCTGTGACACTGCAAAATGTGCACTTGGGAGTGGGAGTGCCCCCCCCCCACCCCCCACCACGAGTAGAAGCATCAGGTGACTTGGGTGCCAGTTTACTCCATCTGTCCCTTCTTGATGTCTGCAGGAATTAATCAGTAAATTCTGCTTTTTTCCTAAAGCTGACACTTGTCCCATCTCCAGGTTTTGTTGCACAAAACACTGTATTAGTTTGTTTCCTGGTTATACTCTGTGCTGTTTTGTCACTGTCCCTGCCTGTGAATGTAATGACAAAAAGAGCTCTATCTTCATTAAACAAGTTGCTTCCTATACCCTACACCCTGAACTCTATACCCTACACCCTAAACTTTATACCCTACACCCTACGACTTACACCCTAAACTTTATACCCTACACCCTACAACTTACACCCTAAATTTAATACCCTACACTCTACAACTTACACCCTAAACTTTATACCCTACACCCTACAACTTACACCCTAAACTTTATACCCTACAACTTACACCCTAAACTTTATACCCTACACCCTACAACTTATACCCCAAACTTTATACCCTACACCCTACAACTTACACCCTAAACTTTATATCCTACACCCTACAACTTATACCCCAAACTTTATACCCTACATCCCAAACTTACGCTGAGTGTGGGAACAATCAGTGAGAGTTAAACCAGTCTTTAAATTAAGTTACTGTTATTGATCTATATTGATGTCTATATCGAAGGTTATCATTAGTTCATTGAAGTTTGTGAAATGTTGTTTTCTTTTTAAAAATTTTTCCGGACCTCTGACTTTGAACAAAAATCTGATGTGGACCTTTGATGAAAAAGTTTTGGGAACCTCTGCTCTATACTTTACATCCTATACCCGATATCTTACACCCTCACCACTCACCAGCCTGTGCAATCTCTTTACATTCAGCTTCGTCTCACGGAGTTCGTTGAAAGATGAATTGTGGTTATTCTGATTCATTTTCCCACTTCACATTAATTCGAAACATAAATAGGGAATTGCGACATAACTTAGCACATGGCGTGACGTGCAGTACGTCTATACAGTGGCGTGACCATAACTAAGGATCGATGGCCCATAACCAGAATCCCAGGCCTAATTAAACATTAATGATACTTCCCAACTGGAGTTTGTTCTGCTTTAATGGCCTGCCGCGTTCCCACCACAGAGCTAATGTAAAATAAACACAAGTGTTGACTTATGGTCCCAATAGCCCCATGACCTCTCACTGAAGGACCCCCCACCCCAACAGAAGAAACCAGGCGCTATTCCACTCTCTGTTTGAGTAGGCAGGTCCTCATGCCCCCAGGTGCGGAGGGAAACTGGCCAAATTCTCAAGCTGCTTCTCGGCAAGACGGCAACTCGATGAGAAACCGAGCCGCATTAATGTTTGGTGAAGTGATTTTTCACAGTCGGATGCAACTTTTCTTAATTAGCGAGTGGGCTACTTGATGTTTGATTTTTTTCACCTAAGACAACAGACGCTGATATTCGCCCATATTCATTAAAACAGGGGAAAAAAAATAACGAAATAAAATAGAAAAGTCAATTAGCAGCCACCCCAGTGATTATCTTGTGGAGTTGGTGAATCTCCACCCCGTCAAATCTGGTTTTAGTGCTAATTTGATCCATGAGCTGGACTAAGTGGAACCATTAGATTAGCTTAGCATGTGCTGATCTGAGCAAAAACTAAACATAAATGAAAATAAATAAGACGGTGTCCCTCCCTCTCGTAATGAACCTAAATTGCATACGGCAGTAGAATTTCAACATGCGCGTGTCTCTCGTGCTGCTGGTCACATGAAATGATTAAATTGCACTCGATATTGTCATTTAATGCATCAGCACTGATCCCTAGGGGTCGTCGCTGTCCAGTTAAAAGTGCAGTTCAGAAAAACGTCGATTAGCTGCGGCCTTGTGCACTTAATGTGGACACTTTTATAAGATAACGCCCCGATTCCCCCAGGAGACGGTCCCATGTGCATTGACCACCGCGGTGACCATTTAACAAAATGCACTTAAAGCATTTTATCATCTGATATGAGCGAGTCATTCGAGCACTTTCACCCGCCGCCTGACTAATGCAGCACATACGGACCCTTTTAGAAGTTATAAGCTCTCCTCGTGTCTGGCAAGTGGGGTATAGTTATAGCCAGTGGACCAATCAATGTGGACATCGCTATAGGGTGATTTTATTCACACTAAATCACCCTGTGGCGTACCTTTTAATGTGAAGACGTTCTTGATCAGGGTATTTATGAATGGGAAATTAGTGACTCCATTAGTGAGCACCACAATCCGCTTCATGGTGGCGGAGATGAGATTTTGCTCCCCGCTGTGCTCCGTTACCATGTCCCGGTGAAACGTTTTGCCTCCTTTGTCCCTCCGTGTCGTATCATGGGGAGACGCTTTCAGGCAAGTCGCGTTCACGCTGTGCACCGTGCTCGCTTTGATCGCGTAAAGTCGTGTTGGGACTGAAAGGGACTTCCTGTGTAGACAGGATATTACACTCCACAGATCTTCGTTTTATGAAATATGTCCACTGCGTGTGGCTTTTCTGTGCGTTTCTCAGTTTATTTGCTCCAATAATGACATAAAAACGCCACAGTTGATGCAGCCCCATCCAACAGCAGATGCCGCATGTCCCGGAGTCATCTGCTCCTGTGATGTTTGAACGAGCATCAAACAGGAACCCGACACAGAGTCTGTCATACCCTCTGTGGCCCTAATACCCCCCCCCCCCCCCCCCCAATCGACAGTCTGCTCTCCTTAACTGTGAAATGTCTATTTAGTGAAAAACACAAATATTCATCAGCAAGCCTTAAATATGCTGTCCTCCAAGAAGCCCACGCAAAGCGAAAGGTCAACTTAATGCATTTTTTTGTTTTATTTATTGCAGCTAATGGGGCAGGATAAAATGGAAAAGAAAAGGATGGCAGCGAGTAACGGAGCGGGATTATTCGCAGTTAACAGGACAGCGGCATGTAACAACCTGACAGAATAAACACATTAACTTAATGCGACGAAATCTCTCCTCCAAATTCCACTGTTTTCTCTCAGCGTCTCGCGGTCATCCCCGTTTCCGAGGAGGGCCTCCGTCGGTGTTATCTATTACCTGGTAAAAAGCCCCCCTTAATCACATATCCCTCCATCCACACTCGCTTCTCAAAAAGACAATTTGCTGTGCGACAGGTGACATTTAAGACTCTATCCTCCAGATAAAATGGCTAATTTTTCCAAATTATAAAACTATTGCTCCTCAGTTCTGACCAGAGACAAAATGTAATTTAGTTACTGAATTATTCTGGGGAAATAATTTATCAGGCAGTAATATTTCCAAGGGTACCCTTAGACTACCGTTTTAAATGTCACACGACTCACATCCCAAAACGGCGCCCCTCATGTAAATGTGACCGGCATTCACATTTACATTTTAAATTCTGCTCTGAGATTCTGCTCACAGACTTGGCCAGACGCAGGGAAGAGAATGACAGAGTGAGTTTTGAAGGTGTTCTCCCTGTTCCCAGTCTGCCTTTCCTGTGTTTTGTCACATGAAAGCCCAGGACAGAGCAGAGACTGACGCTAGGTAAATCTCATGGGATAGGGATGACCTTTGACTCCTGGGGGGCGGTGGGGGGGGGGTCACATTTTTGAGCCTTGTGCTTTTTGCCCTGACGGAAACCTGTCAGATGACATCTCTGTGACTCAGAGTTACGGCTGCAAATGTGCGGCCCGTTGTAGTAACACTTTCACCGGCGTTATTCAAACCCTCAGACTGTACAGAAACCTTTCACCTTCTTAATGTCTTAGCCGGCCAATAGGAATCAATCAGAACCGCTGCATTGATCCGCTATTTGCTACTAGAGCCTAATTTAAACTATTGATTTATGGGAACTAGAGCCAGTTAGTGCCTAACTCTAGCAATGTTGTTCCCTTAATTATTAACTAATGGAATAATTACTCAACTTGCCTTAGTGTAACGTAAGACAAATTAGCTTTTGTTGCTAAGGCACTGGCTAGTTATTTCTGAGACAGCTGCGCGTTTGCACAACTGGCAGGAAACACGGAAATGGAAATGGCTGGCCAGCACGGAAGTGCCCTCACTGATTTCCCACATATTAGCGCTGGTAATGGGCAGATAGTTAAACGGACCATGCCCAAATTTAGGTGATTTACTGTGTGCCAAACGGGGCCTCTGTCAGGAGATGAGAGTTTTGGCCTTCGAACGTTAGGGTCCTAAATCTTCATTACCATCAAGAAGGTTCCTTTTTTGGTTCTTGCCGGTCTTCAGGAAGTTAAAAGAACGCCAGTAAGTGCCGGGGGCCATTTATCTCGATTTGGACCCGGAAGCTAACAGTTCAATGTCTGTCATATGAGGGAAATCTTGCTACTTTGTTACTGCCACAATTTTAATTTTGACTGGATAAACTAGGCTTAGTGTTTTGACTGCGTTTAGTAAATGTACATATTAACCCTGTAGGTTTATGGTCTCATGAAGTGACAAACAGGACATCCTGGGAACGTCCCAAAGCTGAACAGGAAGGATGGCTTGGCGTCGTGCAGCCCAGATGCCACCGCCCTTGGGCACCGCTGATGGATTTAGGGGACCGCATCTGTAAAGTGGGCCGTCGCCTGTTGCTTTTCCATACTTCCTCATCCATTGCACGCGAGGCTGACGGGACGGCCTGTGTGTTTTTTTCTCCACCTGTTTCCTGATTGCTCACTGATGGAGAATCGTAAATATACCGTAAACACAGGAATATATGGGGCTACCGGATTCCAGGCGTTACTTACCCGCAAAGTCACCATAAATGCTGTGCTTCAGCTAAAGTAGACAACAAAAACCCTAAAGAATCACACATTTCAGTATGTTTCCTGCAGTCCACAAGGAACACATACATAGATGTAGCCCATCATTTACTTCCCCTTACAGAAAATCCTTTAACGCTCATTGTTAAACCCTTCAAATGATAGATGCCCACACACCGTGTTACTACAATAAATATACAGCGGTGGGTCTTTTCTGAGCCCTGAAATCAGCCTGAACAACTCAGCAGTATTGGCAGAAACGACAGCAGAGAGCTACAGATTCGAGGGCCGCGGATTAATTCATTGCAGACAGAGTTTCCATGAAGCTCCCTCGGCTGTACGCACCGCTATAAGGTTTCAGTCAAGCCGTAACCCTTAGTGTCCAGAGCTGACTGGGCTTCTGCTTTTAAACTTGGGTCGCACTGGGGTGAGATCAAGACCGGCATCCCGATGCCCCCACGGTACCACAGAGAGAAGGAAAAGTCACAGATGAAAAGATCTTTGATCCACAACGCTGGCTCAGAAGATTGGCACAGGGGACAGACAGAGACAACAGTGCTATTGTAGCCCTTCTCAATGAGGTCTCCCGTAACATGTAAACACTGCAGAGCAGCACAGGCACCCGCCTGTATATCCGTGACGTTATTGTGCATGCGGTGTCACATCCACTCAGCCAAACATACCAAAAAAAATCCACCAAGAATATCGTTTTGGATTGCTGCTCACACTACAGGAAGAATATGATTCTGTCGGCATAATTAACTGTGACACGCGCATCTTTATAGTTTCCATGCAGCAGAAATGAGACTTAAAAGTGAGGCCACTTTACGGATGAATAGGTGCTAAGGCATGATGAATAGGGCCTCGCACTCTAAGAGATTGAAACTACACTCATTCGGCAGCATAAAATACGTTGTTCTGTGGTGACCATTGTATCTGGGAAAAGATTTTTTTGGTCACTGGTTGCAGCAGGAAATTCCCAGCACAAAGGACAATCCTCTCAAGAAATAAAAGGCCCGACATCGCCAGGCAGTGGCCTGAACTCTGGCTGTTCATGTAACACGGGGCACGGGTTGCCAGATGTGTGGGATATCCTACCCACCGGTTAAAACCGCACCAGATGTCGACTGGCTGGATCACTCTGCGCCGGTCGATTTTGTCGACAGCTTTGACTCTGCGCGATACGGGATGGATGGCGGCCTTTGAGAAGGCTGGGGGGTTACGGGGGAAACCCAAAGCGAGTCGGGGAGGATGTTGATGTGCTCCATGACGGAAGAGGATCAGGTGGAAGCCTGGGTAGGCCTTGTGCAGAATTAGAGAGAACGATCTTCAGAGGAGACACAATCACAAGGGGACACAATAAAACTCTTAGCGGGTCCCAGGGGCATCATGCATTTTGAATGTGGGGGGACACACACTGGCATAAAACTAATATTTTATGTTATGTTAAATTATTTCAAATGAATAATTATAAAATGTTAGGGGGACATTAAATCCTCAGATTTAATGGCGGCGACGCCCATGGCGGGTCCCTTGCTGAACCAGCTTGGGGCTTCAATCCCTCAGGCGATTTTTTAAATCCCCCCCCCCCCCCAATTGAGAGAACCCTCTTGCGCGTTTTACTGAGCATCTGCTGATAGAGCTCCAATTTCCCCAGCAGTAACGGTAGAACTAGGGTGGCCATAGGGGTCACTAGCGGACTTTAAACATTAAATTAACGTTTCACAGCATTCACCATATGCTGCTCTCTTTATGCAGTCATGGTAAACTCAAGTGCCATGCATACGGAATGACAACAAAGAGAAAGAAAATCTATTAAAAATACAGTTTTTTGTCAAATACTAATGTAGTCAGATTTGAGTGTAGCGAAGAATCAAATAAAGAATGCAGCCCCGCCCCTTGAAGAATTTTAAAGGTATCAATTAGTGAATCTGATTTGGTATGATTGAAAAATTACGGCATATGATTGACTAAGGTTCAGATTGATGCAATTTAATCCGTGTGGTTCATTCAATTGCTGGATTAATCAAAGAGAAGAGATTAATTAATTAGGCATCGTGCTGAGAGGCTTGACACCTGACCTGTGGTTATGGCAGTATTTCCTTACTGTGTCCTTAGTCACTCTTACTCAGCCATACTCACTATTACTTAACCATACTCACACTCTATCAGCCACGGCCTTCAGAGCACTGTCCACACATGTTCAGGATAACAGATCCTCCATTCCCCTGATGTTCCAGACAAGAACATAATATAAAATGGGATGGAATGGCCTTACATCATGAATACCCTCTCTCGAAGTCCATATGCTGATACAGCGGCATCTTGTGCCTTTTTCGTTACGTTCCATTGTCTGCCAGTTCCTTTCTGGCCTAACAATGCAGTGGACATATTCAAGCAATTGCAGCATGGATTCACCAGATGAAATTTTCGTCCACTGGACCCGCAGTGGTGAAAGGTACAGTGCGAATGCCCAGCTTTCATTAAATGAGACGGCAGACGGCTCCTGTCTGCTGTCCTCTGGTTTGGGACTTCGATGGTTATATGGGTGACAACGATGTTCATAGCTTGCAGCTGCAGAGCCTGCATTTCTAATGAAAGAGAAACAGGATTATCTAGGTAGCATCTGATGGAAAATGACAGGCACTACAGCCAGGCTGACCAAACACTGTCCATAGGGTTAGCTTGTGTACAGCTGATGCCTTCTGCTAGCTCACGGAAACAGATCGCACCATGCACTTGAAAAAGATGACAGGCCCATGGTCGAGGACAATATTATCACTGATAAGATATACCAAGAATTAAGTTGTAAATTTTATTGTCCAGCAGAGAAATTAATTGGTAGCTGAATTATAACGGCATGGAGTAGTTAACAGACGAAGGCGTTATGTGTTGTACTGATAAAAAAAAAAAATCGGCATGAATTCTATCTGCATGTGTGCTCTTCATGTTAGATAACATTATGCATAAATTACTGGGTATTTAATTTCAGGGAACCTTTTACAAATTGCAGTAGCTATGTGTGTAATAGGTACAATCATACACAGTATCTGCGGGTTTGTTAAGCGGCTGAGTAACGATGATTGATCAGGGCAGGCAGAAAAATCAAGGCTGCGTCTTGTTTGCCATCCCTGGAATCGCCACGCAGCGACTCCAAGGAGTAGAACGCCATCGAGGCGTCATGTTGTGGCCCAGAGAAGTGGGCAGGCGCTGCTCCCTGCACAACAGTGCCCCCATGTGGCAGAGCAGACACTGGCAGCACAGACGTCATCAGAGTATGCAGAAGCATACATGCTGCCATGGTTTTAATATCAACTTAAAATCATTTTCTTAGTTACTTCATTCTCCGTTAATTGCATTTGTATTGTTATAGCACTAATTTGGAATTTAGTTTGTGCACCTAAATCACTTTTAATTACGTTTACTGTTTCTTTACATGTTAGACTGTTAATACAACCCAAAAGACTGCAATTGTACAATAAAAAAATTATTTAATGGGATATTTTTTATTCAAGATGTGTTTAAGAGTCGAGACTCCATGGATCCGGGCATGAATTTCAACAATAAAGAAAATAAAAGGGATTTAAAGGAGCTATTAAAATTCAAATACCTGTTTAACGCAGATGAACACTCTCAGACGAGGCCCACTCATATATACTGGCACATAAGTCATGTTTATGGGATTCACTTAATAGACTTTCCTGTTTACGTACATAAAAGGTGAAATTACAACTTTCAGTTTTCAAAGTGCTAGTTACCCTAATTCTCAGTAGGTCTAATAATGGAATAGTGCAGGAGAGAAAAGTATAAACTATAATAATGCATAATGGTAAAATGTCATAACTTTTACATGTACTTCATTAACGTGCTTCTGTGTGGTTTATCGCCGATGTCTTTGTGAGGTTCGGGAGTCAGCGTTCATAGTCTTACATGCGCCTTGAAACAAGCCACTAGTTGGTCTCATGCAAAGCTACCATAGCTGAAATACATTTATGATGAATTTTTTAATAATTACTCACAGCTAGCTATTGCAGTCATTTTCTTTGGCCAAGAACGTCTCGCTTTAACTGCAAGAATAACTTCCATCCATCCATCCATTTTCCAAACCGCTTATCCTTACTGGGTCGCGGGGGGTCCGGAGCCTATCCCGGAGGCAAT
>JAODJX010000083.1:6670483-6686569 GCA_026776945.1 Isichthys henryi
TAACGACACAATTCAGTTCCCCCCCCCCCCACCCGTCTTTATCCTTTGATGAAAACATCCCCAAGATTTTCACCTAAAGATATCACTGCCTATCAGTGAAATTTGGATTTTTTTTTTTTTAATTACCAAGGTGGTAGCAAAAAGCAAAATGATTTTTATATAAAATATTCAATGAGTTAGCTGGAGAAAGGGAGCTATCTTACCGAGGGGAAAACAGGCCGCAGAACAGCATAATGCACTATGAATATTAATAACTTTAAGAACATTACTGCTGTCGTGGGCTTCAGCACTTTCATAAGCCTTAGTAACATTAAGGGTGTTAGCCGGGTGAATGGGATTGTCACTGTTATAGCTGGGATTGTGGACGACCTGCAGAAAGACAATGGTGCTGGGAGGGTCCCTGACGCCCTCTATAGGTTAAGATCAAAATGGCAGAGGGTAGCAGTGACATGACAGCGGCATGATTTGTGTGCACAGATACTTCAGCACCTGTTTAATGGGTGTTTTTAGCCAGACATGCTGGTAGCGGGTGGCAGAGAAGGACAGGAAAGTGGTGCCACACGAGTGACCGATGAATCTGGGTGACAGGGTGCAGAATTTTACATAAGAGGTGCAGTGTCATCTCTTCCATGCTGGTCTGGACGGTCTGTCTTACTCCCCTTTAAGGATGACGCTGCTTGACACATAATGTTGTCACATGTCCCCAAATTTATGTCATGAGTCAATGGAAGTTACTGGAAAAAAACACAGCATTGTCTCGTAGGTGTGTAGGATGACTGTGATCACTTTCGTTTCGGGTATGGAAGCGAGAGTCAGATGGAGCAGTACAGTGACAGTAAACTAGCCCATCGCGTTTGTTTTCTCCTTGTCAATAACACGAAAATGGGGGGGGTCTGTTAAACCCCTGCTATAACCGTCACAAAAGACTTTCGCATATGCTTCAGGTATTGGTATACGGTATGCATCATGTCAACTGCAGTCTCTAAAAAGAAACATCCACTACGTATTTACGTATTGGGTCGCCACGTACCCATAAACACTGATTACGAAAATGTGTAACGGACTGTAATGTTAAAAAAGGACACAACACTTAAGAAAAGATGGGCATACATATGAAAGCGGAATGGATTATTACTATTATATTTATCCATTATCTAACCACTTACCCTAATAAGGGTTACGGGGGGGTGCTAAAACCCATGTAGTTCCGGGCACGAAGCTGGACCCCCAATCCATCACAGCGCACATAAGAACATGGGAACACAAGAAATATACAAACGAGAGGAGGCCATTCGGCCCATCAAGCTTGTTTGGGGACACAGACAAACAATTATTTCCTACTTGCAATTTAGGGATGTCAGTTAGCCTGTCCACATGTTTTTGAGGGAAGGTGGGGCTCGAACCCAAACTATGGAGGTGTGAAGCAAAACTACTACCTACTGTGTCACCGCACTATTAGCGAGACGCAATATGAAAATACTTTATAAGCACATTAGGGACGTCACGGCTAGAAGCAGAAAGTGATATTAAGCAGGATGTAGATGCCCTTTAAAATGTCATTTCCCAGTGGTGCACTAATAATCATTAAGATATTCAGAAATGATGAAGTTCCCTTGAATTCTGCTGGATGTCTTACGGCACCTGCAATTTCCTCAGGGATTAATTCACCATCCATCCATCCATCAATCCATCCATCCATTCAAACGGTGGCTATTACTGCATGTCTGCCTTTTAACTAACAGTGTAGAGCGTCTCACCATGTTGCTTGAAGTACCTGCTGATGTTGGCTTTTTAACGTTTTTTTTTTAAACAATCATTAATTATTAACAGCCACTGGACACCGGAGCCAGGATATATAGCTCCCCAAAAAGATGACAGAAGAGCGGAGGTGATGTGGAGGGCTGGAGCTCCCAGGGCCGTCCATGCTTTCAGATTCCGTCAGGGCAAAGCAGAGAGGAACTGATCCAACCTTTGCCGCTTATCTGTGTTAAGGACCCGGCAGAGAGAACATCCCCATAACTGTCTCTTGCCAATTACACTGAAGAGAATTAATCATTCTCATTGATCCAAACAGCTATCATGTGACATGTCACTGTAAGAAGAACCTGTATTATAATTATTATTGTTATTATTTTTAATTGCATACCTCAGCCCTTTGTCCTGTGCTGCCTGGGATAGGCTCCAGGCCCCTACGACCCTGAGCAGGATAAACAGTTAGACAACTGATGGATGAATGGATGCAAGCATGCCTACATGGGTGGATGCCTGCATGAATGCATGCCTACATGGGTGGATGGATGGATGCCTGCATGAATGCATGCATGACTGTATGGATGTATGGGTGGGTGGGTGGAGGGATGCATGCATGCCTGGATGAATGCATGCCTGCCTGCGTGGGTGGATGCCTGCATGGATGCATGCTTGACTGTCCGTATAGATGTATGGATGCATGCATGACTGTCCGTATGGATGTATGCACGTATGGATGGATGGATGCATGCATGACTGTATGGATGGATGCCTGCATGGATGGATAGATGAATGCATGCATGATAGGCAGGTGGTTCTAGACTCTACTCAAAGTGGCTTTAACCTCCCTATTTTTCATCTCAGCCATTCTGAAAAATATACATATTTTTTTACAACCACTTAATATTTTCCCGCGTATTATCGTATACATTTCCTGCCCCCTGGTCAGCAAAACCCACTAGGCCCCTAAGGGTCAAATCCTTGAATCGGCCCTGGATGAATGGTTTAAGGAAAGAGAATGACATCTCTCTTTCTCTTTTCAATTCTCTGCTCCCCTTTTTTCTCTTCTAGTGCTCTAGTTTTCTGTCATTAGTCATTTGCATGATTATGTTTTAAATAGGTGTATTAACCTCTGTGTAGCTGCAGTGTGAAGTAAGCCATTAGCATAACTGACGTGTTACATTAGTGTTGCCTTGTAAGCTTTTTCATTAATGCAGCTTCTGTACTCTCTGTTTTTGTGGATCAGATGGAGGTTGATAAATACGCTCCTCTGCTACTGAAGGTTCTTCTGTTTTTTTCTCATACAGAATTTCATTGTGTGGAAAAATCTGTCTCCTTAGACTTTTTTTAAAAGGGTTATTACTGTGGAAAATAACTTTAAAATTCCTTTAAATGTGTTTGCTTCAGTGCAAGGTGTTGGAAACACACACAAAAAAAAATTAATAAGCCGGCTCCAACTCATTTTTCGGCCTAGGTGAAGACAATCTTTGGACGTCAGCTTCGATCAGTGCTGACGGTTGTGTTCATTTTATGGTAACGGAGACCGCGAAACATGTAACGATGTCATTAAATCGCTAACGAAAAACATTCTCCATCTTCATTTACCCAGTTTTGTATATAAAGACCGTGTGATTAATTAGCTATAGAATCTCTGCTACTGATTGTGTACAATCTGGGTTGGAATAACAGGTGTGCTGCGTGTGATGAAAGTTGTCATAGTGAACGGAGAGAGTAATAAAAATAAATGATGGATGTTTCTTTAAACAGCTTTTTCTGATGGAACCCTAAAACCTTCTGTAATGTGGAAGTTTCTGGGAAAACCTGCGCCGAGGGGAATCGCTTTGATACTACATGGTTCAGAGTAACCATGCAGTGTCTGTAACACATCCTCAAGCTCCCATACTTTATTATTTTGGAGTTCATACTTTCAATACTCCAGCACACTGAAGTCATCCCTCCACGTTATGCTGATTAGTTTTGTACTTTTCCCTGTTTCCCCTGGCACTCCCAGCCAGTGCACATTTTTGCTCCCTCCTGTAGGGAGCTGGGAGGGAGCAAAAACGTGAACCATTTAGGGGTCACAGAGGACCGGGTTGGGAAATACTGCTCTACTGGGTAGGATTACCTGCTGTTACTCTAACTAACTCTACAGCTGAAGGTTTATCATTGTCTAGTGCAACAGCTCTGTGCCCAGCCGTCGAATTTAATCAGCAAACACAGTTTGATAATCACTGCTAGAAACATTGCTGACTGGTCAGTCACGGGGTGGGTACTTTCCAATAAAATGGTGAAAATGACACTCACCAGGCTGACGCAGAAGTACAACCTTTATCTGGAGGGGGCAAAATGACTGACCAGCGACCTGTTATTACGTGAGAAAAGGCACTGATCACAGAGTCATTAGTCACCAGCAGGCACAGTGTGACCCCTGCCCCCGTCCTGTCAGGAGGCCTGTGCTTAATGTAAAGTGTGACTTCCTCTTCCTGCCCCCCCCCGCAAAACCACTGCAGCTGCGGCTTCACACCTACCGGGGGACAGAGAGTTAAGGGCCTCACAAGGGCTGGCTGTTTCTGCCATATCCTTCTGATAGAAGGTATATTTCACTTATATTCACGGATATGCTTTTCAGGGGTTATACCTACCAGGGGTGGCTGATGTGCTGTTCACATTACACTACCGCTGGAAAAGGAGAGAATGAATTTGCATGCCAGGACAGACCACGCCTCCAAATGTTAGCACTTGATTAACATGCTGTTTCCTTTGTATACTGGGGCAGACTGCCCCCTTCAGCATTATCACTCTTTTAACATGCGGTCACAGACCACGCCCCCTTTACTGTTCTGTGCCGTTTCATTTAGATGCCCTGGCAAACCACACCTCCTTCTGCATTATCACGCTTTTAACATGCGGTCACAGACCACGCCCCCTTTACTGTCCACGCGCCGATTCATTTGCATGGCCTGGCAGTCCACGCCCCCTCCTTTGTTAGCATTTCATGAACATGGTGTTTTCCCCAGCACACCTAGTGAGGACCTTCTGTTCAGGATGCCTGCTGTTTTTATTTTCTCAATAAAGCTGGTATCGCTGCATCAGAAGAGTGACAGCAATGTCGTGTGGCTCTTTTCCCAGAATAAAAATATGGCCAAGATGCACAATTCATAGTGGCAAACAGACAAACCTTCTGCACTAGGGTCTACAGCCATTTACATATCTCACCGCATACCGGTATACATCCAATTTGCTACACCTCCATTCCAAACCGCACTATGAGTACATATTCTATTCCTTATGATGATTCATTAGAATTAGTTTTACTAGCCATTCTACATCAATAAATGATGAATATCTATGTTGTGGTGTGATTGTATTTCCTGCACTATTGCCCCTGACTTACATTGTGTGTAAGCATCGACTGTGGCATCCCGTTCTATGGGATGTCATCCGCGTTTAATGAGAGCCTCTCTCGAGTTTCTGGGTGACACTGGATGTCCATATCCTCCATTCGAATTACAGTAAATTCTAACGCTCAGCATCTCCATGTCGGCATGTATCGAGGACCCAGAGGTTATGTTACACCAACACTAACATTGGCGTTAATCAAGGCCTCCGCTATAACATCCCCACAAACTGAAATTTGAAGTTTTGAGTCAGATTCCCTCTCTGGAAAAAACATCACGGGTCCGCGTCTGGCTAGCTAGCCCAATGCCGGCCTGCTTTCTGCCGACAGAATAACACACAGGAAATGTGCCTTTAATGTTATTTGTGGTGTCCGGCTCTGTCTGTAGTGATGATGGTCTCCTTTTGTGTCCAATCACACAATAGACCCGGACGGCTAATAGACTCTGGCACTCCTTCTTCTGCTAAACCCCCAGAGTCAGACTGTAATATGGTGCTTATTTCTCTGATGTAATATATAGCAAAGCTAATCTTGTACTTTTATATAAATGTTTCAAATGATTTTTTTTCCCCTGAATGTAAAATGTCACAAAACAGGTTTTAGGATTGGAACATGGCTCGCAAATACAGATCATATGTAAATATATTATAATGGTCAATATATTGAATATGTTTCTTGGCTAATGCTAAATATCTCATTTATACAGCTAACATATAAGGTTAATTTAATTATTGTGCAATGAAGAACTCTGTAAGTTACTAGGTACATGCATGTCCATGAGAGCTTTGTAGAATTACATGGATTTGTAAGTTATATACTTTGTTTTACTATGTACCAGCTGTGTGAACACACGCTGGCCTTGGCATGGAGGTTCATAGGGCCTCATTAAGCCTGACACATTAGCACGTATGCAATGAACTTACACTCAGTGAGGTCTGGTGGCTCGTAATTAACTGACTGTTAAGTCCTGTGCACCGTGTTTTTCGGGGGATTATTTTCACATTTCCATTCGCTTTCTCAAATTATTAACTTCACAAACAAACAGCTGGAATGATCACATATGGCCGAACCGTTAAGGAGAAACTTCACAACCCCCTTCCAGGCTAATGAATAAGTTTTTTTTTTTTTGCCAAATGCCTCATTAAAACTGGGATTTCCTTTTATATGACGAGGCTTAACATAGCAGGACAGATTTTTGGCCTTCTTCGTTGTTCATTAAATACTAGTCGCTGGTGTAGAAGTGAAAATAAAAATCGCGTACGGACACACTGTGGTTCAGCCGAAGCACTTTCACACACCCACTAGCATGTCACTGCAGGGTTTCCATTCCTATAGCTATGATTGTTCCTTCCACACAATGTGCCCCGTGCGTCTGTGTGTGATTTTTGGCCTCGGATTCCTGTTAATCTGCTGCACCTTCTGTGAGAAACAATGACAGCGGCCCCAGAGTCATGTCCGCAAGAACAAAGGCATTAACTGTTTCACGAAAGCCAGAGAATGTCCCCTCACCCATGAATGAGTCGTAAGGCAGAACACGTGGCACAGCATCTGCGAATGACAGTACCAGTCAAAAGTCTGGACACACCTGTCTTTAATGCATTTCCCTCGATTTTAGCTGCTATTCACCTTATAGTAAAAGGCCTCAAGGCAATGCAGTAGGCTAATGCATATCAAATACTGCAACACCTAAGAGAAGAGGTCGACATCTTGAAATGTTCTGAAATTTTACTCTTTGAAACAGCCCCTTTTTGCTTGGATTTCAGCATTGCAGACTCTTGGCGTTCTTTCAGCCAGCTTCCAGAATGCTTCTCCAACAGTCTTGAAGGACTTTCTGCAAGTTCTGGGCACTTTGTGCTTACTCTTTGATCCAGCTCATCCCAAACCAGCTCTGTAGGGTTTAGGTCGGGGGATTGTGGGGGTCAGATCTCCTGTCACAGTACTCCATCTCTTTCCTTGTTCATAAGAGAACACGTACTCCATAACCTTGAGGGGTGCTTAGGGTCGTTATCTTCTGCCTTTTTAGTTCTGTATATACCAGTTATACACTGAAAATATGCGTATTATATACCTAAGCACAACCATAAACCGAGCCCCCCCTTTAGAACCAAAAACTGCTTCAAGGGTAGAGAAGTTTTTCATAAAGGCTTTTCTGCATACCGTTGTTTTACTGAGCTGTAATTTCTGCACCTGTGGTCTTCTTCATACCTTCCCGATAGCTTCCAGTTAGCTTTAACGAGTCTGGCCATTCTCCTGTGACCTTTCTCATTAACAATCACAGAAATGCCACCCACTGGATGCATCACGCCTCTCTCTGTAAACTTGCCAGTAAGGTGAGGTCGTTTTACGCACGGTTCACACTCTGCATGACTGGCGCTTCTGGGCGAAGGGCAGGAGAAGCTCGTGTTTCAGAATTCAGGACTGTCCACCATTCAATACGTTCTACTTTCTTATGTTGAGATAGGACAATGAACCACGTTTAAAATTAGTTATTGATCTAACTTATCACGTCGGATACAGCCAGAGAAGTTTTAATTGGACAGTCCGTGCGCTTGGGTAAATGCATTGCGTTACCACATGCGATTAAAGAGATGATTTGGGTTTTACTATCTAAACAGTGGGTTAAAGTCTCTAATTAACATCAGAGGCAGCACCAGCAACAGAAAGGAACAGAAACGTCTGCAGAGGACTTTAGCTAGGAAAACTGGGACATTGTTAGAAAGTAGATCGATTTTATGGTTATATAATAGCTATTTTTATTTCTGCATAATCTGCAATATTATTCTTCTCAGTCATGTTCGGTTATATAATTTCTAAATTATTAACATGAAATAATTAATAGAATTGAAATAATCTATAGTGCAGAGTGTTAAAAGCCGCTTCCGAACCTTGCCGTGGCCGAACAGTAATTTGCAGCCTAAATAAAACCCAATGACATTCAAATGGCAAACAACACAATTTAAATGTCACACAGGTCATTCAATTAAAATCATATTTATGCAGATAGCATGTAATAAGGTGTAATAATAAGTGGCTAAGGGTGGCTTGTTGCGTATTTACAAGTAAAATGTGCTAGTTAAACATACGAACAAACTCTGCGGACCCCTTGCTTAAGGGACTGATGGAGAAATTCAGTTTCTGCACAAAATGGAAAGCAGATCTAGTATAATGTGGCAGACATGAAATAACTCCAGCGTGGGCCATAATGACACTATAAGTGGAAAACATTAAAAATGATAAGTCATCACATCCCGCTTTCAAGACGAGTTGTGAAATTCTCTCCCAGAAAAGCCAATTAGGAATCACCTGGCGTTCAGCAGAAAGGCCCCTTCTGACAGACGGAGAGGTGCTCAAATTCCAAATATCTAACATTCCGGACACCATCGCCCCCCCCGCCCGCCCCCCCAGCAGTCACAAAGGGGCAGATTCATACATTATTCATCTCGCTTTCAACTTTAACATTGAACTGATTTCCTCCAACGGCCCCTTGTGTAAATTGCTGTAGGGTTTCGGACTGTCGTAGCTGTCAGGGGCACTGTGATCAAACACGTAGGCCGACAGATTCCTGCGCCCCGCTGTCGTTTGGACTACTGCCTGGGCAGTCATGTTTGCTGTTGATTTTAAATACACTTAATGCCTTACATGGATTTATTGTTCAGGAAAAAAAAACGATGTATTGGACGACGTCTAATAAGTGCAAATATATTTTTGACGTCAGTGGCACAATAGGTAGCTTTACGACTTCATGGCAAGAAGGTTGTAGGTTCAACTCCCACCCCCAGCTCTGTGTATGTTTGGAGTTTGTGTGTTCTCCCGGCGTTTGTGCTGATCTCCTGCAGCAATTTCAGGTCTCTCCCACAGTTTAGGCAGTTTGATGTCCCGGTTTCTCAGTAGTGAGCGAGTCCATTGAAGGACTGGGGTCCTAACCAGGGTGTAACCCACTGTGCAAACCCAGCTTTCTGGGATAGGTTCCAGACTCAAGGTGGACCGTATAAGTGATTATGGAAGTCAGACGGAAGGACGGATGGACTTATTTGATGCTTCGGAGTGAGGAATCATGGTTTCTCTCAGGCATGACAGAACATATTCTTTTAATGCACAATAAACCTCCCCAGAGCCTATCGTGACTTTGATCCTGAAAGCAGGTTCCAGGAAAATATGAGAATCTAAGGAATAATTAAATTCCCCCAGGGCAGCTACTAAGAAGTGAATGACGTATCGACTAAATTGCTTGGTCAGTCATAGATAGTCTGCAAGATTTGCCCCGGACTACTCATGTGGCCGAGAACATTTACTTACTCTCATTGTTTTATTGCACTTCTTTTCAAACTGAATCACTGACATAATTATATGTGGCTGATGATTTTTACTCACAAACATCTCCCCTGCTGTAATACTTCATTGTATAATGAATATCAAACACTCTCCTCTCCTGTCCTTCATTCTGTGGGTTTTATAAGCACAGGCCCAAATGGAATTACACACATTAAAAGTGACACTAAAATTACAGTCCTTGTGACACAGAGCAGCGGAGGGAGCAGAGAGTAGGTCGGTGTGTGACGAATCCTTGGGTGTGAAAGCATTTCCATTAAGACGCTATGTCCTCTAATAGCTTTCTTAAAAAGGCACAATTGGATAGGTGCTGTACTGTCAATTAGTGTCTAATCTGTACCCTCATACAACAGGAACTCAGGCTGCCAAGCCACTTTCATTCCGTCTTTGACAGGAAGTGCCAGCCGAGGCCTGCTAACCTCAGAATGACTAGCTGTTCGGCACGAGTTTTTTTTTTTTCATCAAAAGTCGTTTCTGCCAAGGCAAGGATTAATTATAAAATTGCTGAAATAGACCTGCTTACACGACAATATGTAATATATCCCAGATGACCGAAAATTGTCAACAGTCGTTCTGGGGGAATCAGCAGGTCAATTTTCGCAGGACCCATTTGCTGAAAAGTGCATTCCTATGAATATATTTATAAATATTAACATCCCATGAAATATGTAGGCAATGGAACACAGAGGTTAGCAGACTGAGGCAGATCAGAATACAGATGCCAATCATATTAATATTCAGCAAGAAGCTGGCAGTAGTAATATAGACGTCAATCTGCAGATGTAATGCTCTAGACAAATAGAAAGTAAACATATATGATCCTATGGGCTCTTTCAGACTATTACACATACTGAATACACAGGTTTGTACTTCTTGGTTAAATAGTCCTGTGCAAATCAGGACTGCGTTATATAAACGGCATTCGTAGACAAATAAACAAATTGTCCCTGCTCCGTAAAGCAGTGTTTTTCAAGGCTAGAGAGAGACTTCTTGAAAGTGCATTATGTCCTATTCCTGCTAAATTTGTTCCCCAAATCCCTGCCTACTCAACAGCGGGTCAACGCTCTGAATAAATCAAGTTATCACCCCTAGCCCTCAGCTCATGGAGATTAATTACTGTGGGAGTACGTCGTCGTATGGTGTGGTTTTCATATTACTGCGGCTAATGCTAATGAGCGCCTCAACTCGTTTGTAATTTGGCCGTGAATTCATATGCGGCGGAAAAGAAAAAAAAAAACACAGAGAGGCCCCCCCCGCTAAGCAGAGAGTCACTTTCGGCCGCATGCTAAACAGCTGCAGGCATTGCGACTTACAGTCACGTTTGGCATATTTCACCAACCCTCTTTGTATGTGGTGGCGGACACAAGATGGAGAATCACCAGACAGCTGTTTTCGAGAAAAGAAAAAGAAGGAACTTGGATATGGGGGGGGGGCGGGGGGGCCCAACAACGACAAAAGGGGCATCTTTAAGAATCAAACCTACATCTGAAAAACAACCTGGAGACGCACTTCAGACGCAGAAAACAGAAACTGCAATCTTAACCACCTGAGCACACAGTACTTGACAAGGTCTGTGCCCAGTTTTTCCCCCTGGCTGCTTAGTCGACCCAATTTGAGCCCTAATGAGGACACTGGTCTAATCAGGGTCAGGTGGACTTCATCACCTGCTGTCTATGGGTGGGTGATCAATTCACCATGGAGATGTTGATCGATTGAACCCAGGTCCGATATTATAATTCTGTATTTTTATCATCATTATTATTATAAGAAAAAAACAGAACATGCCTTTCACTGAAAAGAAACCTAGAAAACAGCATTAAATTCTCGAAAATGACTGACAATCGCACAAGTCTTTGAATATATGTAAGTATCCAGTAACACAGTATCAGTAATCAATGAATAAATAAGTAGACAATAAATACAACGAAAAATGATATCACCTTGCTGGAATTCCATATAACACCATATAAGAATTATTGTGTCTTTTATAGGCTGTTCGGATATTAAATTGTTTTCTTTAAGTTATAAGGTCTGTTTTTTGGGACAGAGAAGCATTGATGATGTAATTTAATTCGCCAAAGGGGGAAAAAGGGGGGGGGGAATCAGTAGAAATGGCATGTTTGCGATGGAGTAGTTTTAAGATTGTTATAAACAAACTCATAAGGTAGACTGATGGCCCATTTCATGCATGAGATGGTTTTTATAGAAATTGTGAAATAACCAGAGACAATATGCTTTGATATACTTGTCATTTCAGTAGACATTATAACGGATTATTATTTCATATTTCATTCAATTATGTCCTTTATTGTTTGTTTTGGATTATTCACTGTTGCTGTTCCACTGCGTTATTTCTGAAGCATTGATTAGCACAGCAAGACATGCATTTATAAGATCTACAAGAATCCAATAGCAAAATATATATCTTGAGAATAAATAGTGTGTAAAGCATTTGTTGCGTTGATCTTTATAGTTACTGGAGAGCTCTGTGGCGGCGAGATTCCTGGCTATTGTGCTTGTGTAATATTTGAATCACACAAAAGGGGAACAGTTGTGGTTGCTATTGCATACGCTGGATAATGTGTGTGTAAACAGAGGGGAAGGTGCAGATGGCAGGTTTGGACAGCTGGATGCCTGCTCACGTGGGCGAATAGCAGTTCCACGAATCTCTGAATAACAAGGCACACTTGTGGCTGATTAAGTTTGCTTGAAGGAGAACTCCACAGTGTACCAATGGGGCACCTTCTGTAGAAGTATGGACAGGAAAAACAGGATCAATTACCAGAGATATTTTTTTTCAGTTGGGGTGGCATGGTGGTACGTTGGTTAGCACTGTTGTCTCACACGGGGTTTGACTCTCCGCACCACCTCTACATGTGTGGAGTCTCCATGTTCTTTCTGTGTGGGTGATGCGGTTCTCTGGTTTCCAAAAACATGCTAAGTTGAATTTGAGTTGCCAAACTGCCTGTAGGTGCATTTGCCCTGAGATGGGGTGACACCTGTCCTGGATTATTCCCTGCCTTATGCCCGTAGCTTCCAGTATAAGCTCTGAACCCCTATGACCCTGCATAGGACAAGCAGATACAGAAGAAGGATGGATTTTTCAATTATCTTGAAAACTGTACACCTTTTTTTTTTTTCCACTGTGACCACATTGCCTGGATGAAACAGAACTGAAAAATGACTACAAATCAGGCGCATACAGCAGTGCACACACAGGAAACTTTTTCTGTGACATTTTATAAATGTTTCTTCATGACTGTTGCAGTGGCCTCGCATATATTACTTAGGATGAATAAGAAAGGGAAGGAATGTCTTGCAATCCACTTACCAACATTAGTAGCAAGGATGGGCATCCAGACTGACCAGCAGATGTCAGACGTTGTTTCTGGGCACCTGAAGCCAGAATGAGTGTAGCAGTTAGACGTCACCGGAGATTACAGGAGAGAATGCAGTCTGTCATTGTGTACGTCACCAAGCAGGTGTCCACCTCTTTGCAGGGCCTATATGGTCAACTACTAGTGGACTACTAACCATAGGCAACAGCATGATTTCTGTGCTATAGATTTACCTAAGTTATGGGGCTCCATGGGCAAGTTATGCCACCTCTCCATGGTAGCAGGTTGGAATACATCTGCAGGTGTGAGCGTGTTGCAGGTATGCACAAGCCCTCATCTCATTTAAGCCCTGCAGTCCACGCATTTGCTCAAGCCTGACCTAGAGCTGAAGTCCTCTGTAAGCTCGTGGGCGTCTGCGGGCCTTCGAGCATGGCGGGTAAAAGGTGGAGCACGGGTTGCAGAGTAAGGATCTCCATCAACACATTGCCCACACAGAGGACTCCAGGGCGAGGCCATCAGGTGAAGATCTCCTTCCCCACGCTCTACAAACCTTAATGAGCACTAGAGCGCCGAAGAACTGTGCCAATTTTATCAAGCGATATTGCTCATAAAGGTACATCTAAGAAATAGCAAAAACAACAAACTCACGCGCACAAAATCACACTCTGCGGGGAATTTGGAGGTGTCAGTTAGTCTAATTGCATGACTGGACTGTGGGAGGACACCGGAGAACCCAGCAGAACAAACACACACACTGCACGCACGCTGCAGACGTGGCATTATTATAAAAAAAAAAAATAATAATAAAAATTAAAGGTAAATAAAACAGCAGAGATATTCAATTCATTTCCTGAATATGGGGATAGGATAACTAAAGAATGACTGTAGGTAGCTTTTTAAAAACATCTTCTTATAGATAGTAGTGCTTCTCCACATGTCCTGCACTATAAAGGCAGAAGGCAGGTGGGGGGGGGGGGTGAAATGTGGTCCAGCAAGCCTGCCCTCCCCAGCAACATTCCCACCACGCGGTCCACGCACCCCCTGAAGCAGCTTATCATCCGGCACACTCCTTCTCTGTGCCTCCTCCCCGCTCGGGGAGACGGCCTTTTGGAAAGGGGAGCTCCGCTTCTGGGGCAGCTGTGTGCACCAGATGGTTTAGGGGGCACAGATATGAAACGGGCCATTGTCCGGCAGCGCGGAGGAATGCCGGGACGCGCTCTGAAGAGGTTCTGGGCGCCGACTTCTGAAGAGCTGCCCTGGCCGCCTGGATTCTGGGCCTTTCTGCTTCAGCACAGGGCTACAGCCTTCGCAAAAGGCTGCATCTTTATCGCTAAGCTCAAGTTTCCCTCCGAATCAGCGGAAAAATATCTTCAGAATCAGGAGGTTTCCACCCCACCATCCACACAGCTCCTTTGTACGCAAAAATGAATGTATTTTTTTATATACCATATATAGCAACCAGTCAGATGAAATTGTTTGGATTTAGTCATCATATTAACCTGTCAAATCACCAGAATTTTGGAAAGCATGATTAAAGTAAAAGTCATAGAGTGTTCAACTTTAAAATACATTAGTTAAATGCAATAATCACTATTTCTTGTATGTCTGCGTGCCTGATTAGTTCTGTGACCAATACAACAATGGCAAAAGACATTTACTTGAAAGAAATGCAGATAAAAAAACATACTGCACATCATTTTATAAAGGAGTTTTTATCTAAAATTTCTGACTGTCATACCTTCCTTCCATCCACCTTCGGATGAGTCAGGGGGGCAAAAGGCCCTCTAACCTTTAAATAACCTTCGGGAATAACATCAAAAATACATACTTGTGAAAACATTATATAGCATTTCTAAATCACATAAAAGCTGGTTATTTTTAAGCTCCTAATTTTTCTTGACTTAAAGGTCAAATACGATTATAGGTTCCCCTTGTAATGCAAAAAAATGGTTTGGTCTGTAATGCCATGAAAAAGCCAAACGTGCGTTGTGCTGAGAGTCTCTCAATAACAAGAAAGCAAAGACCGTACTTGTGGTCTTGGAAAGACCGGTCTTTCGAACCTGCCTTCCAAGAACGAACCTGGGGCGCAGTGAATCATGGGACTGTGGTCTGTACCAGGAAGCGGGGTTACTGGTTTATCGGGGTAACTCGGATTTAAGGTATCACAGTATAAATGTACTTCATATTCGTTCACTTACCTTTCGCCCAGACTACCTTAAATCCGACAAGTTACCCCGATAAGCCAGTAACCCCGCTTTGTAGTACAGGCCACTGGTCTCATTTGGCGAGGATGCAACCGGTGTGTCCTTCGTATCTGGGGCGGTAAGAACGACATCCGGCGATTTTTTACCGCCCTCTGTACTTCTCTTCTTAGTATTGGAACCGCGATACATAGTTACGCAGACAATTTGTTTTTAAATGTCCAGTGTGCAGAATTATTACTACTTAATATTATGGGGGAAACAGCAAGTATCACTGAGTTTTTTTTTTTCCTGCTCCACGTGTAACATTAAAATGCTGATCATCTGAGATTCCCGAGCAATTTGTAATTCGCGGCTGACGATGACAGAACACATATTTCTCTCCTGGAAGAGGTGAAACCTGAACAAGACGGAGGCAGACTCTCTGTCAAGCCGCCTGGGAGTCACCTGCCATCGGCGTGATCTCCGGTGCCCGTCACGGTGTGTGAGGATATTGATAAGCAGCGACCGATGCTGTGACAGAAAAAAAAGATGTAAACATGCTTAAAGATCGTCGCACCTGCAGTAGTTGCCTGCGGTAAAAACACCGTGATTAATGCGCAACTCGCCAATTATTTTTATAAAGTGTAAATTCGGAGATCCAAAGTACAACTGTGAGGGAGAAAAACATCAGACACTCAAAACACTTTTTTAACGTTACAAAGCGCTTGACGCCAGTTACAGCTCCAGATTTTCCCCCCATTTTTTCAGCATAACGAAGAAAATAAGTTTTATTGGGCAGACCTGTCTCTCATATCAAGTCCCGTCCTTTTAATCTATGGCGGAGCGTGAAGCACTTATTCTACTCGAAGAAGGAGTTCATGTTATGCCCACCCCCGTCCCCCGGCCCCCGCAAAATCACAGACAGCCGCATGTCAGATTAAACTTTCTGTGTCTAGCACATGGCGCTCTGGATTCTCAAGTGGACAGATCAGTAATTGTCTCCCAATACGTTTTGATTTTCAGGACTTTAAATGATATCCGTGAGACTCGAGAGGCACCAGGCCGGCTGGTGCTTAAAGCCGAGAAATTT
>JAODJX010000083.1:6710963-6724068 GCA_026776945.1 Isichthys henryi
GCTTTGCACCACCTTCATGCCAGTCTCAGGTGTGATATCCGCAGTGCTGTTTACTGAATCAGGCCGCAACCCAGCAGGCAGCTGCTGAACAGTAGGCGGCGCCATAATGGGACCCAGTCATCTAACCTTGCTGTCAGAATACAGGCCAATGTCAGCGGCTAATGTGGCCTAGCAGAGAACTTATATAAGTGACACAGCACTAGGGGAAAGCCCTGACTATCCATCATCTACAACAGTGACAACTAAACGAATGACTGCATGCATGTCACCCATAATCGTATATGGGCAAAGAAATACTGTCAATGTACACGGCTAATTCAAAATATGTTCAACGTTGCTGTCGATTCAAACTAGCGATAGAACAGAAACGCAAAAACTGAATGGATTAACAGGACAGTCCAGTGGTATATTTTTTCTCCCCACAATGCACTGCACATCAATTAACCAGAGGAGCTCAGTAGAAGCCCAGGGACTTCCTTAGCTACACACAATGCCACGGGTCAGTTTCCTGACAGGAGGAAACTGTATATTTTATTCACTCTTTTAGGGAAGACAGTTCAAAGCAGTGCGGCTTGCCGGCACATCCGTGCATGCCACTGCTTATCATTCTGCACGCTGGGAGGAAACGAATCAGGCAGCGCAAATCGTTCCAGTGCTCCTACGCTCCCCACCAAAGCTGCGTTCAGGCGAGGCGACATCAGCCGACCGCACACGACAGTGAGCCTCCCTAATTCTGAGCGGGCGCCTCCCCGCCCGCGGCCGCTGCAACGGCAGAGAGTCACACGCTCCGAACGAAGGACGCAGCCAGTGCGCTCGTAACCCTCTGCCTGCTCGCCCTCAAGGAAGCACTGCTTCCGGAGGATGTATCGTTTTGGTCCAACCGGCCCAGTTGTTTCAATGTCAGAAAGACTTTTGACAAATGATTTAAGCACAATTAAGTAAAATGCATTCTTTAGGAATTAGCTATCATTCCAAAATCTGCATAGAACTTAGCTAGGAATAAAATTAGCCGCTGATGTAATGTGCTCACAATAATCGATGATCTGTGCAATTGGAATCCGTATTTTAATTACTTAAATACTGGCAAAATCAATAAGATCTAAGAATGAACGGGAAGAAAAAAAATGACAAACAAGATTTAGAAAGTCAGGCTCTTGTCCTTGTGCTTGATCGTGAAACAAATCTCCTTAATGCAGCAGGAACTTCACGGCATGCCTTGGGTTTAGCATGGTTTGAACTGCGGTTTAGATTCAGCGTGTCTGATGCGGCTTCAGTCCTACCGGCAATCTCGAGCAAAGGTGAGTAATTACCAGCTCAGCTGCTCCGTCACTCCCAGATTTATGCATCCCTGAACTGTGACTCTCATAGTACTTACATCCCTTAGTAATCCATGCTGGCAATAAATCTTACAACCATTTTAAATGTATCGCAACTCTGCCTTGTAATAGTAACCCGTCTGCTTTACATTTCATTCATTTAGTTTAAGCTTTTACCCAAAATGGCACGACTGGAATAATTGGGGGTTAAGGGCCCCCATCAGGGGCCCAACAGTGAAATCACAGACACTGCATCCCATAATAAAACTAAAAAAACAAGAATAATAATAATAACCATTTGGCCTCCAGTTTCATACGCTGCACATGAATATTATAAAGTAATTTGAGATTCCCTGATGTTCCACTGAAAGCTCTACACTCTACCTTCATCCTTGATTAAACCAAAGTCCGTTGGCAATCAGATCAAGTATAGAGAAACTCTGGAATCTACAGGTAACTCAAGTTATTCAGAGCACTGGCTGTGATCTTCATGTTCCTGACCAGCGGTATGACTAAGAAAAAACCTACAATATTATCAAGATTACTGATTGAGAGGATGTCTTTCCTGGTCATTTAAATAATGGATAGCGATGTGTCTGAAAGTTTAATTTACTGTTGACTCGGATCAGTCTTGAATTCTTCTATAATGATAAAATAATATCATTTAAATTACGGCACAACTGTAAAGATACCCGTGTGTTTGAGGCGACTCTTCCAACATGCCTGCCGGCCACAGTAATCTCACCAGCGAGCTTCACTCTGTCTGCCTCAGCAAAGGGGATTATTGCATTATCAAGTACCGCTGCAAAGAGGAAGGTTAAATCATCAGGGTCTCGACGGGCTGACATTCAAAGCGATACAGGGGTGGCTACCGAGGCGGAGAAATGGAAAGGAAATGTCGGCTAGCAGGAGTGGGATCCCGGCGGGGCCCAGTGTTAGGGTTCATCCCGGAACACTCGGCACAAACAGAAATGGGATTTAGGAAATTAACTGGATCCCGATTCCATGGCAATTTTCTGAGGAGTGACGCAAAGAACAGAAACCGGGAGCGGGAGCGGGAGCGGGAGCGGGAGCGGGAGGATCGATGCACTGTTAGATGACAGACCATAATATCAGGCTGCTACTTTGTACAGGGTTTGGAAATTAACACGCCGCAGCACTCATGCAAACGTTCTGAAACGGTACATCCTATGTACCCTATGATGCTCTTATCTGCAAACCATTATACTCGTCGTGGTTTGCAGTTTTCTTACATCCCAAAAATCTGGGCCTCTTAATACAAACTCTGCAGTCTGTTCTGTCCAATAGCTGTTCGATTCCTACTCTTTTAGGTTCTTATGCATCTCATTCTACTTGCCAAAGCAAGGCTTTTATGTCTACGTCTACTTTTTCGGCGGAATCTGCCCCTGACCTGTAACTGGTGAAGATCGGAGCTCCACCCCTGAAAAAACCAGCCAATCCCATCTCATGGTTCTGTCAGTTGCCTAAACCCAGAGGATCCTCACTTAAACTCCACCCCTGATAAACCAGCCAATCCTGTCATGGTTCTGTCAGGCACGTTAACCTGGGGGGGGTAGGGTTCCCAGTGTTACTGTTGTATGCAGCCTGTGCAGTGAAAAACAACATTTCAAACTGTTATAAATTCATTATGGCTAGCTGGAAAATGTAATATTGATTTCCTTTATTCATTTTCCTCCATTGACAACAGAGACGCCTCATTATACTAGAGCCACACGGTGAGGCCGTCACGTTGACAGCATTGCATTTTCCAGCCGGAATGTAACATTTTATTTAAAGGTCATTCAAGTAAGAAGTTCTTTTTTTTCCCTCCAGGAATGATGTTGCACGTTGAGCAGCATATCAAAAACACATTGGACTGAGTGTCATAGGATGCGGGATATGTGGTGTAAATGTGGAAGCGATCAGTGTCATAAAACGCAGGTCATTGCTGTAAATATGAATGCTGATTATGGACAACTGAGGAAGGTCTAGGTGTTAAATGGGATTAGGGATTAGGGTTAGGGATTAGGATTAGGGATTAGGGTTAGGGATTAGGGCTAGGGATTAGGAGGCATACCCAGACTATGTCTGCCAGATAGTGCCAGATCTAAAGTCCATTGCACAGTTTATTTATTTACTTAATCATTTATTTACTTGAGGAATTACATGAGGTCTAAGCGATGGAAAACTAGACTCCAGGCCAAATCGATCATCTCAGTTAGACGAAGTGAAACGTAAATGATAATTTTTAAGTTATTCCTGAAGTCTGTCGAGAAATCAAGAAAAGACATACAAAATAATACAGAATAATTTAATATCTCCATAAATTTTTCAGATTCCTCCGAATCTAACATGGACTCAAATATATAACTGAATAAGTAAAATTATAACCCCAAATCCAATTAAAAAAGACCTCAAAAGTCCTCTTGTATTTTTGTGTAATAAAGCACTTATTTTAAAGCTGAGATTCGAAATAACTATCTCAATAAAGAATCCTGGGCCTGAAGGAACAAAAGCTACATTTTCTTGTCAAAATGCTACATCAGACCAAGGGATCAAACTTCACTTCAAATAAAGTGAATCTGTTGAGATTCAATGAACCGTTAAATGGTCAGATCTGCAGGTCCCTCCACAATGGACCTGACCGCCGCATCTTTTATTCCACGCTCACTGTGCCACATCAGTAGATAGTTAAAGACTCTCGATTCCAAATTCACAAGCTGAAAAAAGGTGTTTTCCTCTAAAAAAAAAAAAAAAAACAACCATTGCTAACCCTTGATGGCTGGATCTCTGTCAGCCCCCCCCATAAACCCTGACCAGCTATACAGCAGTTCGGAAAACAGATGGATGGATTGTCCTTCGTCTTTCAAACTGCTGTTTATCATGCATGTAGAGAGAGCACAGAAACGTTATGGCGTACTGGAGCAATTGCAGGCCATTACAGTGTGAAATGGGAAGGCTTTGCACCACGGTGGTTCTCAGAAACACAGAAAACGACATGATTTTTGTCTGTTAGATTTATTTAAGTGCCCTCTGAGGGACCCGCATCTCATCCAAGGTGTCCTCTGCCTTCTGCCGTAAGCTTCCACAAGCATGTAGTGTATAATCAGTAATCAAAAAAGTGGGGGGTGGGTATAGTTCAGTATATACAAATGGATTTATTTAAAATGACTATAAACATGTATTGTATAGTGTATTTATTATGATATCTTTCTCGTATGTGGTGCATGCATAGCGTGGAAAACATTTTTTAGGGAGTCATTTGAGTAACATTTCAACACCATCAGTTTGGCTAATGCTACTGTTTGGAACAAGGGAGAGAATCAAGCCTGACTTGTGTGTGGCCAATGAAGACAAAATACGTTATTAAAGAAAACGGCCTAATTGCTACGTAAATAAGTAATGCAAGACATTTCACGGATCTAAAACGTTCCCAGTACCATTAAATGTTTTACTTTTCTTGCCAAACTGTTTCAAGAAGAAATCTAATTAGCTTCGTCACCTCAAAATGCATCCCCGATGCATTCTTGCTGTGGTAATTCTGTGGACGAAAACGTTACGTTGCACAGCCTCATTCAGATCGCTCTCACACTCTCAAGGTGCTCTCTGTCTGAATGCCGACACGCTGCGACATCATTCACCCCGTCTCCGCGAGTTAATGTGCGTCTACCAGCCACGTCATATTTCACAAGCTAGCTATAAATCCTATTCAAGTAGCCCCAGTGGACTGATAGAGAACGTACGTTTTGAAAGGTTATAATTCACGTGAAATGCTAAATATGCAGCTACGCATAATTCGCACAGTCTCCAGTGCGTGGTGCGCTGATTAATCAAGGGCGTGTGTCGCTTGGTTACAGAGCTACGGCGACTCGTGCTCCCGTGGGCTTTGTAGCTACGCATTGATTAGAGGGGAATATAACTGATAAATCCCTGCAAGGGAGGGATTCATAACATCCGTGGGGGATGGTATAATTAAACATGGCGACATCTGGGAAACTCGTTGTGACATTGATCGTGATTGGAGATGACAATAGGTGCTCTGGCGAATAGGAAAGAAAAGGCGTGGGGCGCCGAAAAAGAGGCCACGGAGGAGAGGAGTCGGATGAAACGTAAGGGGAGAGCAAAAGGTCAGGTGGGCGAACGTTATAATGGGGAAAAAAGAAGCGAAGACGCAGACATTGGAAGGAATTTAACATTTGCAGCGAAAGGATGGAGCCAATAGCCGCAGATATGGATTCACATACGTCTGAGTTATGATTTCTTTAATGTTGTCCGCGCAGACATTTCTCCAGAACTAACGTTAAACATTCATCCTGCGTTATATTTAATGCATGGACCCAATTCCATCCATTTTTAATGTTTGCATCACAGCTCCTCTAGAAATAATGTTGTCTCTCTGCAGGTTTCTTTGGGATAAATTGGTGCTGCTTCTATAAAAAGGGGTCAACCTACAATCTGAATGGTATTTAAGCGTTTCAGGGATATGAAAGCGCCAAGCTGGGAGTCGTTTTCAGGGCCCCTTCCCCACACCGTTTCCACGGGAATCCACTGAACGCCTTCGTGTTGCGGCAACACAGAGTAAATCGTTTGTACTTATGACGGAATGCATAGCAAGTTACGCAAACGGCACAGTTTGCCCATTCAGCTCCAGTTGAATTAGCCTGATATGTAGCTACGTAGCATGCCAGATCAACAAGTCTGGCCACATGTTAGGGTATAGTTGCGTGCAAGGCCAGAGGGGTCTCAGTTAGTGCTAGAACTTGGGACATCCCTGAATCTCAAACTATCAGGGAAAAAAAAAACCTGGAAGTTCACCCAGAATTTTTTCACTGCAATGTTGTGGAATAAGACAGTCAGGGCAGAATCCGGATCGAGCACTTTAATTGTGACAGATGTTTCCATTATTCAAAGTGCAATAATGCCCTGCATGTAAACAGTACGGGATCATTGGGGGGATTCCTGGATGAAGGCTGTGCGTATTTAAAATGAAGGTAAGCGGAGAGCCACTCGCAGTAGCCAAACGTGATTAGCGGCGATTGTTAGCATTTATTATGTTGATTAGTTATCAGCCACCAACCAGCAGTGGTGGTTTTCTGGGAACAAAAGTCTGGTTGATGGATACCTTGGCACTCACAGCAGGCAGAAGAAAAATTGGGTTTTCAGGCAAAATTTGCATTTATAATGCAGAATACACCTGACTGTTATCATCAGAAATGACTGCTGCGGCTTTTCTGATAGCATAGGAAGGATGGAATGCAAAATTACGGCTCCACATGACTGAAGTCTCACACACTGTGTGATAAAGTTAGAAATGTCTGTAGGCTTCAGCCTCATATTCGGTGCTCTTTACCAAAAACGTATAACCAGAACATGCGCCAAACAAACAACAACAACAATAATAATACAAGTGTCCTCCGCTTCAGCCAGTTTAACTTACTTCATTATTACTCATAGATCATGCGGTTGCCTATGAACCCCTCTGTCTTGTGTTCGAATCTCACTTCCTCTGTTTTTGTATTTCATTCCTAGGGTTTCTTTTGTATCAGTTTAGTCTTGTGATTTTATATTCACTTTTGGTTTCTTGTTTTGTGCCTTAGTTGTGTTTTATTGGTTTTTGTTACTCCCAGTGTTAGGTTCTGTTTTCCCTGTTTCTTGGTTAGTTCTTAGTTTCCCTGTTTAGTTCCTTGAGTTAATAATTAGTTCCACATGTGACCTGTTTTCCCAGCCCTTGTTGATTAATCTCACCTGCCCTTTGTTAGCCTTGTTTCCCCTCAGTATTTAAGTCCCTGCCTCTGTTCGGTTCCCCAGTGGTTCGTTGATTGTTGGATATCAGTAAAGTCTGTATGTTACTAGAAGGTGATATATGCAGTTTGTGTTCTTTACTTGCCCGTCAACCTGCTCCTGGTAACCCTAATCCAGGGGTAGCCAATCTTATCCGCAAAGGGCCGGTGCGTATGCGGATATTCGTTGCAACTCCCTAATTAGATTACTAATTAGAGGACCGATTGGCTGAAGAGTCCTCACACCTGGGTTTGAACAGCTGACCTAAAGGTTCCCCCAAAAACCTGCATACACACCGACCCTTTGCGGATGAGGTTGGACACCCCTGCCCTAATCCTTTTGTCGTTTTAACCTTAGCTATCCCTTTTCAGTTTTGAGCCCTCGCGGTCTCATTTTGTTTTTGTATTTCTGGTCTTTATCTGTTCTAATAAGTCCCGTTTTGTCAAGTGAGCCGCAAGTGGGTCGTCTACCTTCCCATCTGCCTGCATCATGCAACGTCAACGCGCCAAATCAACCCAGATCTCTAACATTACTCGCGTATTCATGGCGATGCTGATGCACACCAACCTACTGTGCTGTCCGTCGTGTAATAGTGTATCACACACCATACTCGATCATGATAATATGTTATTGGTTTTTAAATTCACTATACTGTACTTATTACTTATATAGGCTATACCATCTAGGCCTGTAAGCACACTCTATGATGTTCTCACAGTGGCGAAATCGCCCCATGATGCATCTCTTAGAAAGTATCGGTGTTAAGTGACGCGTGACTGTATTAATTCTTGTAAATTAAACTGCACTTTACATACATTATTTCTGCTTGATATAGGCTAGGTGCTTATCATACCACTCCTGCTTTTACTCTGTGTCATTAGGTATTATGGGTTATTTTTGGTATGATTTATTAGGCTCTTTTTAGGGTCTGGGGATGCTCAAAAATTTCTCTCGTATAAATGAATGCTTCTTCGCTTTACACAATTTGCTCTACTTTTGTAAAAGCAGGGGATACCTGTAGTAGTAATAATAATAATAATAATAATAACACCCATGACCTTGATAAAGATCATTTAGAAGATGGATGGATGGATGGATGGATGGATGGTAAACCTAATCTGTGCAAGACTTTGAAATTTCTTTCAAAGTGCATTGTACATTGAATAATTTTTAAATAATTGATGAAATATGCTGACACAAGTGAAGAAATGAGCAAAACTGAATCAGTAAACAAACACTAAATAATTACTGTAAAATGCAGTAAGTAAAACTGATGATTAAACGGCCGACTATATCTGATCACGAGCATGACTGATTTGTTTTTTAATCATTTATACGAATGCCTTGCGAAATACAAAAAGTCTGAGGAACATCTAATGAAGTGGGAAGGCAAAAATGCTTCTGACTCTCTTGTAAGAGCAGGGAGCCTGCTGTTTGCTGGGCAACTGGCGCGTCTGGACAGATTTAACCACGTCCACGTGCCACGACCTGCGAATCGCTAAGACGACGCACGCACGGATAAACATCTGTGCATCTCTTTGAAGATGCCTAAGACCCAGGGAGGTTTTACAAAGTGAGACGCACAAAAGTCAGCTCTATGATGTTCTTCCTTGAGCTGTCAGCTCCCACAGGTATTGGAGCACTTTGAACAACACAGCCCAGTCTAACAACAGCTTCAGGTGCTTCCTCTCTACACATCTGTTCCCAATGCCCTTGTAGACCATGCAGATCTGCACCAACTTCTTCGCGACTGTTTGACGGCTGAGTTGCCCCACATTTGAATTTGAAGCATTTAATAAATAAGTTAAACCATATGAAGTGGATTGTTGTTCATAAACATATTTAAAATATAATTTTGGCTGTAAGACATGTATGTCGAGGGACGTGTGCTTGACTGATGAGCTGTTGAAGATCCTAACCCACATCCGGGGGGGGTCCTGAAGAAGTTTTGTTATGACTTACGGTCTTCTGACATATTTAATCGACGGTGCTTGTTCAGTGGTTGTGAGTTAGTGAGAAGCAGAAATTAAATGGCACTAGAAACCATCTAAGCTCCCCCCCAGGAGTGATGCAGGCACTTCCAGGAAATGCAACACACAAATATATATAATAATAGATGTTTTGACGTGAACAAATGAAAATAATACAAGCGGATGAAATGCAATAAAGACATTAATAATGTGTATTCAATACAGAATAGCAATTTGCTCATATATTACATATTTGATCAGTTACTAGCTTTTATGGTGGTTATTCACATACATATTGTTCATTGATTTGTACCTGTTTTTGTTCTACTAAATTCTTTTGTTACCACTAATAAACTACATATGAACAGAACCACGCTGCCACCACCGCTGAAAGGCAGACAGGCCCCGCATGCCGGGTCATTTTGCCGTTTGTGATGGTCCTGCTGTCTCTGGTGGGAGACCTACCCGCTGGCTCCACCTATCAGTAGATGGGGAGCAGGTGCTGGCACATGTCACCACGTCTCTCCTCTCTGAATGATCTATTGATTTAGCTCACTGACAGGCACTGCGAGAGACATATGAAAAAGCTCCTTCAAAACCAGCAGGGGGGGCAGTGAATATTGATATCCCACTATTCAGTCACACGCCCACCCACCCTCCCCCCAACTCCACACACACACACAAACACACACAGCAAACGACTTGCTCATAGCTGTTGCCCAGAATCCGCTCGGCTGCAACCCTTGCGCAGAGTAACTGGTCTGACTTTCGCCATCTTGTCCTGATTTGCTAATCGTAAGCGACGGGGGCTTGAGGGAGGCCGAATCCCGCTCCCCTTCTGCCTGTCTTCCCCCCCCCTTCGGTGACAGTTTTACTCCGATATTTTTCTCTACTAATTCATACTGCAGCCACATCCACACATCTGTAGCGAAACAGCCACATGCAATGAATGCGATCTGTAAGCTCACGTCAGAATTGTCCATTAACTTTCTAATTTTCTTTTCATCAACTTGCCAATGCTTCACATCTCGGCAGGGTAAAATTTATGAAGTCGATTCACCCCTGTTTTTACCATACTTCTTGTATAATGCGCGGTATTATTTGCGGTAATAGGGCTGTGTTGAGAAGAGCCTTCGAACGCACAAATCTATAGGCCAAGATTAACGGATGCAGGAAAGCCTGTTCCACACCCTTTGTCTTTCTTTTTGTGTCTTTCTGTGCGACTATGATTGAGTTTCCAGTGTTTACAATCAGTAACAGCCTCTCGCTCAAATCCCCATTCAGAAGGGCCCTCCACTCTAACATCCTTTATCGCTTTTCTGATTGACTGCTCTATCTCCATCTTTTCCTGGTAAAAGTGAAATTTCACTCTGGGAAAATTGCTGCTTTACATAAATGGTATTTTAACGGGGCCGCATTGAAAAGTCCAGCCACAATAATTGCCCTGAGGTGTTTTATTTTAATAAGATGTTTGTCCCGGCTTGGAGTTTATTTTTCCTTATATCAAACGGTCACAAAAACAAATGCCAGACAAGTGGGGAAGCAGTTCCTGAGAGACTAGAATATTAGCATAGATTTCATTTTGCTTTGTTGCGCTGGGAAAAATATCAAAACAAAATTTGAGACAATCGAGTATGGTGTGTTAGAAGGAGCAAGACCTTGTCATCAAGATGCTTAAAAAACAGAGAAGTTCAACACATCCTGACAACGGGTTGTGACCACCATCTAACTCAAACACTAGCTAGTGATTTATTTAGAGTTTGCAGTCCACACTGCATCAGCCTCTGGTTATATACAATAAAATATACTGTTATCTATGATGCATAATTATTATGATGCTGAAACTCAATTATTCATTGGCCAGGAACATGGTTGCGCTTACAGATGTGGAGGAATGTAATTACGGGCAATCGCAAAATGCCTAGCCGCCTTAATATGATACGACAATGTGTAACGAACCTGTAAAGAAGAATCAGACTATTTTGAGACTTTGAAATCTTGCGTTTTACTGCTTGGATTTAGTCCGCCTCTAAACGTTCGAACAGATTCATTGCTTAATTTATTTTATCCTGTTAATGCATTAACAAGGCCAGGCTTGAGAAAAATAAACGGTTTTTGAAAGAAACCTGCCATCTCGACTATGAGGTGTCATCACCCGTCAACATAAACTCTGTTATCATCACAGGCTAATCACAAATCAAAGGAAGAATGGGCCATTTGGGAGTTTGGTTCTGAATTCTAGAGTTTCTACGTTGCTGGAAATACTTTGGTTCTGCAATGTTTGTCACTGAAAGATGACGACCAGTCGGTGCAGAATCAATCTATTAATGTAGCTCTGAAAGACTGCAGCAGCCTTACCGATTGGAGAGAGAGAGAGAGAGAGAGAGAGAGAGAATAATAATCCAGAGGTGAAGGTGTGTGAAGCTGACAGGCAAACAGCTCCAGGGCCTTCAGCTAAGGGAGTATTGATTTGCAAATTACATGAAGGTAGCACCATGCCAAGCTGTTTCTAAGCAAGAGTGACAGAGGAATGGCCTTTAATGAGTGCTAACATCACACTTACTGCTGAGCTGGACTGCCAGCTGCACGTTCATCTTCACATGTGCGATGTGAGCAAATCGTTTCAACGCAATGCAAATTCTTTGTATTATTAGTCTTCGTAATGTTACATCCAACAACAACAGTTATAACGTAACGTGATATAACCGTAATAATAATAGTAATAATAATGCCGATGAATACGGCCCCCAGAGTCGGTCATTCAGACCCTCGTACTGCCCATTCTTGAGCCCCCCTGCATCTTTCCTCAGGGGTGCTGTGTGATAGTTTGGGTGGCTTAGTGAACAAGACAGCGTGACATGGGCTATTTTCAACAGACCAGAGGTGTATTTTCCTATTCCGCCTATTCAGGAACTGACAGAAAGAGGGAGGGATGCAGTTTTGTCAAATTTTTCTATGGGAAAGAAAAGAAAAACGACAGAACATCACATACAAAGAACTGCAGGGGGAAAAAAAGAGAGAAAGACAGGACAAATGCTGCAGTCACCTGACTGTCTTAGCAGACGCCGGATGGTTGGTGGGATTAAGCCCATCTAGGGTCAGAGGAAGATATACACGTGTTAATCACTTTATAAAGAATCGACGCCGAAATGCTATATTTCAATACATTTAAAAATAAATGTTAAAAGACTGAAATAGGCTGACCTATATGTGGTAAAATTCAGTTTGCTGCAATTACATGTATATATTTGGATCAGTCTCTCGACTTAACACGTTTTTGTCCGCTCTTGGCTAACGGGCCCGAGCTGCTTGGAGAATTATGGGTAGCAGTAGTCAAGTCTTTCTACAGGCTTCCATGGATTAAAGTCGTTCATGTTTACAAACTCCAGCTTTCCAGAAATCAAAGTGTTATTAGTTAGATAATCACATTAAAGTATAAGATCGATATGTGGATAGCGCACGAAACATGCACGAGACACGGAGGTTGGCCACATCTCTGCACACAGAAATTTAATTGCTATTAGCGTGTTTTATTTGCACAGTGGCAAACGTCTTAGGGAGATTTCAGACAGACTCTAGGAAGAGCCTGAGAACAGAATGGATAACATGATACCAGTCTGTATTACTTGGAGGATTTTCATTCATTCATTTCATTTAAGTATCAGTTAGGCAGCCAAATGGACAAGTTACAGCTTTAGCCATATAAAAATACTCCATAGATAGATAGATATGATAGATAGATAGAATGGAGGACATTCCCAAATTTCATGAGCTCTTCCTGTGGATGGACCTGGCTAGCTAGCTGAGGGACACACACTCCGCGTTTGGTGATGGGTCAAGGGTTCGTATGGAGCTCTCACAAGGTTCGAGCCTGTCTCTCAATAAGAGACCTCGTTCCCAATTTGTGTCCTAGTCGTTTGAGATTTGAAGTGTCTCTGTTTGCTTGTGGGAGTCTCAGGCCAAACTCGAGGTGGACCTCTGCTCCACACCGTACACCCCACAACCTTCTAAACAGTAATACTGTGGCCGGGGATGGGG
>JAODJX010000083.1:6733427-6743823 GCA_026776945.1 Isichthys henryi
CCCCCTTTTGATGTGTGTCCCCCTCCCTCCGATTTAACATCACAGCTTTTTCGGCCCATATCAAGGACTCGGTGAATCGCTTCATGTTCTGGGTGATGGAGATGAAACCAAGCCAAGGAGGAAGGGGATCAAAAGGATGCCTTCGACTGGCAGCCTTGTGAACCATTAACCTGCAAACAGGAGGCCGCGCAAGGCAGGAACAGGGGCGGCTTTAAAAACCTCTAATTAAGTAACACACCCACGGAGCCGCACGGCGACGGCCCTCTGCGGGCAAACCTTGCATAACAGCAGTTCTTGGATATGTCTCACTGTGGCAATTTATTTTTATATTTAATTATTTTATTTATAACAATTTCCAGTCCGCTAATCCTCAAAATTTTATCATTAACCTGCAGAAAGCACAGTTTGATATGGACACTTCTGGTAAATAGCATCAGGTATTACTATTTACAGTAATAATAATAATAATAATTATTATTATTATTATTATTATTATTGTTGTTGTTAGTAGTAGTAGCAGTAGCAGTTTACACATATAGGCAAATGTATTTGTAATACACTCAGGAACCATGTCATGCAGGGTAGTAATAGTTGTGAATGTATAATAGGGATCCGCTTTGATTACAGTTAGGGAAACACAATGTAATAATAATAATAATAATAATAATTGATCGTTAATAATTAGTTTATAAGTATTATTATTAACCATAATTGCAGTAATAACAATACTTACATTATAAAAGTATCTACTGTACGTTATAGATCGAGCCTCATAAGGCAGTAATAATGCATAATAAACATGGCTATAATGTGTTATGCCTTTAGATAAATATTTTTATCGATGCTTATAATGCTTTATGAATGCATTATAATGCATTATGAATGTGTTTATTAATTACTAAAAACATGCCCTTAAGTAAAGTGTTAACAATTATACTTTTGAATTTGGCCTTGTTGGGATGTGGTGAGGGTTAGGGTCCAACTGAACTCTACACTTCGTGGCTGTCACTGAACACCACTCTCCTGTGTGTCATGGTGTTGTGCTTTTCATATAGAACTGAACACCACCCCTCACACATCAAATACCCCCCCAAAATCACAATATCTCAGCAACTGGAAGTCCAGAGTTCGTTCTGGTTCTACTAATGTGGCCGCTTGAAAGCAATCTTGGGGTGGTCAGGAGTTTTGGGCTGGAATCTGAAGCCTCTTTCCCCACACAACATTCAGTGACCATCTTGGAATCTTCTGGAGGGAGTGGGTATCGTGTAGAACCTCACCGTTGGAAAGCGGTCACCTTCTTGGAGAGCATCGCGTCCGGAGCGTCCATCTGCTGCCTGGTTTACCTGTAAATAATTGGCATGAATATATCTCATCCAGAAGGACATTTAAAATAAAACAAATATCTACATGCACACCGCAGTGCGGTAAAATTACTGACCACAGGGATGCTGTTACAGGTGTACGAATTTCCATCACATCGCTAAATATCATAAATGACTTAAATGGCTCACATGTAACTAAAGAACAGACTGAACTCTATTAGGTATAAAGTGTATATATAAAATACATAATGTGGCTTGGGACAGAGGACACCACTAGGAGGCGTCAGTGAGCCCTCTGGGTGCATTTATTAAGTACTATTACGAGGTGTAGGAAAGTGCTGGGTTAGGTTCAGAGGTTCAGGCTGAGGTCCAGAAGTCAGGTCTTGACGGTGTACCATGGAGAAACAGTGTCTCACACTATGTGTGTGTACACAGCTGCTGATGACAATAAAGTTCCTTGAGCCTTGAACCTGAGTTCAGCGAGCTGAAGTGCAGGGCAGAGGCCAGGACCAAACCTTTGGACCTTTCCGGGCTGTTGGTTCCCCATGACGTAACCAACGATACATCATAATAATCTAAGAACCGTGTCATTATTGTGTAAAGTGCGCACAAGACTAGATGATCACGTGGCACCTTTATCAAAACCGTGAAAGTTCTTTGTTATTCTGGTTCATGCTGTTCCAGTGGTACCAGTAGCATTTAATTATCGTCTTTAATGGTCAGGCCAGGTCAGGTCAGCTATCCCACAAGGTGAACGAACTCTGTGACAAGCTCACGTTCGTTCATGATTCAGAATCATCGCTGTATCCTTCGCTAGAGGGTCACCCTGGTGCAACTTTTTCAATTAATTCTGAAGCCTTTGTGAGAGTATAACGATTTCATTCACGTTCATTCTAGCAATATATCACTTATGTGACTTGGGTGCTGTGGTATTACTGGGGAATTTTATAACCATATTCATGTTAGCTTAGCGGTTTGTTAAATCATTAAATCATGCCGTCAAGGACCTCCAAGCTACTCAGGATTGTAAAATGAATAGGAGTAAATATTTGAGAAGGAAATGTAATGGTCTGTAGACTTAGGGGATGTAAGTTTAAATACGGAAAGGGATGTCAGTACGCCTTTCATCTTAGCCAGCCCAGATAAGCACATCAGTTAAAGCAGTGTGTATTTATGCCGAAATGCTAAGCTAAGAAAACTCCTGGTGTTCTTACAGATGGGCATCTTATAACATAACCACACAGTCTATAGGTATCTTCTTTATTCATTCAGCTTCCAACCGCTTACCCTGGTGGGGGTTGTGTGTGTGTGGTGGTGGTGGGGGGGTACCTGGAGTCTATCCCAGGCAGCAGAGGCCATGAGGCAATGGCACACTCAGGATGGGATGCCGGTCCGTCACAGGGCACATGCCCACACGCAGCTTCCCACACACAGTCACCACACATTATGGGGAATTATACAGACACCAGTTAACCTAATTGCATGTCGTCGGACTGTGGGAGGAAACAGAGAGATCCAAGGGAGACCCACTCAGCATGGCGAGAGCTTGCAAACCCGACCCACGCAGAAAGTGGGTGCAATTCGAATCCTTAATCAATTAGGATTAGTTTTAAAAATACAATCAAAGTTCTCCGTCTTGGATGAAGACCAGATCTCATTAGTGAAATATTACCAGCATCAGTGTAGTTTAATTGTGTCACTTTAACATCAATTCTATGACAATTATTCTGCAGTTGTACATTTTCAAACAAGAAGAATAAAAACATCAGCATGTTGACTCAAATGAATATTGCCAACTTTACCCCAATTCTTCAACAGGATTTCTTGTAATAAGCGAGTAGAAAAAGTACAATTCTTTACAGACTCTGTGTGCCGGTGAGTAAATTAACTTGAATCGCAGGTTTAATAGAAGCCGTTCGATAAACAGCTTCATTACATCAGATGTAATTGGAGTCAGAGCCATATATAATGTCATTTAATGGTACATACACCTGTCGTGTCAATTATATGGTTTAAAGGCTAAAAATTACACTTATTTCATTAATGTTCTGCTACAGCATTTCTCAATTTGCTGCGATTTTCTGCTGCAATGTGTAAAACACATGTATCAGTTTGTGCGTGTGTTTTGACCCCTTTCAGCTGCATGAAATATTAAATATGTACTCTTCCATATTACTATGTACATGCTGAACAAGTACATCGAATATGGATTCTAAAGAAGGACCGAACCCTGGAATTAATATGTGCCTTTAATTATTAACATACCACCGGCTGAAACAGCTCTTGTGTATTTTTAGATAAATGTAAGATTTTCGCCTTGCTATATTTGTGAAGTGCATTAAAAAATGTGTGAAGTCAGTGTTGGGGTGTTATGAAACAGTTTCACATTCATTTTGCTTTTATCAAACCCCCAGCACTCCACCCTCATCCACGATGCCTCATTAAGGTATTCGGTGTAACGCCCTGCACTTCTGACCCTCCTCATTCTTCACTAACGTGACCCTGATGAGCCATGCCTGTTGCTAGTTATGCCTCGTTAATCTTTGTATATAAGTCCCCCAGTCCAGTCATTGTCGTTGAACTCTCTTGTTGCCCGTGCCTTTCCTTACCCTCTTTGGATCTCTCCCCCCCCAAATTTATTTTTTGTCTCCACCCTCAAGTCCTTCATTTCTCAAGTTGTGACGTTAGGCTACATTTCAACACCGAGAAGCCCCCACCTGTTTTCTCAATACACTTTAATATGAATATACTTAGTGCATATAACTCCATAAGAATAAAGCTAATAGTCTATAATGTTGTCAGGGTAATATTTTATCTGTGTTGAATAGGCCTATGTTTAAATTATAAACTAAAAGATGATGCATGGTAAAATGTCCAGATTGAGGTTCTGCACTATATTACAAACCCATCAATATTCATTATGCATTTTATCCAAACAGAGGCAGTGCAGGTAATTGTCAGTAATTAACTATTTATGTCTATGAGTCGGAAATGGTTTCTGCATCCGAAATCCCACAGTGGAGTCCAGCACAGGCCAGTATCTAGGTACGGAAATGCTACTCTGTGCCTTTTTAAATATTCCAAAACTGTACGGACAAGCTAATGGCTTTGCCATCAACCAGCATATCCAATTACACATTTCACTTTAACGCATAATGAAATGAATGAGCAAATAGACAAAATCAGGCAAAATAGCATTTAGCTGTTCGACATTTGCAAGACTGTTCAACTACTATTATCATAATTTTCTTTCCAACCACCAAATTGACAAACAGAATGCTGATAATCATTACCTAATTATTTTGGGAGATGTTTCTTTAAAAAACACACACACACAATAATATTAGTCTGGAAATGGGATTTATAAAACCAAACCCTATATTATTATTACCAAAAATCCTGTTATCTACACATTCACAGGAGCAAAACCAATTATGTGACTTCAGAATAGGAGCACAAGAATAAGAGTGGATGGACAGTTAAAAAGGATGTTTGGTCAAGGGAAATCAATGGTGCAAGATGACAGGAGGGCAGGGAAAAGTCAGCTGACAAGCTCAGCCAATCATAATCCTACAAAACAGTCATTTGTTTGTCAATGGCCCTGACAGCTCAAACCTTACTCTACTTTGCCGTTTCGTGTCCCTTGTCTTTTCTCCGGTACTGAAACTGCTCATACAGTTCTTTATGAATGAATGAGATCTAAATACTTTGTTTTACATTTTAGACCTGTTTACCCTTGTTCTCTGTGGTCTCATCAAATTCAGCTCTGCAGCAAAAAGAAAACAAAAATTAGTATTGTGTGGTATTACTTCGTAAATCCTCAAAACACTCATGTTCCATCTGGGTAAGTAAGAGTCCTTTGACAGATTCTTTTCATTAGTTAAGCATTATTATCCAAGTCTGTCCTTTTTATAGACAGATGGATGAAAACAAACAACGAGTAAAAAGGAGAGAGAGAGGAATTGGTGACCAACATAAACTTCGAGATCCACAGGGGAGCTGACCTCCACCCTCAACCTCCACCTTGAGGTCCACAGAGGAGTTGACCTTCACCATAAACCTCTACTATGTGGGCCACAGAGGAGCAGACACCCCAATGTGTGCAAAAAGATATTTTTTGTTGTCTATCAGGCACATAGTCCTCCTTGAAAATCAATGTAGCGGAGCTTGAAAGGCAAAATATACTGAGGGCAACTGAATCACCATGAAATTTATGCTGAAGGTTATATCCTGTGTGGACCTCAAGGTGGAGGTGTATGGGGAAGGTTTGCTCCTCTGTGGACCTCAAGGTGGAGGTTTATCGGGGAGGTCTGCTCCTCTGTGGACCTCAAGATGGAAGTTTATGGGGGAGGTTTGCTCCTCTGTGGACCTCAAGATGGAAGTTTATGGGGGAGGTCTGCTCCTCTGTGGACCTCAAGGTGGAGGTTTATGGGGGAGGTCTACTCCTCTGTGGACCTCAAGGTGGAGGTTTATGGGGGAGGTCTGCTACTCTGTGGACCTCAAGGTGGAGGTTTATGGGGGAGGTCTGCTCCTATGTGGACCTCAAGGTGGAGGTTTATGGGGGATGTAACTGGAAATTTTAAGTTGCCTGACACAATGCCACCTTGCCCCCCCCCACTTATATAATTTTAGGTAAAGTCTTGGGCCCTCTTGAATCTGCCAGGGTATCTATGTACCTAAAGTGTACTTTCACACACGCACACATATAAACACATGCATATACAAATCTCCTTGAAAATCCCATTCATATTCCCATTCAGATTCCTGGTCAGATTCCCACTCATACACTTTCCATGTTTATAATACAGTATGTCTAATACAGAGGGATGCACCAGTGGAACAATTATTATTAATAAAAAAGCCATTCAAATAGGTAAAGCATAAGGATGACTAAATGTACTGTAAGCCAACATGACAAAACACAATTAGCAATTAGATGCTTTACTTTTTATGTAAACAAAGTAGGGAAAATGTCATGTATTAATGGGTTTTTGCTCCTTTGAAAATGTGCAATAACATATTCAATAACATACGGTCAATAATATGTTAGCAAAATTATATTAGTAAAATTAGCATTTTAGACATTGAACTTAAGCAGTGCATTAGAAGGCAAAATGATGATGTTTCGCTTATTGAGGAAATCATTTCCTGTCTCCATTGGTAGTTTTAAGAAACACAGCCCCCAGTCCTCCCCCAAGCTGCAAGAATGTTGTACCTGTATGGCGCACGATAAGTTAAATATTGTTTTGGCGACGGCACTCAAGCGGTCCACAATTCACCCGGACTGTTTTGGGTTTCTGCTGCGATCCGGGATGTCTGCGATGATTAAATCCTCGTTCGAGTTACGGAGATGTTTGAGCATGGTGGAAGTGCATTTGGGCGCCTCTCTGTCTGGAAATGTGGGCAATTTTATCATTTTGGCAGATTTATATTATAGTTGGGCAGTAATTAAATGTGCATATGATCGCCCACAAAGCCAATCATAAGAGCGCGACGAGGTTTTACTTCTAAGTTCTGTACAAGTTTACAAAAAAAAACCCTGAAGCTGAAAACTGCGTAGAAGTAATAAAATTAATCAACTCATCTAAAATGACAAAAATAAACATATAGAACATTAAACCACTATCACTACGTGCAAGATATTGAAATGGGGAGGCCAATTAAAATGACTGTTTAGTTGTTTCACGGCTTAAGTTTACAACCATAGCTTTTCCTCTTCTAGCTATAAATTCAGCTTTCAGAACCTAAATAAGATGCTTTGCGGCATCTTTCAGGAGCCCACAGAGCTCCAACATAAATTCTGGGTCTACAAGTAATTAAAATCTTGAATTTGATTCCAGAAGGTACTGCAAGGGACAGTGAGGATGCCAGGAGAACAGTAATGCGATTCCTCTTGCTGCTTCTGCTATGGAGCCTCACAGCAGAATTTTGCACCAACTGTAGGCGGGATAAAGCCTGATTCCTTGGACTGCTGTATAAAGAATTACTGTAATCTCCCCTAGAACTAATAAAGGCCGGAATTACCTTCGCTGCATCCTTGGAAGACGGAGATGATCTGCTTGATGTGAGCATCCTTCATTCCTGCCACGCTATAGATCAGGACTCGTTCTCCTTTTGCCGTGAAATTGTCAAAGAGAAAACAAGCGGACAGGTAATGCTTACATGAAAAATAAGTTATTAATGTAAACCTCGCTGGAAGGTAAATCAGTTCATTTTACAAATCGCCTACCTATGTGGCATTATAATGAAAAATAGCATTTATAGCATTTCTATGTGCTCGTAAGGATCAAAGTTGCTCTGAGTAAGCTATGAGTAAAAGAGGAGGATAGTGTTAGTAACAGAAGAAATCTTGGGTGGGGCGAAGTTTTCCATGGTGGGGGCGGGGAGAGGGGAGGTAGACTTGCCCATGTGAAAGACCAGACTTATTTTTTTCGGATAAATACCTTTATTTGAAACACAAACACACATTAGGGGGTAACATAGTATTATACTACTACTTGTGTATTAATTAACCACAAACTAAGTCTTAGTTACATACTGATCTCATGTTAATTCATCATTAATGAATCGTGATGCATGTTTCATCCCAAGCAGTCACTATATTTGTTACTATGTCTGTTGATTCTGTTAAAACTGTGAACTACTGAAGAAACAAGTCATGAATAACACAACAAATACTGATCTTTTGTTCATCATTAATGAAGTGTGATGCATCTTTAATCTCAAGTAGCAACTATATTTGTTCACAATTTACACTTCAGTAGTAACTGAGTTACTTCTAAGTATTTGTGGCCCCTCAAGTGAAGTGTTACCGAGTTAAAATAAAATAAAAGACACTGTCCAGAGTGGGTAGTGTTTGGAGTGTACAATAGCTCATTTGGGGGGGGGCTGCATGGCCCGTGAATGAATAACCCCCCCATGACACTAACCCTGGTACAACAGATCTATGCAGTATCATGACAAGATAGGGCAAAGCACACAGACAAGAACTGCATATGGGCCAGATTAAAATGGAACCGTCTATGAGGTCTGCATTTATGGCTACAAAGCCGTTAGAGATGCCATTCAAACCTGCCATTAGCACCTCGGAGGAGGGAGGAAACTATTTGTTATTCAGAGCATAATAGTAGCATGACGGACAGAGAAGCCTGAACAGAGACATGACATGTAGGTGCCGGGCCTGTGAGGTTGCTGATTCACTGCTGATGCTGAAAGTGCTCTGGAAAAAAATCCTGATGTTATGCTAAATGATACTGTACATTACACCTGACTGACTGAGAGCAAGTCTGGCTATTATAAAATGCACAATTTGGCTGAAATGTTGAAATGACACATTCTTTAGAAACGTAGCCGCTGAAAGCTGCTCTAATTCTGAAGGATCCCGCAGCATGTTCATTTCCGCCCAGTACTTATTCGAAATGGCAGAAGTCCGCGTCTTAATGATCTTCTGACAGGTTGTATTTTAATTTCTTAGTGAAGCCAGAGGACATGGGAAGAGAAGACATTTGAACCGGAAAACAGCGATGAACAACAGAATGGCTTTTTCCGAAGCCTGGGGTGGTCATTGCGTGTGTATGCATGCGTGTGACGAAGGAATCGGTTTTGGGCAATATGTTCACACACTGGTAAACTTATATAACTAAATCTATATATTTTCCATTACTTAATGAGCTTCAGAAAAAATAAATAAATCAGTTTCAGAGCTGCTGTATCAGTTTGAGCATGTAGTGCACAGATCCCTTCAAACAATCCTTCCGAATTTTCTGAAAATTGCAAAAACCTGTGTACTTTAAATATGTCTCGTCTAATATACATATTCACAGAAATACCATGATAGACTGTAGATGCCCAGTGCTTCTCAGTATAATCATATGGACTTCACAATTGGTTCCTGGTTATTGTCTATCCGTTTAACTTTTCTTGAAAGTGGAGAGAGAATCTGACGACCAGATGTGGTTCAGTGAAATGAGGTTCTGAACGACCTCTGGTCCTCAGATTCCCTCTCCACTTTCAAGAAATGTCTCAAGACCCATCTGTTCCCGGACTACTTCTACTAGCCTGGAATCTCTCCATGTTCCCTGAATGTTCTTAATGTGGCACGTATGGTTCTTGAATAGTCTTATTAGGTTCCTGCTCTGTTAGAAGTTGTTGTGTAGTTCCTGTTCTGGTCCTGCTTACACTTGTCCCTGGACATTCATTGGAAGCTCAGCCTAGCTGCACTTATGCGTATTCGACTCCTTGACAGCTGAATGTTTGTAATGTGCTATTTACCTCACTTATACATTGCCCTAGGCAAGAGCATCTATAGTAACACTTTACGTAAGGCCATGTTCTTAGTAATTTGCAAGCATATTCATAATAAATAATAATGCATTCATAAAGCATTATAAGAATAGCTATAAATATTTACCATAAGACATAACACATTACAGCCATGTCTATTATGCATTATGAATGCTTTGTGAAGCTCTCATCTATAATACATTATAGATACCTTTACTATGCATTATAATAATCAGTATAAGCATTAAGGATGCTTTGTACTACATTATAAAGGTATCTATAGTGCATTATGAATGAGAGCTTCATAAAGAATTCATAATGCATTATAAACATGGCTTTAATGTGTTATGCCTTTATATAAATATTTATAGCCATGTCGATAATGCTTTATGAATGCATTATAATGCATTATTAATGCATTTATAAATGACCAAAAACGTGGCCTTAAGTGTTACCACATCTGTTAAATGAAAGTAAGTGACAAATGTAAATGGAAGATAAGCAGTGATCTAAAGCCTCCTTCTGGAATCACACAGCATAATTTGCCCTACATGTCACTGAAGCACATCGGAATGCATTCGTACACACTTTCATGCTCCATGACAATATCAGATGCAAGGTGTAAATCAATTTACCTGAGCTGCCATTTGTACTATGCTACAGTGTAAGAAGTGTCACACGCTGTTTGCAACCTGCAAAAATAGTTTGAGAACCTGCTATATGTTATGCTCAACTCGTCCGCTCCTCCCGTGTGCCACGCCCCCTGGTTTCCCACGTGTGATTCCCCGATT
>JAODJX010000083.1:6761612-6774598 GCA_026776945.1 Isichthys henryi
GCCCCCACCACCCACAGGCACATTCGTAGCTCGAGTGACAGCCACAGACGCTGATGACGCCACGTACGGAAACAGCGCCAAGCTTGTCTACAGCATCCTGCAAGGCCAGCCTTACTTCTCCGTGGAGCCAGAGTCAGGTGCGTGGAGTGGAAGGAATCCGAGACCTTGATTCTGGAGAGATACTGGAGTGCTGGCTACGTGGACAAGCCTCGTCATCTACAATGTCCTTCGCTTGGACCATGTGGATCTTTGGAATGTCTTTATGATCCTTTCCTGACTCCATGTATTTAATTAGTTGTTTATCTACATATTTATTTTAATAAGGGGATTTTCATTATATGGTGAAAGGCTCAAAGATTAAAAAATGTCTGTGCCCCCCACCCCCTGGAGTCCACATATTTCTTCTCTGCTGACTGGTGTTGATGACGCGAGTTCCCTGGTGGCAGCTGGGAGGTCGAGCGATGATGTTATTGTGCTTCTTGCTACGGTACTTTCCAGGAATCATCAGAACAGCCCTGTCCAGCATGAACCGGAAAAACAGGGAGAAATACCAGGTGGTCATCCAAGCGAAGGACATGGCTGGGCAGACAGGGGGGCTGTCCGGAACCACGACGGTCAACATCACCCTCACGGATGTCAACGACAGTCCTCCGCGCTTCCCTCACAGTATGCAGAAATATCTGACTGTTTATCTTCTAATGGAACCTCTTAGGCTTGCTGTTAAGGTCATTGGAACCTTAGAAGGATTGTGAGACCTCACGTTTCCCAGATCCTTACGTCAATAAGCCCGTTGTAATGTCTGTTGTACTATTAGGCTCCTACCATCTCAGCACATTGGAGTCCGCTGAGATTGGGTCGGCGGTGGGTCGCATTAAGGCCAACGACGGGGATGTCGGAGAGAACGCCGAGATTCAGTACAGGATCATTGACGGGGACACGGGGGACATGTTTGATATAGTCACCGACAAAGTGACGCAGGAGGGCATTATCTCTGTAAGGAAGGTGAGAATGGTGTACCTTTCATGTTTGGGAAATCTATAGGAAGCCTAGATCTCAAACAGAGAGTGTTATGCTCTTTCGACATTGTGTCTGTTTTGAAATCGGTAAAATGTTCTCGGCATTTTCATGACATGGTAATCATTTCAGAAAAGTTTCTGTTTTGGTCATGTGTAATTCTGTTGCCTGTGGCAATGTGCAAAGAGTGCTGACCCTTTGTAGGGGGGTGAAGGGCCTCAAGCGTTCCTTGGTACATTACATATGTATAAATATATAGATACATAGATGAATGAAGATACACATAATGTCAATTTTTGAGGTTGAATTTTTTTGTAACGAAATACTTTAGCTTGACCTGAACTGCATTTCTTCAGTTTAGAAACATATATATTTGAGAAGTACCATCACTCTGCTATAGCACTTTTGGGTGTGGAACAGAGTAGGTCTTCTGGCTGCAGAGCAAGCAGAGGAAACCACGGTAACAGCGGTAAACCTTTCAGCTGCTCGACTATGAGAGCAGGAGGACGTACACGCTTAAGGCGGAGGCGGCCAACACCAACCTCGACTACCGCTTCACGCACCTGGGGCCCTTCAAAGATACAGCCACGGTGAAGATCACGGTGCAGGACGTGGAGGAGCCGCCCGTGTTCGGCACCACGCCGTACATCATCGAGGTTCACGAGGACACGGTGGCAGGCAGCGTCATCGGGGTGGTGACGGCGTGGGACCCGGATGCCACAGATCACCCTGTCAGGTCGCTCTTTTATCACTAGTATTACTTTTGGAAATTGACCCTTAACCACTGACCTTTAACCTTGCGGCCATATTGAATATCCAGTACATTTCAAGTAGAGCTGAGTAACGGCAACCTGATATAGCGCTCTGCAGTCCTACTGCTCTATAACCAGTTTACAAAACACTGAAACGGTTTAATCCGATTTAAACTGAGTTTGAGTAGAGAGTAGTAAAGTGTTTCGCTGTGTTAGATCATCCTGTTAACACACCGTGTGTTAGATCAAAGCCTGCCGAGAAGGACACACTTCAGTCCTGTAAACGGTTTAATTCATTTACCAAAAGGTACACCAAGCAACGACAAGAAATACAAAAAACAGACACTTTAATTTAGGCTGCATCAGATCGCATCGCAGTGGGGGTGGCACTACATCCGAGGTACCACTTGCATAAACCTCATTCACAAAAATCACAATCGGTAATCGGGGCAGATCGAGCCACCCAAGGCTGTTTGTCCTCGAACTGTGAGGGGAAACAGCTGATAAATGGCGGAACTGAGCTCAAAAAAAAAAGGAAGGAATGAAGGAAATTCCCAGCAGGCATTTGGGGTCTTGTGTATGTAATTCAGTTCTGTTTCCAGGGGGAAGGTAAACAGTAAACAAGGCTCACTCCATTACCTCTGTTTACTCACAGAGACTTGAATTACTCCTGCAAATTGAAACTGACTGTTGGGGGAAGCAGGTGGCCCCACCCAGATTTTTGCTGCTGTCTACAAATACTTCAGGGATTCTACGCTTTAAATGTACTTTTTAGTTGAATTGTTAGTTTTTAAGTTGAACGTCGTTAAAGAAGCATACTGTTCGCACCCCAATGTTTGAGATACGGATGCTGTTCCCAGGGAGTTATAAAGTACAACTTTAATTGTTGCCAGGTATTAGCTGTGACCTTGCGATGAGACGCATAAATAATATTCCACAAAACAAATGAAAGGACACATATGTTTTCAAACTGATTTTCAATTCCACTTGTAAATTTAACCAAAAAATAAATAAATAAAACAACAGGCATCTGAGAGGGCCCTGGTCTCGATGCTGCTTTCCCACTTATGACTAGCTCTGTAAAAAAAAATAAAATTAAACAACAACAGCTTCACTACTGGGAAAGGAAGCTGAATGAGCTTAATTAAATTATTTTAATCAGGTGCTCGAATACCGCAGCGGAGCAGAAAGCGGCAGGTCCTGCAGGGCCCTCAATGAGCGGCACGACTTCGCCTTAATTACCACTGTGCAACGTTTCAGGCCAGGAGTCTGCTAAAGACCTAGAGACGTGGCACATGACCTAGAGGCAGTCATCCTATGGCCTTCCAAAAAACGGAACAAATAATTAAGCACGCGCTGGTTAATTAGGCAGGAAACATGCTTTTTATATTCATACTGTGGCGATGCATTTTTTCCATATTTATTCATATTTATACAGCTTCTTAACCCACACATTTACTCATTATTTACTCATTTGCATCTGACTTTTCTTACAGATATTCCATAGATAGGCATACAGATCTCGAGAGGCTGTTCCACATTGACTCAGTCAATGGTTCAATCTCCACGCTGAAATCACTGGACCGGGAAATGTCAAAATGGCATAACATTTCAGTTGTCGCTACAGAAATAAGTAAGTATATAGCATTTATAATTTCACTTGGACTGTCCAAAACTTGGACTGTAAAAGTGTGTGCGTGTGTGGATTAGGTTTATATTACATTGTGGGGACCATTTTTCTGGTTCCTCACAAAGATCTGTGAATGTAATCAAAAAACTTAACATGCCTAAAGTCTCATATTTTGTTTGGTTACTTATGGTGAAGGTTAGGGCTGGGTTGGGGTTAAGGTCGTCGTGTTGGGATTAGAGTTTCCCGCATAGAAATTAATGGAGAGTCCCCACAAACATATAATTACAATCCTCTGTGTGTGTGTGTGTGTGTGTAGCTATAGTTTGGTTGTTCCAAAATCTACATCTATATCCATAGCCTCCTTCACTTCAGGCCTGATCCAACATGCTCCTGTCAGATTCATTGTCCTGGTGAGCCTTTCATCAGCCGGTTATCTTCTCTGATTGGCTGTGGCGTTTTCTCACAGGTAACCCACGGCAGATAAGTCGCGTCCCCGTTTTCATTAAGGTTCTAGACGTCAATGACAACGCGCCGGAATTCGCCATGTTTTACGAGACCTTCGTATGCGAAAACGTTAAAGCCGGACAGGTAATACTAACGCTGCATCCGACTGTCAGCTGCATCATCGATCAGTTTGGACAGTGAATGAAAAATTAATACAGTATAAATAGTACAAATCAATTGAGAAATACTGAGGGCAAAGTAATTTTAGTCATTTGTATTGTGAAAAAAGAGAAATCATAATATATTTTACAAAAAAAAATAGAGGAATATAGAATTTACCACCAATAAACTAATACAAATATACAATATAGGTGTTCTGTTTGTGTGTGTGTGTGTGTGTGTGTTGGAGGGTGTGATTTTAATAAATTCAGTTTTGTCTTGTCTTCAGTTAATACAGACCATAAGTGCTGTTGACACAGATGAACCACTTATCGGACATAAGTTTGTGTTCGCTTTGAGTACAACTAACCCAAACTTCACAATCCTCGACAATGAAGGTAAACAGCCCTGAGATAAAATATTAAACATACTTATAATTTTTTAATAATCAAGTTTAGAAATCTGCTGGCAAATACGTCAGTGTTTGCTTTGTAAACGCTGTAAATTTAGATTTTCTTAATGATGCCATTAGGTTTTTTTTTTTTTTTTTGTTCGACGGGGTTTAATAGTGAAGTGCACCTCTCTTCTGATTGTACGGTTATTGACATCATTTGCAGATAACACCGCGAGGATCCTGACCAGGCGAGGCGGGTTCAGCCGGCGGGAGATGAGTGCTTACCTCCTAACGATCGTCATCTCCGACAATGACTATCCCGTCCAGAGCAGCACCAACACGCTGACCGTCCGCGTGTGTGCCTGCGACGGCGGTGGCAACGTACGCACATGTAGCTTGGAAGCTCTCCTGCTCTCGGCCGGCCTCAGCACCGGAGCCCTAGTCGCCATCCTCCTATGCATCATCATCCTCCTCAGTGAGTGGCCTTCCTCCCTTCTCTGCCCATGATGACGGGATGCTTGCTTGAGCGGTTTAGGTTAAGTAGCTTGTACGAGAATGTAGCTTAAAATAAAGATATTAGCGTGTCTGCGATGAGAAACCCACCCTGCTGCTTCAGATGTCCTCTAGAATGCAATAATATTCAAACCCTGCATTCCGCAATTAAAACCACCAATCGATTCATTTACCAATGCTTCTGTTTACGTATCTAATTTTTGCTTTAAACATGAACGTGGTCTATTTTCTTGGAAGGAAAAGGAGGTCTAAAATCCCGTGAGCCAAATGTCACGGCTGCTAGTATGGGGTCTTTTTGGAGAGGATGAGACCTCGATGAAGCGTGGTGCTGACTTTTATCCGGCAGCTGCATGGAGACTCTCGCACAGAGCTGCACGTTACTCTACAGCAGGGGTCCTCTTAGTGACAGGACATCAGAGATCGCCGAAGCTCTTATTCCGCCAGGCGTGGGGAGGGGGTGGGGGGGGATAAGCGTCTGCAGCAGCCGCCTTAGGTGCCCTCGCGTGTCAGATTCCGACTTTGTTCAAAGGAAAATCGTTCGAATTGAAAAAGCCGAAACAAACAGGCATACAGAAAAAGCAGGCGGAAACGTGCCAATCTAATGGCACCAAAGGACATGTTGAAGGGTGGGGGAGAATTTAGAGAAAAGGCGTACATGCGGGAAAAGCCTGGATTCTATGCATGTCATTCCATACCATCATTTTTTGCATAATTATGAAAATGCGGCTCCTGCCTGACTTGCTGAGTTTTGCACACCTTTCACACGGAATTCGTTCATTTGCCGAAGCTGTTCAGGGAGGGAGTCGGGGCTGAAATGAAAATGTTCAGGACATTTTAAAATTTTCCATGAATAGGAATAAAACCATGTTGTGTTCAGGTGTGAAAGTTATTGACCCAACCCCCCCCCCGCCAACCCCCTCTAGTTAGCTAATTTTGGACTGTTGTTCACGTATGTAAATCAGGCTCGCTATGAGAATGATGACTTCCCGTCTGAGTGAAGCTGTCGGCACACAGCAGACGCGCTATCTTGCCACGTTGAAAAGGAATCTCTGAAGGCTCCTGGAAATAAGTTGTTGACACCTTTTGATCCTGAGAGAATTATGGATTCATTTATACAGCTCCGGGCCTCCAAAAAGCTACAGTCGGAGGTATCATCCAGATGAAAACACAAGAAATTGCACGGTAGTGAATATTCTGAGGTTCACTTGTCCCATCACCCAAGAGCATGTAGTCTTCACAAAAAATCCTCTAGGGAATCCAGCACTCTCTTACCTTGGCTAAGGTGAGCGTCATGACATCAGTAAGATGCTCTTCTCAAAGTTTCCCAAAACCATCTGTCAGATTATCAATCTGGAACTATTTTATATGGACGGGGAAGTCAAAAGTGCAAGTTTTTTGTCATGCAAGAGCCGTATTCTGTTTTAAGGCAGGACATTCCTCATACCTGTGGTGTTGGTATAGTAGTGGTTAGATAAGCACTGGTGGATCTTCGCTATGACCGTAGGAACAACGTTGGCGTTTAGCGCCGCTCATTTGCGTGGGGCTCTGAGGTTTGGGCGACCCCTGTTGGCCGTAAGCAATCACTACACAAAAGGGGGCCAGGGGTCGCAGAAACAACAAACCCGCCCCCCCACATAGGAATTATGGAAGGCAAAGTACAGCAGGACCACACACCCACTAGAAAGTAAATGGCGTAATGGTAGGGAAAAATACAGCCTCACTGTCATGGAAATGCCTGAAATAAGCAGCTCACCATCCCAAACTGACAAATATCACTGATTTGAAGATCTCCTTTGCAGTAGTGGGCCCAGATTGCACCCGAACCCCAGAGACGTTGATCGATAGCCGTCGAAAGTCTTTGTTTGCTGAAATGGCCCAACAGCTTATTGAGGGTTAGGGGCCATTTGGGTGCTGCCTCACTCTCTTTACCAAACGCATTTATCAAGAATCGGATTCCTTTGTTTACACAGGTTCCCTTTTACCTAAGAAGCAGTTGTGGAGTGAAGATCAGAGAAGATCCAGCATCAGAAATATCGAATTTTACAAAAGTGTGAAAACTTAACTATAGTGTCACAGGTAGAGTTATTAATAAAGGTTCCTTCTGCTGAGATTTTGATATGAAACGATGCTTAGAGATCATTTGCTGTCTTCTCCCGATGGACTTAAAAGCCCCTCAAAGCCATGATAGATGTTCACAAACATGCTTGTCTATTTGATTTCTCTCTAGTGATAGTGGTTCTGTTTGCCGCCCTGAGGCGACAGAGGAAGAAGGAGCCGCTGATATTCTCCAAGGACGACGTGAGGGACAACATCGTCAGCTACAACGACGAAGGCGGCGGCGAGGAGGACACGCAGGCCTTCGACATCGGCACGCTGCGCCACCCGGAGGTGGTGGACGCTACGAGCCTTCGCCGGGATATCATTCCGGAAGTTCTCTTTCCCCTGCGCCGGACTTCGATCATAGAAGAGAACCCGGACGTCCGAGACTTTATTAACAGCCGGCTGCAGGATAACGACTCAGATCCGACTGCCCCCCCTTACGACTCGCTTGCCACATACGCGTACGAGGGCAGTGGCTCCATCGCAGAATCCCTGAGCTCGCTGGAGTCCGCGGCGACAGACGCTGACCACGAGTACGACTACCTCAGTAACTGGGGACCCCACTTCAAGAAACTGGCTGACATGTACATCGGGAAGAATACAGGAAAAGACGTTTAGCCCTGAACCCTACGGTGGCGTCTTCTGATTACACGAAAAAGAAAACACACGAAAACTGGAATATAATTTAAAACAAACAAACAAAAAATTACAAATGACCTTTTACATCCTCTGTTTTTTTTTAACCTATTTTGTAATTGGATATGACTCTTTTTGTGGATAACTGTGTAAGCAGTGTGTTTTGTAACGATGAGGTATGAAGTAAGGTATTCTTGAATACTGTGAATATTTAAAGAAAAACAAGCTTGTACTTTAAACTGTATTTAAAATAGCTAGACACTTGTAAAAATGTGTTATACCGAAAGGCCTATTTAAGTATTTATCGTTCTTTTTCTCTCCGTGTACTATTTGGTAAAGATCTGTGTCAAACTGTGGAATATTTTCTTGACTGTGTAAAAATGTAATACAAATCTGTCTAGAATAATTTCCTGTACATTGATCTTATGTTGTGTGGATGCTAAAATACACTTTTCTATATATTTTTGCATATTTTTATTAAAAAAAAAAACAATGGCTACAACCATTTTTTTATTTAGAGTTCATCTGAAATAACATTTACTTGGAGGAGTGACTCCATTGTTTACATAGTTGTTTTTTATTTTTCAAAACTCGCCGTTCCGGTGAAATTTTCACAGCACATTTCCGTATGTTTCTGCAGTCTCTGGTAGGTGCTGGCCGACTGTTTCACCGGCTTTACATGCACATTTCTCACTTAGCATGCGAAGCGAAAGGTGCACCGCTAACCCATGAGAAAACAGGAAGAGGCCCCATCTGCTTACATGAATCACAAAGAGTCACGATGCATCTTCAGTTCAACTCCGCACGCTGAAAAGAAGAACTTTGGAGTTCAAAAAGCGCAACTCTTTCGTGGACAGACACCAACACAGGCCCTCGTGTCCACGCTTGCATTACGTCTTGCTTATCTTTGCCGAGATACATCTGTACTCTTTCATTTCTCATTCTGCTTTTCTTTTCCAAATTTGGACATTTTCTTAACAAATCAATATGCGGACGTTTCACCAGCCCGCGCCCGAAATGGACAGAGCATCAGCGGCTCTCTTATACGGCTTATCCACTAAAACCCCTACCTGTATTTCTCAGAATCTCTCGGACCGCCTCTCCGAGCCCCCGTTCAATATAGCCTCTGGCGCAAAGCCACACGAAAGCGTGAGTGCACCGCTCGTGGCGGTCGGGAGTGCACCGCTCGTGGCAGTCGGGAGTGCACTCCGACGGCCCCGTGAAGGTCTCACACTAAGAAATACTGTTGCCATCTTTATTTGAAGGCTGGCAGAAAGTAAAGAAAGCAAAGCGCCGCGATCTATAGAAATGTCGATTGTTTCCTTTAATGACTGAACTGGGGCTGAACTTTAAAGACCTTTAAATGTCATATTCCACCTGGTTTAATATAAACCAGAAAAGTCCTTGCTTCTAATATTGACGAAGGCAAGCAAAGGAAGTAAAAAATTCCCGAATTTCTACTTTTTTTTTTTTTTTACAATTAATTTTACCCTAATATCTTAGTACTTCATCTGTAGTATGACTAATGAGTGTAAATAAAACCTTTATTACATCAGCAATTCTTGTTCTTCTTCCCCCAAAAGTCATAACACAGACATATATTTCATATATTTACAAGCACTGTGAGCACCGTGGATTGATGTGACCCCCCCCCAACCTGCAGTGGACCGATTTATCCCAAAAGTGTTTCGTTGTTGTCATTTCCGCTCTATGATACATGGGTCACAAACTGACATTTTGTTCCCCACTGGAAAAAAAATAATGCAAAACATTAATGAGTAGAATAGAAATTTGCAAGGCAGACTGTATAAACGTAAGGGATATTTTGAAAGTAGACATGGTACATATTTAAAATGTAGCTTCTTTTTTATGGGACCCCACCTCTCAAAAGTCACCTTGGGGCAGTCCGCCCCATGAGTGTAGTCCAGTGACTGTTTGCGGTCAACAGGGGGCCCTCAAATCTTGTGTAGTTTGAGTGGTGGTAAACACTACTGCCGTGGACACACACACACCACACACATACACACACACACGGAAACACATACATACACATACAAATAAATACACACGCGTGGCTGGTTGGGAAGATCGTACAAATGGGCAATGGGGTACTATGTGTAGAATGGATAAATGGAAGGAATGTGCAATGAATAGATAAAATAGATTTCGCTTTCAGTGTTCAACATGCGGAATATGAGGTATTATGAGTGCAGTACAGGGAAAGGGGAACGTTACCTAAAAGTTTATCACAAAAGTAACAAGGATATAGTTACTGTCCAGATACAATATTCTTATCTTAAATAACTCATAGAGTCTCATACAGTCTTATAATCTTCACAAAGGAAATAATTTTTAATGAAACAGTCTCCGTGAGGGAGTGACCTTGTGTCTTGGTCATCACTTGATCCTCAGCTTCTTCTTTAGCCCTGTAATAAATGTTCTTGTCCACACTAAAGAGCAGAACTCGTTCTGTTCGTGCTACTGGACACAGACGAGCGAGTCAAGGTGGAGAATCACACACACATGGCATAGCGAGAGCGGCTGAGAAAGGCATTAGAGGCAAACACGCACTTCTTATCCGCACTCAAGTGGAAGCGAGCTCATGAAGTAAAGGAGCCGAAGTCACACGACATCTTTGTGGTAACAAGGCGACGAAGCGACAGAACAACTGCAGGACAGGTGGGGGAAATGGAGTTGTAGACGGCATGCAGATCAGCCCCCAATGCGGCTTGTACTGAAAGCACAAATATAACAACTGGAAAGGTTTTTAGCGTCTCTCAGAGCCGCGCGCTTGTGGCTGTCAGAGGCCTCATTTCCCCAACAAGCTGCTACATGGATACCGGAAGGAATATATCGGCACTGTCCAATGAAAAACACGTATCTCCAAAAATCCATTATTTCGGCTTGGAAAACATGCATTTTCTCACAAACCATTTTACGAAAAAAAAAACCAACATAGTGAGAGCCCCCCCCCCTTAATGCCACAAATACAGACCTACCTTTATGCAGCTCTCAGTGCATGGTTTAATGTCTTAAGGGTGTCATAGTTAGCATTAGCATTTTCCCCATAGTAACAAATGAACGGTCCCCACAAAGATATGACAAGCGTGTGCGTGTATGTGTGTGCGTGCATGTGCACTCAGCACTGCAGCATGGCTGTTCTCTGAAAGTCTTCCTATATAGACAGATAATAGAGACTGGTGTACACATTATAATACATGTACTGTTACAGACCTTCTGACAACAGAGCTCCCATTGGACAACACTTGTAAGCACAACAGCAAACCAGTTTTTACCATATCAGTTTTACCATATCAGTAGGGAGAATGGGGAAATAGACATCCTCAGCGGACAAAGAGTAAAGCAGCTACTATACAGAACAGTACTGGTGAGCGTAACACCAGACCAACAACCGGAGACGAACATTTCAGGTCCAGAAAGTAAAAATCCAGACCAGAATTTTGTTTCAACCAACCACTTGAGCATGAAGAGTCACAGTCACAAAGTACTCAAGTGGTTGGTTGAAACAAAATTCTGGTTTGGATTTTAATTTCTGGACCTGAAATGTCCGTCTCTGCCAACAACAAATCGATGCATTAACAGAGGAGATACACTGGATCCCCGATCATTGCTGTCTGATGAAAACCACATATATACCCTTTTTGACAATTGTGGCTTTTTACTGTAATGGAATACAAACATTTTCCTCTGTCTAGTGATAGCATTTGACATTTAAGTGGTCAATGAAAAGATATTTTATGAAGTCATCTATTCAGCTAGCATTTATATGTGTACTGTTTAACATGCATTCATGATGGCGCGGTGCTTTGATTGGATTATTTTATATCGCTAATTTTGACAACTTAACATTGGCATCTAGATAGTTAGCTAATTTACATCATTGTTAATTGTGAATATAAAGCATGATTGTATCATGTTGACACTGACCTATTTGCATTGCTGATAATCTGCATGAGCCCATTTAAGTCTTACACGCTCCTACGATAATTATGTTACTGTGAGAAGTCACCTGACATGTGCCTTTGGGGTCAATTTGACCCCAGGTTCGACATGAGAGTTAACTCTACCCCTACCCAGCCCTAGCCATACTCATAAGTAACCGAACAAAATGCAAGTTTTTTAGCTTTTGGATTGCAATCATGGATTTTTTTTTTTTTTTAAGAATTGAGTTTTCCCATAAATCGAATATTCATCACGTCATGGGGACATTTGGTCCCCACAAGGTAAGGTATATCTGGACGACCACACACACACACACACACACACACACACACACCTAGCTGAGACCTACCCCTATCCGCCAGGACTCTCTGCTACCATTTTACTTTTAATATTCTTTCCCGATTCATTTGTGCTTCGCGTTGGAATTACGTCAAAGTCTCTCTGGATTCTGTTTATTGAAAACCTGCATGAATGAGAACAGAGAGCTTATCCCTTTATGGATGCCATTGGGCCTACAGTGTATATGGAAGGTACATAATAATAAGCATGGGCAGGCCATGCACTGGGAATAAATCAGGCCGAAAGCCCTGGTAACCCCACACAATCATAAAGGCAGAGCCTTTCAATTAGCAATGAGGCTTTACCGCATGACGACGATCGCCACGGCAACCTCCGGTGCTATTCCTCCCTGTGCTGAATGGCTAATTTTTCTTGGTCAAATTAGCGGACAGCTTGGAGACCATGCATTCCGCACCTCCCCAAAAAGTTGCTGTATATCCAAGCAGGAGGAAACATCGGCCGCACACGATGTTCATTAAGATGCTTCATCGGGCACCAAAAATAGTGTTGGGTATGTTTTTTTGTTTGGTTATCACTGTATGCCTTTAACAGCTGGTATGGCTGCCAAGATGTAGAACATGTGCCCCTCAATTCATCCAAAAAAAAAAAAGATGCATATTATACTGAGTGTGCTGCCACCTGCTGGTCAAAAAGGCATCCTGCGCTCACATTGGAAGCCCATTCGCCTCATATTACATTAAACCTGGACAGGGAGTGTCCAGACTACCATTGCGAGTGGGGGGGTGTCTTTGGAGCAGCAGCATTGGGGCAAAACAACAGCTAAAGCAACCTGACAGTTATCTGAGCTGTTTGCTGAATGACTTTTAAATGATAACTTATAATTGGCCCATTGCCTGTCTTCTGCCTGAAGGCTAATCCCAGATCAAACAAACAAACAACAAATTTATTTTTGTATAGCACATTATCACAACATTACATAGTCTCAAAGCGCTTTACAGCATCCACACCCAAAGCCCCCAGTGAGCAAGCCAAAGGCGACAAGTGGCAAGGAAAAACTCCCTAGAAGGAAGAAACCTTGGGA
>JAODJX010000083.1:6803880-6816419 GCA_026776945.1 Isichthys henryi
ATGTACGCTTGTTATTGTGTGGTTTGGTGGGTGGGAAAGTAAGCGAGTGAATGAGTGGGTAGGTGGGTGGGCAAGTAAGCGAGTGAATGAGTGGTGAGTGAACAGATGAGTGAGTAGATAGGGATTGTATCTGATCGTTGACCATCTAATCTCACCACATACTCTCTTTTTAATATCAAGTTCACATTATACGTGTGCAAAAATAATAAAAAATAACAGAAAAATTTCACACTTTTGGTTTGTAAATGTTTACATTGATGTGTTAGTATTCTTTATTCTCCTTATATCTTTCCTATTTGACAGTTTGATGTTTCCATTGCAGTTTGTGCATAACCCGTATTACTATGGGTAACCTTCGAATTGCGTGTACGAAGAGTTACTACAAAGTCATGAACACGGGAAGATTTATTCATACATCCCAGACCTGCAGCCATTGGTGCTGTCTAAGAACAAGCACCCGATATGCAGTGGAAAATACAAGTGGCTTTTTTAACGATGGATGGCTGTCAGCCGCCGGCACATAATGGACATTTTAACGGTCACATTTCCCATTTCCTCTCGGAAAGCGAACGAGTGCGTGGCTTGAAGTTGTCATCCCCGGATCCGATGGGGGCGAGCGGCCTCTAAACGAAGCAACTTAGAACAACTGCCATCAGGAGTAATATATAGGCTCCTGAAATAGGTCAGCCTCTGACAAGGACTTCATATGTCAACAAAGAATGACAGATTTGACACACTTCGGCCTTTATATTTGTCAATAGCAGAAGCCTTCATATGAAAATTCATAAATGTTATTTCTGTCTTCAGCAGCTCTTTCCTTATTAGTCTAGACCCAGGAAAACACTCGTCACACACAGAGCCAGAGTCGCACACACACACTGCCTATGTTCTGATCATTGTGGGGACTCTCCATTCATTTCTATTGGCATAATCCTAATCCTACCAAAATTAACACTAACCCTAACCCAGCTTTAACCTTAACCATAAGTAACCGAGCAAAATACAGTAGAAACTTGGAACTCAAACTCTTCTAAACTTAGACATCAAACGGTTCTCATCCGAAATCTTGGAATTGGACCGTTCATGCTAAACCTTGTATGGGTTGAGACACGTTCAACTCAACAAATTTGGACCTCGAACGGGTTGGTGGAGAAAAACCTAGTTACTGTATAACTTGACCAAAAACACAACAAAATAAAACAGACCTGCTGAAACTTGTATGGATCGAGATGTATTTCTGTTGTCCTGAAGAGAAGGCAAACCTACTGCAATGCTCATGCTTAAGAGTCGCTCTCAGTCTCGCAGTACCTCTCGACCGAGTGCGACGTGTGAAAGTTGCGACGTGTTCCTGTGTTCCGTGGCATTTTTTTCTGCTTTATCTACAGTACATTTAGTGATGCAGTAATCATGACCCCTAAGAGAGTGAGCAGTGACAGCAGCAAACCAAAGAGGAAAGTGGTGAGAGTAACTGTAAAACTTAAAAAGGAAATTATAGCGAGACTTGAAGGTGGTGCACGTGTGTCTGTTCTCGCTTCGGAGTGTGGGATTGTCTTTTATTGCATGTTTATTGCTTCTGTATGTGTGCATTAGTTTTATATTGATCGCTAATGCTTTTTTATCATAGGTTAGTAGGTAGATAAGTTTAAATAAGCAATCATTTGGGGGATCTGGAATGGATTTAATTCATTTGCAATATTTCTTATGGGAATGTTACTTGGATGTAACTGGTTTGTAATTGTGGGGATATTTGGTGCAGGGTATCTGCCACACAGACACATGCTTTCTGGCTGTATCCACCTCAGCATCTCTGGAGAAGTTGTCCTAGAAAGCGCCAGATTCCCAAGTGGCCCTGTCTCTCTGATTAAAGACTCCCAGAGACATCCCACAAAACCGTGCAGGGGGGGGGGCATGTGGCTGCTTTGGACGCCATCCACTGGCCGTTTGGCCCGAAATGTGCCTAGGGGTGGGCAGCTGACCAGCTAGCCAGGCAACACCGGCTCCTGACTGGTCCTGAGCTTCGGGGAGACTTTAGATCACATTGTGGCTTCTCCTCGCCTCCTTTAATGTCTCCATGCAGGAGCACAGACTTTTTCTGGAAGGGAGGGGTAGAGAAAGGAGACAGGGAGGTAAAGCAGAAGCGATAGAGAGGGAGAGGGAGAGAGAGAGAGACGGAGAAGAGAGAGCGAGAAACAAGCAGGCATAATAGTCTGCGTTACCAAGTCTGAGGCTCAGTCCTGGGATACTTTCACTGCCTTCAACCTTGACGGTCTGGATTAAACTGGGAGCGATTCCTCAGAGGGAATAAAAAGACGGTAAGAGTCTCTTTGTGTGGGTCCGTCCGTGCTGAACCGTGCAGGATTACTGGGACAGCAGAGTAAAATGAGTTAGTGACAGAGCGGGAGCATGCTTCATTACATCATCGTTACCAGCTGAGCTCTGTGCTGCAGACTGGAAAGTCACTGGGAAATCAGTCACAAAGGTACATAAAGCCGACAGGTTTGGGTCACTTCTGAGTGTTTTCCTTTTTTTTTTTTACCTAAGACTTTAAATCTACAGCAACTCTATACCTTATAATAATACTTCATCCTTCAAAAAATATTCTGTTTTACATATCAAGTTTCAGATTCGGGTTTCTAGTTTTATTTATCAGACACACATATATTTAGCGAAGTGCTTGTATTTATATAAAATAAAATATTTAAAAAACAAGTTTCTGAAACAAATGAGAATTAATATCCCTTAAATACCATAACAGGCTTTAAGTGTGTAATGTAATGCATGGGATGGGAGCAGTATGTACTGAACGCATGCAGACCTTTTCTGTACTGATCTTTCATGGACTACCAGTGACAAAGTGTAAGAATGGCAAGCATTTAATGTGGCTTCAAGCTGTCTTTAAGCACAGTAATGAAATTAAACTCGGGCTTTGAAAAGCCCTTGGGATAATGATGCCCCTCGGATTCTGTGCTGCGGGTTTAACTTGGCTTTGCCGTTAAAGTGGACTGTGGCTTTGAAGCCACCTCATTAAGCTGTAGGTCATTATATTAGCCGTATCGATAAGGGTTTGTGTCCCGAGATGCTCCTGTTGCTTCTAAAAACCATCCATTTGTACTATTAGGACACTGTAATAACAGGCCAATAGTCATTACATTAGTTACCTACCGTGTTATTACTTAGTCATAATTAATAGCCTTATTGGTGTAATGCTACTTCATCTGTTCCCTTATATGGCACATTGATTTATGCAGTCTTGGGGTATGGCGCTTATAGTTAGGGAATATTATAGATGAGCGATTTTTTCTTAATGATTTTGATGTCCACCCCAGAGAGTTCGGATGTGTCCTGTTAATTTTACTGGGTCTGTAACCAGTATTTCTGATAGCATTCTCATAAGGAACAGTGATTTCATATGGATCATTCAGCTGTGTCTCTTTAAGCCCCATTTCCTATAGAATGTTGATAAGAAATGGTGAATCCCCATGGTTTATGCTCGATTTCCCAAGTATCCTTTGTACAGGAAATGGTATGATCTCCTACGGCGGAAAGGCTGAACACAGGTGCCAGATATTTAAATGGGTTTGTTTGGAACCTCCACAGATAAACCACATGAATCTGAAAATCATTATATGTCGTGGAACGCCTGGCGCCCGGCTTCCAAGGCTAATCGCTTCAAAGCATATCGACTTTATACAGTTTCCAGCCTAAAGCCTTTGATTCGACTTTGCGCCCCCTCATCAGAATTCCATCGCCATACCTGACTCTCAACACCGACATTCACATTATTCCACATAATATATTCTGCTTTCTGAGGACATTGTCTTTTGTTTCTTATCTGTGTGGATGCGGTCCAAATCCGGCGCTGCCATCGCTCCATGTCAAAACAAAGCCACCGCGATTAATATCGATAAACGTTCTCATGTTCACTTTATACATTTTTTTTTAGTTTCTATTGTACTTGACCCTTGAACACTCGATGAATCACAGGTCAGCTTTCACAGACCCGTTAAAACTTCACGCATGAATTCATAGACAAACGACCTGTGTGGAGCGCTGTGGTGGTTTATGAATGGTCCACATTCAAATAAATCGAGTCACATCTTTTCTAAAGCTTACGGCCCTATAGTTATAATCAGAGGCGGCATTGTCCTTTCAGGGCCCCACAATCAAATAGTCACTTTGGGGCTCCTGTGTTTGCAAAATTTGCTGCATCCTCCCCAGGTGTTTCATTGCTTGGCGAAGAACTGCTCATCGTTGGCAAACTTCCTGTTAGCGACTTCCTATTTATCATTTCCTTCCTCTTCATGGTGGTGCCGGGATATGAGCCCTTCATGGTCGGGATTAACATTAACGTAAGCTAGCAAGTAGAGTCAGAAGATCATAGCTACAGTAGCTGTTCGGTACAACATGCTGCTTCAGCATCTTCTGAATAAGCAATGTGCCTGTTTAATATTTAGTGTAGCAACTGTTTGTGGCCAACAGGCCTCATGCAAATGCGAGGTTCAATTAATGGTTCCAGTGAACCCAGAGTACTAAGGATCAGTGTGCTGGTCTTCAGATTGGCATATGCTCTCTTTGGTCCATCCCTTTGAATCTTCTTATATCAAAGCATCCTGGCCAGAAACTCCAGGCCAGCCTTTCTTGATTATTTTAATTAATGAGGAGGTTCTGAAAGCCCTCCATTACACTGACCCTCTGATCTCCCCTTGTGCGTGAGTAATTCATCCTGCCATGTCACCGTGCTCAGAACCCGTCTTACTATCCCCTCATGAAAATGCAGGCGCACAATCCCGGTGATTTAGCTCAAGCCGTGTGTGAAAATGTGAAACTGTGAAACAGACCAATCTCTAAACAAACAAGCATGTTGGATTCTGAAGGACAGTAACAGGGGGGTCCATTTCAGGGATCCAAGAGCCTGGATTTTCCAAGCAACTGTTGACCTCGTGCCAATCATCTTCTCCAGATTCTTGAAGACACCTCGTTTACCCTGTAATCATTTAAATACCTTTTATATTCACTAGCTCCTCCATACTAAGCGTTCCTAGTGTGTGTCTCTTTGATAGTCTTACCCGCATTTTCTGACCCACTGCCAACTTTTTCTTTTTCATTCCAGTGTTGCTTTAATTCCATTCTGGTTTGGTTACTGGTGACTTGCTTGTTTAATGATCCCGAGTTTGGATTCCGTCTTTGTTATTGGTAAAATAAATCACTATAGATCACTCCACAACTGGACCTCTGCACGATTCATTACATGCAGACTTGCGAATGAAATGTGTCTTTTCCAATATTCACTGTACAACTTCTGGTATCTCCCGCCACACTCCATAACAGGACTCATCGTTCATCATGTCTCTCAACCTAACTGTGGTCTGACGTTATTATAGTATATCAACTTGGGTCTTTAAGTTTGCCAGCCAAAGTTCCTGGGTGTTTGTTTACATGTCAAATGCACAAATTTTAAACAAGCTGGAAGTCAAGAAGACCAGACAGAATGCCAAAAAAAAAAAATCATCCAGTAAAATATCTCTGGGAACTTTGAAACGGGGTCTTACTTTAGGAACCTTCCAGATTTCCAAACTTTTAAAATTTGCAGCATATAAGAGGCGCACAGTTCTGGAAAAGAAAGAGGAGGAAAAGTCATGGATTATTCAACAATGCTCATGACTAGTAAAATGTCGGTGAGATGGAACCACGTCGGGAAAAAAAGGGAACTTTGCGGTATCGCCTCGGTGAATTTAGGGTCTGAACCAAATGGTGACTGATGAGTGAGAAACTGAGCTCCTCACTGCTCAATCCCAGTGTGGGTTTCAGAGTTGTGGAGAGGTTTCATCCACACACTCCTATAAGACAGCCTCAAAATCCATCATGTACGACATTTTGGCACTAACAATAATCCTCGTGGATTCTAATTGACAAAGTCCAGTGAAATACTAATAATTAAAACATTATTTTATTCTAAAAAGCCCAATTCATTAGCGCAAATTACTTTCAGTTAAATCATTTTTTTGTTGTTCAGTTTTTCTCAGTGTTTTTGCCAAATTCTGGTTGACCTGAGACTACTCTGGAAATATGGAAGGAATGTATGGAAGGAACCTGAGGAGTAGAACTGGGTAGAAGATGGATGGAGGTGTGCTTGTGTGTCTGTGAGAAGATGGAAGAACAAAGTAAGAACCTCCTCCACACATGTGATATGTTACCGACATTTCAGTGAGTCTCTTTACAAGGTATTACTCACTCTGACTGAGATGGCCACGCCTTTGTTTCATCCAGAGTAGAGGTGAGTCACCTTGAATCATCAAGGAAAAGGTGTCTCTCATCATGCTCAGAGAGCTCTGACTCTATCACTCTGACTCTATCACTCTGACTCTATCACCTATAAGAATCAGGAAAACAAGAGATAATAGAAGATGCACAGCTTCGAGAAATTAGTTTAACTGAGATCCTTTTCCAGTAACCTGGCACCAAAGTTGATGTAGCCTCAACAGTTTTGTAACCTCAACACAAAATAACCGAAGCGGCGCTCTAGTTGAGTGAGTCTCTAATGAGTCTCTAATGAGTCTCTGATGAGTCTCTAGCTGTTGTTCAGGTCTCCAGCCCATTCCTCCATATAATTGCTGAGAGTGGCACATTTAGGGGCTTGTTCACAGAGTAAACAGGATTGACATATCAGAACTTTGAGGGAGCCACTTGAGGACTCTCACCACCATCCCCCCCCCCATCCGCCCGGAAGGGGAGCCCTGACAAGCATTGATTGCCAGCTCATTAATAATATCAGCGGAGAAAAGGCTGTCTGTCCACCGGGATTCTTCATAACATCATTTCCAATACTGCTTTTAACTGACAGGAATGAAAGGACAGGCCAGGTGGTGTGATGGTTTAACAAGCACATATGAGCAAAATTTCAGCATTAAGTCAATTTTAATATTCTGAACGCATCATATGCAAGGATAAAATAAATTAAAATTCAAGCTTCATAAAGCTGCTATTGCTAAAACTACGTCTAACAAACACTGGAACCATAAACTTATTTCTGTGTATTATTTTGATTCCATGAATATTTCAGAATTAAATTATATTTACAACACAAATATGTATGTTATTCCAGCCATTCAAATTTTATAAACGCCATTAGCAACGTGAGAATGAAGAAATGCACTGAAAGGGAATTTCATTTGCTTAAGCTGAGAGCAGCGCTGAGCAAAGCCATCAGTCTGGGAACAGAAAACAACATGAAATTAACAGGTATAGGTGTAACCTAGAGAAGTAATAAAATATTGAGAAAAACATCAATAATAAAAAAAAAAATCATGAAACTATGTCAAAATATAATTGCTGTAGTTTATATCAGGCTTTAAGTTTAATTTTGAGATTATGATACAAAAACATGACATTCAGAATTACAGTGGAATACAAATGAATGAATGAACCTCAGACAATTTTAAAGGCAGAAATACATTTTACGGCATTAAATTGAACATATTGGTTATTAAAATGAAAACAAAAAAACAACCAAATCCAATTTATTTCACTGTCAGTATCTACAAGGCACTAAGAGATTCACAGAGGTTTTTCCAGTCAATGTTCATTCAATTAGTGAATCAAATTTAGTTCTGTCTTGCAAATTAAAAATAATATTTTAGGGGGGGCTAACGCAACCCGGTTTTGAATATGTGACCGTGGAGGATGGATGGATGGATCTTAAAACTACCCAGCTGTTTACCTTCACTTTCTATTTCTTGCTCTTAGTCTCTCACTAAATCACGACTTTTAAGCTCCTCTTACTCCCTAAGCCCCAATTAAGCCTAGATGTGAGACCTCTGCTTGATAGTGCAGAAGTTAACGAGTTCCCTGAATAGGAGCCACCTTGCCATCAAACGGCCTGTCAGGGTCAGTAACGAAGCTGTGGCACTTCATTAAAGAGCAATTAGGGAGCTGGAGAAGCAAGTCCCCAGAAGCAGGAGGTCATCAAACGTCTGCTCCTCACAGATAAACTCATGCCACCACACACCAATTGGCGCAAATTAGCCAAATATTGATTCGACGGATACCATTTAATTGGCTTCATTTTAACATCCAATCTCCCAAACATGATTGGAAAGCTGTCTCTCATCTTCACAGGTACAACATGACCTTCTTCATACATTCTGTAGCTGCACGGTGATGAACACGTTACCCCACAGACTGAGATATTCTGGAATGTTTGTGGTGCAGTGATGAGCGCGTTACCCCACAGAGTGAGACGTTCTGGAATGTTTGCTGCACGGCGATGAGCATGTGACCCCCACAGACTAAGACATGCTGGAATGTTTGTGCCGCGGTGATGAGCAAGTCACCCCATAGAGTGAGACGTTCTGGAATGTTGGCTGCACGGTGATGAGCATGTGACCCCCACAGACTAAGACATGCTGGAATGTTTGTGCCGCGGTGATGAGCACGTTACCCCACAGACTGAAACGTTCTGGAATGTTGCTGAGCAGGTTACCCCTGCAGAGTAAAGGAGTAGTCGAGAGGGAGAAATCTCCCCTTCCTTTCATATCAGCCCCCGTGAGCAGCAGGACTGATGTTCTCAGCTAAAATAAAATGAAAAGCAGAGATTTGTGCCCTTCGATCTCTAGATGTCTGAGCTGTAAGCCCCATGTATTCTGTCTCTGCGGGGAACTAGCAGTATCCCTCCAGTAAGCGGCATGGCCTGTTTCATTGGCGTCACTTTGGCGTACCGGTATGTTTCATAGCCGCTGAATTTATCCACTCCTGGGCTGACCGACAATTCTAAGAGCTGTTTTTTTCATTCTGCACTTCTGGGCTTTGCCAAGGATAAAGTGCTTTAACGGTTCAACAATCTTTCTTAGCTACTTACGAGCTCAGGGAATTAACTTTTTATGGGTCAGTATGTTAAACACGTTTATAAACGCATGTGCAGATGCTGTATGAACTGTCCCACTTACATTTGTACTGAAGACACGCCTACTGGCTCATTAACAAGCTTGTTTCAAGGTCAGGGATCCAAAAATGACACAATCTTAGAGAATTACAGCATGTCAGATAGAGAGTGATTTTATTCTGCCTTTGAAAGCTAACAGTGTAAAATCATGTGAAATCTGAAAGTTAAAATACATTTCAGACCAATACATATAAAATTTATAAAATATTAACAACAAACAGCTGTGGAAAAAAATAAGAGACTCTCTCACTCTATATGATTAAACAAATCTGCATTTTTAAATAATGGTTTAATTGTGGTTCGGCAGGATGCTTTCAGGTTTAAAATTTCTAAGTTTGTATTGCGCAAGAATAAGGTGAAGCAGGAGACACTGGGAACGAGCAGAAAGCAGGCAGGTAGAGGGCAGAAGCGACTTTCTAATGCCAGGGATGACCGTTAACTTATCTGATAGTTTCTCATGAATCGAGGGATGACATCAAGTGACCTTCCAAAGGAATGGGAAGCATTAAGTGCAGGTGTAAAGTGCACTTCTAGGGCAATTCGTTTCAGGCTCATATAAATCAAGGACGAAGCCCTTCATTAATGAAAAGCAGGGAACCAGGCTAGAGTTTGCAGAAAAATATATATTATTCACAGATGCACACCGATAAATTGAGAAATGAGTGAAACAAAAAATTGTGCTGTGGTCTCTTAATTTTTTTCCGTGACTGTACTGTATATAACATTAGCAGGTATACTAAAATTCTCCCTTAAATAAATCAGCTACAGTAAAATCACACAGCGATACTTGAGCTTCTGATTATGATTGTTCCCTTAAAGGAAGTGTGTAAGAGGTATGTTGTGCTCTAGCGCCCCTCATTGACCTAAGTGCAGAACTGGCTAGTTGAGAGGACCAGTGGTCCCGCCCCTCCAGGTGAGCTAATTAGACACACATCCAAAGCCGACATCCTATAGCGAACAACATGACACAAGGACCGTAGCCTTAATTAAAAGGCATTTTTCTGCATAACAACCACAACTGACTTCTTATTCACAACAATTACCGTGATCTACTGCAAACAAGAAATACTTGTAGCACCTACTCTTCCAGCCTGTTTTAAATGAGAACAGAAATTGTTATAGCAGATTTGTTATTTGAAACACGGTATATAGCTCTACAAATGTTTTTCATGCTGTGGTAAGGGTTAGCCGTAAAACAGTCTTGGTTCAAAGACCCCCGAATCATTACTGAGGCACGAGACACACAGATATACACACAGAGGTGTTTGACAGGGACAACCCAGTTTATTAACGATTTTGCTTGAAAACCCACTTCATTGCCGTTTCATGGCTTTTTGCAAGTGTTACACTCAGTTTAACCTCCCGAGGTCCAGGGGGATAAAATATGATTTATTTATTTTTAAATATTGATTATGTTTTTGGTTTTGTCAAGGTCACTCCCCCACACATCTCTGAGGAACAACAACAGGACTTAATGGAGTGGCATGTACATTATAAACGTTATAAGTAAGAGCATAACGTCCTCTGCAGAGGACAAGAAGAAATTACTGGATCTCAGGCGGTTAATGCAGTAAAAGGTCATTTATATACCATTAAGACGGGATTGAGTGATAAAATTATGGTCAGAGGGCTGTTAGCTTTTTAGCACGGAAACATGCTTACATACCACAGGCTAGCAAAACACACTTTCAAGGTACAAGACAAAACCGTACCACGCTTGCCATGTGTCTCCATGTAGCTGCAGTTTATGAATCATACTTACAGTACTAGGCAACGCCTGTCATACTATTCCGGCACATGCCACAGTTTTCAAATATACTCCTTTTTCTTGTGTCGTAATTTATGATGAGCAACTAAAACTCAATTTACTCAGTAAGCTAAGGTTTTATATGAACTTTAATTTCCTCATTGTATAGGGATAGGCAGGGCATTGGAGAAAGCAATAGTGTCACTGGAAAACACCCTGAAACGCGGCGAAGCAGATGGTGAATCAGTTGCTAATCTGCCGCGTTGTTCTTCATCTGGCCGGACAGCCGTTCCACCTGGAGGCTGCGAAGCGGCCTGCCTTCATGTCCAAGAACGGCTGCTCTTTAATCCGGGACAGCAGCCACCAGATAATGAGGCCGAATTCCCATATGTTCGGTCTCCGCAGCGTCTGCATGGGACCAGGTCCAAGGAGGGGTTGGACAGGCCCAGGGATGCTCTCGAGGGCAGGATCATCCAGCTCTCCTCTGCCAGCCAGTGCTCCCAGATTCACTCCTGAAAAATAGTCTTCGTGATTTGAGCAGAGCGCTGAAGCGCGACTATTATATAAACATTTGTATTATCGTAGAGCGTCCTCAGTTTTCTCTGTCTGGGTGACTGATGTTTTAATAGCATCTTACATTATATTTTATTTACATTTTTTATTTATTTATCAGACACGTTTATTAGTGTAGGGAATAACGGCGCTTTGGAGCGAGACGGATCGTATGGCTCCCTTCCTTTTCCGAGTGCCACTCATCACTCTTTTTTCCATGTGGGGCAGAGGGGGTGGTTACTAGATCTATCTGCGAAATAATCACTAGCATAATGATGGGGTAAGATTTGTATCACATTCAGACTTAGACGTCCCACCAAGATAATTACTTGCTATAATATTTTGCATACATTGACTGGGTTTAGCAGTACTACAATACTCGCATTGCTCAACCTAATGCCATTGATCCGCTTTGCAAACATTACACAAGGTGATGCCATATGCCTCTGCTTTGCCCGCGAATTTACCACGTTGAATTTACCCTCTGTCTGAAATGCTTTATGTAAATATAGTTTCTTTGCCCTGAATGCGATTCACAAAACATTTAATATTAAAAATCTTTTTATTGGCACAGATCCTGCTCATTCTGCCTTTAAGGATCTTAACGCAACAAAATCTGCCTCTTTTGACTTGCAGGTTCTCACCGTCCATGTGAAAGGGAGTGGATTTAGGGCAGGAAGTGCAGTTTGGGATCAACAATAAAAAAAACAGCATTGAATGTGACTCTGTTCCTTTCCTTTGTACAAAAGAGTCGTAGGAAAGAATCAGATTGCTGGTGAAGTATGATGACAACTTCTACAACTGAGAAAACAGAGTCAGTCAGTCCTCGACGCAACTGGGGTTAAGGGCCTTGCCCAGAAACCCCATGGAAAGGCTGGGATCTGGACCAACGACCTTCTGATTACAAACACAGTGTCCCACTTTACCCCCCCCCCAGTATTTTCTGCCTGGGTGACTGATCTTTGAATGGCAACTGTGAAATTAAAGGCCAAATTTATGATGTCCCCACAAGCCATAGTTTGGGGTGGGAGTGTGTCCAGGCTGGGTTGGGGATCCCACAGATTGCTGGGATTGCCAGTCGATTAGAGAGCCCATGATCCAAAGTGGAGACTCAGTTTTTGGGCTTTGTTAATTATTCATTAATCCATTAATTATTCATCAGCTACAGGCTGATCATTTATTTAGCCACTTCCTGTCTGTGTTTTACCGCCTGACATTTTTTGGGGGGGGGGGGGGGGGGCGGGTGTTTCCTCGCTGGTTGCCACATGTTCTGACGCGCTGTTACCTCTTAGCAAAAAAAAA
>JAODJX010000083.1:6823255-6846314 GCA_026776945.1 Isichthys henryi
AGATAGATAGATAGATAGATAGATAGATAGATAGATAGATAGATAGATAGATAGATAGATAGATAGATAGATAATTTAGATTAAATTAGCATTACGTCTGCAGTTTGTAATTGGCAATCATGGATGAATCTGGGCAGCCGTCCATAGCTCCCACACCACACAGCTGTTCTTCTTCATGCTGACATTTACTGGACCTGCCACAGCTCCACACCGACCTGGACAGAGGGGACAGCGTGGTGAAGTACACCCTCTCCGGGGATGGGGCCGGCTCCATCTTCACCATCGACCAGACCACTGGCGACATCCATGCTGTGCAGAGGCTCGACCGAGAGGAGAAGCCTTTCTACACGCTGCGGGCGCAGGCCATCGACATGGCGACGGGCCGGCCCCTGGAGGAGGAGTCCGAGTTCGTCATCAAGGTCCAGGACATCAACGACAACGAACCCAGATTCCTAGAGGGTCCGTACACCGCCAGAGTCCCGGAAATGGCACCTATAGGTAGGATCTCTTCACAGGATTTACACACATATAGAGGGACGTAGCATAGAGTGATGTTTTGCATATTTATTCATACTTTGGTGTAACAGATAGAATCCTTTGGGTACACAGGCCTGTACAGGTTGCTTTATCTGACATTTTCCCAGTTCCATGTTTAAAACCTGTACCCACAGTATTGTCAGAATCAGCTAGCTAGCACGCAAATTATCATCTAAATTACCTCACGCTGACATTGCCTTTGTCTCCTCTGAGGGAACGTGACTATGGTTGGTCATTATAAAAGAGAAAAAGTTTCATTTGTCAGAACGAAAAGACATTTAAATGAATAAAAGAAAGCGATACCGGCTTGTAATCTAAGGACACGTGTTTGTCGTTGATGTGCTTTTCAGAGCTTTATCTGTTGATTCGTTAACATGCAGCTGAAGGAGTCCTCTGCTACCATTTATTTAGTTTGCTTTTAAAAGTAATATTTCTGTGAGGAATCTGAGTTGCTGCTTCTGTGCAGTATATTCACGGTACCCGCAAATATTTTATCGTTAATCGTAAGATGCTTATTTGCTTTCTTATATATTTTCGCATGTGTGGCAAAGCGGTAGGCAGCATACTGTAGTGGGAGGGTGGAATCTGGCCACCAAGGTAATCGTCTACTGCACCCCGGAACTTTCACCCAGAGATGTTCTGAAATGGTTCTCATTCTAGCCGAAATCTCTCTGGTTCGACCCAACGACAAACCGGGAGCAAGAGACGTGGTTGAAAAACAAAAATATATATTTATTTTGAAAGTAGTACAACAAGCACGACTATGGCAGTGTGGTAAACCACACAGCTACACTCATCTCAGTTACTAGAAAACAAGACATCAGATACTGCAGCACTGACACACATTACCTGGGCTCGGACTAGTGGAGAGGCTCTGGCAGGGGTACGCTGCCTACCACTTTGCCTCAAGGAAAAATAAATCAAATAAACAAGCCACGTCACCCAGGCACACACCACATGCAGACACAATACCACTGCAATCCCAAGGCAACCACTCACTGGACGAGGTCCCACCCCCAGGGCTGCAGAGCCTATCAATGGTTCGTCACTCAGAACCTGGCAAAAGACAAAACTGCCGGTCAATATAATAAGTCTATATAAGATGCACAATCGAAATACAACAGCAAATACAAAAGTACAATGCTGACCACCTCCTAACTTACAGTACTGTACTTAAATTACAGTTCCAATGCTTCTGTATTGGAGTACAACAAGTGGAGAATTAACATACAGCAGAAGCTATGTGGTGGTAGGATAATCCTGCAAAACAAACAGTCCGTCACTGCAGATGGTGTATTTTCTGACTGAAGGGGCGTCCCGGATACGGGGTGGGTGTGCACCAGGAACGTCAGAGGCAAAAACAGCAATGATTTCTGCTCGCTCCAACGATGGAAGCTTACAGGAGACTAAGGCTGTCCTCTGCTCTCCTCTCAGCTGTAACCATCCGATATCAGATATTCCACAAGTACGGCAGCACTCACCTCTAAAAGCTGAGAAATGTAACGATCGCATGAGCTATTTACGCCATAGCCAAGACAGATGTCCCCAGATGTTCCCCAAAACTATACTGTGCGCCCCCCAACATTCCTTTTATAAAGTACCGCTACTTTCTGCACTTAATTGGTGGCATGCAGGCAGGCGTGCTCAATCAGCCAACCTCACCACACTTGCTTTCTTTAGTGTCGGCATAGTTTTGACACTGATTCTTTCATCAGCGATGAGCTAAACACGCTTAAAATCAAGGTAAAACGTGATAGAAACATTACAAATGTATCAGAGTGCGGTGTTCTGGGGGCACTCTCAGGTTGGCTCTTTTAAACCGTAACGGTAATGAGGACACAGCCCAGGCGTTTCCGTGCACCTAGAGATAACAGCAGCTCCCGGCCTGACAGTTGTTACGAAGTCACTGACACTGTCTTCATGCAGTAGATGGATTTTTTTTCTCCATCCAGCACTCCTGCCTCCATGTCACAGCGTGTGAAGTGCAGAGCCTCACGGCGAAGCGGTTTGGAAGTTTCCAGAAATACGGGCAGGATTTGGAAGGGTAAAAACATCCCAAGTACAACATGAAACTGACTGGAAACCCGACTGGGATGATTTTACCCTCCAGGATCACTACTGTAATTAATAAAATACTGAAACATTAGCATAGCAGTAAACTTCAGCGGTATTAAAGTTGCCATTAACGGGGCTGAATTGCTGTCATTGCATTTATTAATTAAGCTCATCAAAGATGGACATGTCCCAAAAGTCTGAGAATGTCAGCTGATTTCTACTAAAATTCTAAGCTGGGAAAGCGAGGGGGCCATGACCCCCTTCCCATAATGGTGGACTGGGGATTCAGTAGGAAGGCTGCAATTCATTTTCAATTTCAGTTCGATTATCCCCAGAAAGGCATCCTCGGGACCTGCTGTTTCACAGTTTTCTGGCTGTATTTTCCATTTTAGGAGCTCCATGTGACACGATCAAACATCTTGACAACACCATGGTCACAGGCTGAGGCGGTTTCTTCGACCTCCCTGATCCCAGATCTTCCCAGTCATGTTAAATACATTGATTTTAAGGCTGCTTTCTGCACTGGGACCCTTGGCAGTAAACAGCCTCTTAGAAGCCACTGACTGACTGCTGACTACATGTTATTTTAAGCTTCTCCATACAATGGCTTTCATTCACAGCCTCTGATTATGGTGCTTTGATAGTATCTGTATGGTTTGTATCACCATTACTGTCACTGACTACATATGACACATCACCACACAAATATCACATCATTTGATTGTTAGTTTACCTCAAGCATCATCATCATCATCACCGTCATCATCACCGTCATCATCACCGTTATCATTGTCATCATCACCGTCATCATCACCGTTATCATTGTCATCATCACCATCATCATCACCACCGTCATCATCACCGTCATCATCACCGTCATCATTTCTATCATCATCATCACCGACTCCATCATCATCACCATCATCACCATCATCATCACCGTTATCATCACCATCATTTCTATCATCATCGTCACCATCAGCATCATCACCACCATCACCACTGTCATCATCACCATCATCATCATCATCACCGTCATCATCACCATCATCATCACCGTCATCATCACCATCTTCATCATCAGGAATGCTCCATGCATTCAGCACTGCTGCCCTATAATGCATGGGACACACAAACCATTACTATTGGCCGCGTTCAGGCTTAGATGATGAAAACAGGGACTGCCTGGGACTTCGGTGCAGGGTCAGTCAGCAGCTCGTGTCTGTAAGGCACACTGCACTGATTAAGGGCAGTGCTGGTTGAACCCCATGTGAAGTCCTACGAAAGATTTACCCCCCACCCCACCCGCGAGACCAGCTTCATCTCCAGCTCACCAGCAAGCTTCGTGAAGAGCATTTAGAGCACCATCTGAGACAAAGTGAAACTGGCTCACTAAGTGAGCACCACCTGAGACGATGGTGCCCTGGACGGCCGCCATGTGCTGCCTAATCGGATCACTGGCCCCGTTGAAGCCATAGCTTCCCAGGGCTTAGGATTACAATGTGCTTTTGTGCTGTTTAGGTACCTATGTGATCCAGGTGACCGCCACCGATGCCGATGATCCCACCTACGGTAGCAGCGCTCAGGTTGTCTACAGCATCCTGCATGGACAGCCTTATTTTTCGGTTGACGCCAAGACAGGTAGGTACCCTGCTGAGATGAACTACATCTGAGAAACGGTGTTCTGGAAGCTTCCTGCCGCTTGCAGCTCCATCTCTAGCTTAAACCGCACATTAAAGGGGTTCCCAGCTCACAGGAAGGAACACTCTACTTCCTATAAGTGTTTATCCTCCGTCTGCAAGCTACAGGGTGTCAGTTCCATCCGACCAACTTGGTTAAGAAGCACGGAAAAGCAAGAAGCATCTGTACGCTCGGAAAAGCTGATGTACATTTCTGCTTTCAGATTTAAATGAGTCATTTTCCACATGACATCCTTAATGGATGAATGGTTCAGCTTAGGGAAATCCGTACCCCGATTCCATGGCAACGCTGACCGTTTTTAATGTAAAAGTGTTATATCTGAGAGCAGCACAGTGAGGGCGATTACCAGCACACTGGCAGTAATGTCTTTTTTTTCAGTGGGGAAACTTTTTTCGGGGGTGGCATGCAGTACTTAACTCACACCGCTCCCATGAGGACTGGAAAGCGTTTTGCTGATGTTCTGGTCTCGACAAATGGGATTCGCACCGCAGTATATGGAATCAGCCATAGTGCATGTTATTTACTGCATTGTATCATATATTGATATTAATATTCAACTTCTGCACTTTATCAGTGCTGTATTCCCTCTGTGGCTTTCTGTGCATCCATCCCCAATGTACCACCTATTTATTGCATATTTATTATTTCACTTCTTATATTTCACTGCTCCCTGGCCTATATTGCACTGTTTACTGTCCTGTATCGCACTGCCCTATTGCACGGCTGTCTGTCCTGTATTGTACTTCTGTCTGTTTTGTATTGCACTGCTACTTGTCCTGCATTGTATTGCTGTTTCTCCTCTATTGCACGGCTGTCTGTCCTGTATTGCACTTCTGTCTGTCTTGTATTGCACTGCTATTTGTCCTGCATTGTATTGCTGTTTCTCCTCTGTTGCACGGCTGACTGTCCTGTATTGCACTGCTGTCTGTCCTGTATTGCACTGCTGTCTGTCCTGTATTGCAATGCTGTTTGTCCTGTATTGCACTACTGTCTGTCTTGTATTGCACTGTTGTTTCTCCTCTACTGTACTGCTGACTGTCCTGTATTGCAGAGCTGTTTGTCCTGTATTGCACTGCTGTTTCTCCTCTATTGTACTGCTGACTGTCCTGTATTGCACTGCTGTTTGTCCTGTATTGCACTGCTGTTTCTCCTCTACTGTACTGCTGACTGTCCTGTATTGCACTGCTGTTAGTCCTGTATTGCATGGCTGACTGTCCTGTATTGCACTGCTGTCTGTCCTGTATTGCACTGCTGTTTGTCCTGTATTGCACTGCTGTCTGTCCTGCATTGTATTGCTGTTTCTCCTCTATTGCACGGCTATCTGTCCTGTATTGCACTGCTGATTCTCCTCTATTGTATTGCTGTCTGTCCTGTATTGCACTGCTGTCTGTCTTGTATTGCAGAGCTATTTGTCCTGCATTGTATTGCTGTTTCTCCTCTATTGCACTGCTGTCTATTTTGTATTGCACTGCTATTTGTCCTGCATTGTATTGCTGTTTCTCCTCTATTGCACGGCTGTCTGTCCTGTATTGCAGAGCTGTTTGTCCTGTATTGCACTGCTGATTCTCCTCTATTGTACTGCTGTCTGTCCTGTATTGCACTGCTGTCTGTCTTGTATTGCACTGCTGTCTGTCCTGTATTGCAGAGCTGTTTGTCCTGTATTGCACTGCTGATTCTCCTCTATTGTACTCCTGACTGTCCTGTATTGCAGAGCTGTTTGTAATGTATTGCACTGCTCTTTGTCCTGTATTGCACTGCTGTCTGTCCTGTATTGCACTGTTGTTTGTCCTGTAGGACACTTCCGTTACAGTAAAACTTGAGTCATGGTAATGCCTCCATAGGGGTGATCAGAACCGCCTTGCCCAACATGGACAGGGAGGTGAGGGAGAACTACTATGTCCTGATCCAGGCCAAGGACATGGGGGGTCAGCTGGGAGGTCTGGCCGGGACCACCACCGTCAACATCAGCCTCACAGACATCAACGACAACCCACCCAGGTTTTCCAAAAGTACGCTGGGAGTCAATTAATAGAAGCATCCTGTGAGACTTTCACAACATGAAGCATAATAGAACTAAAACCAAAATATGTTAACATAATTAAAATTTTCTTTTTTTTTGTAACACCTGTACAATTATTTAAAACATGGAGAATTCATTGCTGTATGTTCTGTCAGTGTTTGTGTACGGCTTTGTTAAATTGCTGCTCTCGGTTTGCCTTGCGAAAGGTATTTTCCATGTCAGGGTCCTGGAATCGTCACCCACAGGCTCGGCAGTGGGACGAGTCAAAGCTAATGACCTCGACGTGGGAAAGAATGCAGAAGTGGAGTATTCCATTGTTCCTGGGGATGGGGGAGACATGTTCGAGATCACCACCGATGAGCAAACCCAAGAGGGGATTATCACCCTCCGAGAGGTTGGTTGGGTCCTCGGGTGCACAGGCTTATTATAATACCTTAACGACACAAAGCAATTCTTAAAAATGAACAAACCGCTAAAACTTTACAGTTTAATAAATAAATAAAAACAGTATATATAAAAAATATATTCTCATAGATAAAATAAATAATCTCAGACAGAGTAGTGAACAAGTAAAACAGAATCCAATTTAATTGCACAATTATGGAGCAAGTTTGGTGTGTTTCTTGCGTGGTTTGGGGGCCATTATTGTAGAGCCGTCCTTGAAAGGTGCCTGAAGTCTGTTGTTAGTCTCTTTTGTCCAAAAACCTGCCCATTGAGATGTAACAACTACAGTACTTATCTGATAAAAAGACCATTAAAATTTGTGTGTGTGTGTGTGTGTGCATGTTTGTGTATCTCATTCCTTCAGCAAATATTCACCATTTTTTCCCAAGTGTTTATCTGACAAAAAGCAGGATAAAACTAAGAAAGCATGCAATTTTCAGGCTGTCTGGAATCAGCCAGACTGTGACCGTGTCAGATTAGCAGTTCATTTTCCCCACGTTCAACCATTATCAAAAATCTCTTTTATATCTAAACAAATGGTTTTTGTTTATTAAATTTTTTTTTACTTTAAAAGGAACCCTGCCTGCCTGCCTGAAAATTGATAACGAGGTGAATTTTGGGCCTGAATTGAAGGCATCAATTATACATCAAAAACAAAATTCTATGACCAGCCATGATCAATGTGCGCTACTGACTTGGTAGAGTTTTTAAACACTGTGTTAGGCGCAATGCAGTTTGAGGTATAAAAGGCACAATGGAGTGTGAGGTAATAAAAGGCACAATGCAGTTTGAGGTATAAAAGGCACAATGCAGTTTGAGGTATAAAAGGCACAATGCAGTTTGAAGTATAAAAGGCACAATGGAGTGTGAGGTATAAAAGGCACAATGCAGTTTGAGGTATAAAAGGCACAATGCAGTGTGAGGTATAAAAGGCACAATGCAGTGTGAGGTATAAAAGGCACAATGCAGTGTGAGGTAATAAAAGGCACAATGTAGTGTGAAGTATAAAAGGCACAATGCAGTGTGCGGTAATAAAATGTTCAATCCTACCTTCTGGTCTCTGCTTCCCAGGATATCACTGGAATACTGCAATCCCAGCTGGATAAACTACTAATAAAAATATACATATGGATGAATGGATGGATGAATGCATGGATAGATGATTAGAATGATAATCTGCAGACCTTCACAAGTACAATGCTCTGCACCTGTTGGAGACAAATCCATTGTCTGAATTGCAGAGATTGGGCTTGTCTACCGGACCTAAGCCCAGCGAATCGCTGACACGCGCCTCTAAGGGGAACAAAGCAGCTAGCAGTCGGGGGCGAGTGGGACGGAGGCCTGGCAGGTGGCGCCGTGGAGCTGAGAGCAAATGGCAGGGTGCTGAAGATAGATAAACAGCTCAGCCCCTCCCCTGCGCAGCCAGGAGACCCTCTGTTGGAGAGCTCCTGATCCTGAATCTGACAGGGCTTCCAGTTATAACCCTCATGGGGAGGGGGAGGAGGCTTCCTCAAGCGAGTCGTTTCAGGATCCCGGCCTGCTTAAATCGTCTCAGTGCCCCTCAGCCTCCATTTCGTTCTGCAGACCTGTCGCCAAGCCAGAGCTTGGTGTGAGATCTTGGCCATACTGTACCTGGGGGCTTCAGGATTTTTCTGTTGTCCCTCTATGGCACCCTTAGAGGATCTGCGTGGTGAACATTCTTCTTCACCATGCTTCGAGTGCAGAATGTTTTAAAAAATCATGAGGTGCTCATAAGGTGGCCCTATGCAGCAAAGGCTTATGGGATCACAATGTGCTTGGGGTGGGCTTCAAATGGCCCATGTGATGTATAAAGGCAACTTTGGGCAACTCGCCTCTGACCAAACCCCAAAATGGGCCTCTAGTGGTGAAGGAATAATACCTATTTAAAAGTATTCCCAAATTCCGAAGGCAATCGTACTATTTCCCCCAAGCTGTGCTTCTTTTGACATGTTGAGCAACAAACAAGTTTGCTTGTCTTTGTAATGCTGATGAAACAAGTTCCACAGCAGAGAAAGCAATTTACTCTGTGCGGGGAGAATTTCATTCACTTATAATAAGTTTACATTACCTGGCCTGCTTATTCATGCTATGCATGAGTTTCACCAAACATCAAATGCAGATGGAAATCTAGTTAATATAAAGACTGCTGTAAATAACAAATATATGTCAAGCACCAGACTACCGTGCAACACTTTATAGCATGAAGGATAGAAAGGAAGCTTGTGTACGATTTCCCATAAGCCTTTGCTGTTTCAGTATGACTGCATATCCTTCCTGCTTTCACGTCCTAGCGGCTGGACTTTGAAGAGAAAAGTGTGCACATCTTCAAAGTGGAGGCATCTAACCCAAGCACAGACGCGAGGTCCCAGCACCCGGGCCCATTCAGGGACGCCGCCACCGTCCGGATCAGCGTGGTGGATGTGGCCGAACCACCTGTGTTCGGCAAGCCAGCCTACGGCATGGACGTGTATGAAAACGCCCCTGTGGGTATCGTTATCGGAGCCGTGAGTGCTCAGGACCTGGACGTGGGGGGCAGTCCAATCAGGTGACCGTCACATCATCGGCGGGAACTTACTGGCTAAAAGGCGGGGCCGTGGTTATCAATACGGCTAACGATTCATATTAACTTTTTAAAACTGATTACGATAAGGGCTGCGCGTAAGGGGGGAAGAAAATTCCAGACACTGGGGGGGCACTCAACAAAGAAAAAGTACCATAAAGTATGTACCATAGACCCCCCTGCCCACCCTGTCCCCTTCAGCAACTTTTGCTATCGGAATCCCGAGTTTTAAGGGTAAGCTGAGATTATTTACGAAGTGAGAACGGCACTTGCGCAATGTCAGTATAAACTCAAACTGTTTCACACGGGCTACACCTTTCAAACTAACAAGCAAATAGATAAAAGGATATGTGGATTCATTGATAAATAAATAAATAAATAACTCCTTAGCCATGACTTAGACATCGGCATATAGCTTTTTATATATTTTCACAGAGTCCCAGGGCAGGTACAACGCCTCTCTGGGGAAAAGCGTAACGCAGGAAAACAATGATAGTAAACAACATAAATGCTGTCTGGAGAAAAGCAGGAAAGCGGCAGCCGTCACTTTGTCACACAGGATTCACACCTGAAACTTTACACTTGTTGCAGTAGCTGTAGTTCTTTTGCACTGCAGAGACTCTGCAGAGGTGTAAGGAAGAAAGCGCAGCTTGCAGAACATGCCTACGACGCTGCCGACATTAGTATTCAGAAAGAAAAACTTTAACGCACCCACCACTTTTTATGTTACTTAAACTTCCATAAAACCTTCCTATTAATTCCGGCTTGTCAGTGACATGGGGTGATTTAAAGTCGCCCTGTAAAGGAAACAGAGTCTCATTATTTTCTGGGAAACTGCCTGCTTTTGTTCATATTGAATATAAATTAAATCAGAGACTGAGCAATTTGAAGGGAACATCAAAGTCCGGTGCTTTGCTGTGGCTCTTGTAATTATCCAAAGTGTCGGTCATACTGGATAACCTGAAATGCAGTCCTGCACCTGATGAGAGATGTCCACCTCTATTCCCACGCCGCTTTGAATGCATCAGTCGATAGGCAAACACACTCCCTGATGATCTCCCTGTAAGAGTATGACACTCGTTTCACCCCACAACTCAGAAACGCTCCTTAACTGCAGTTAAATGACTCATGGTTCCTGTATTCCCTTAATTAACGCTTCAAGTATCAGTCATACGACAGACAGGAATTTTTATTAACAGGTCGATTTTTTCAACTTGTCTATTTGTTTTGCTTAAATAATCCATTTTTAAAGCTGACCTTTCACACGAGTAATGTGAAGGCTCGCTTGAGCGTAATGTCAATTTATTATTGATTAGAGTGGCATCAGAGGCCGGTTTTTTTCCGTTTCTGGGGCACCAATCAAAAAGTTACTGTGGGTCCCCCTTGCCCACCCTAGAATAGTGACTGTTTGTGACCAGCAGGGGGCCCCCAGCCTTTGCAGTCCTACATAAATGTGTGGTTTGAGTGGTGGTAAACAGTGCCGTGGAGTCACAAGAAATGAAACATATCGAGATGCATAGTGTGTTGTTACTGAAGGAAGTAGCAGATCTCATTTTAAACTGTGGAAAAGATGGCTTGATTTCTCTCCCATCTCTGACACCAGTGAAAAGCTGAGCAGCGTCCTGGTTGATACCTTGCATACCTATAATACATTCTGGCTCTGCTTTCAGATATTCCATGGACTGTATGGAGGACACAAACTGCTCTTTTGAAATAGACCCAGTGAAGGGAACTATTTCCACCACGAAAGCCTTGGACAGAGAGCAGACCGCGGAGTACAACATCTCCATAGTGGCAACTAAAGTTAGTAAGTATGAAAGCAAATTTGCTACCTAACCTCACAATTTCTCACCTGTAGCTGTACCTTCTAAGACTAATCTTTTCTTACCAATTATCTAGTTTCACACCAGTGTTTCTCATCCTCGTCCTCTGGAACTCCCAGATGATCCATGTTTTTGCTCCCTTCCTTAAGCCAATGGTTCTCAAACTCGGTCCTCGGGCCCCACTGCCCTGCTTATTCTCCAGCTATCCCTGCCCTACACACTGCTGATTACCTGGATCAGGTGTGTTCAGTCAGTCAGAAGCTGAAAGACAGCTGGGACTTGTGTGTGGGGCAGGGATAGCAGGAGAACAAGCAGGGCAGTGGGGCCTGAGGATCGAGTTTGAGAACCACCGCGCTAAGCAAAAACTTGGACTGTCTGGGGGTTCTTTAGGACTGGATTGAGAAACACTCTACACACAGCTTTCTTGTCATGTTGTAGCACCATCTAGTGGAGAAGTATATCTTTGCCAATGTTCTAACATATGACAGGATATATACCTGGGGTAAGCAACCCTGATCCTGGACTGCTTGTATCTGGCAGGCTTTTTATTCTACCTGATGAGTCACTATCTGCCTGAGATCAGTTGTGGCTCATCAGTGACAAGGTAGAATGGAAAACCTGCTGGATACCGGTACTCTGGGATCAGGGCGGCTGATTCTTTACAACAAATGAGAAGCTGTAACCTTTCTATGTGTCGAACAAACACAAGAATTTTAGGGGATTAACTATATATTGAAAAATAACTGAAAAGTAGCTGTACAGTGTAACTGTAAGACAGTGGCTTGTATTTATTTGTGCTAATGTGAGCTTGGAAAAGATGTAGAGTTCAGGAGTTCTGAATGGCTGAAGTCAGTCTATGTCCCCCATTCAATCTGTTTACCAACCACTGATGCAGTTTGGGGGAGGGGAGCTTTTATGGTTTTCTCTGACCACAAGATCTTTCCCAAAATCACCTCTGTGTCACCATCCACCATCAAGGCTTTTCTTTGAGAAGACAGTCGGTCCTGCATGATGTCACAGCATGAATCTGTATTTCAAAGCGATTGATCTATTAAGTGCTCAAGTCCAATACAACACAGAGTCACATTTCTCTTTGCACGATTTTCATTTAGAGAGAAAAGCACTACTTTTAAAAGTATAAGGGTTAGTCGTACTGTAATAACTTGATTTTTAATAGTAAACAAACATTCTAACTCGTACAAATTTGTGTTTTACTAGTAGGAATTTGAATCCTACACATCTGCAATTGTTTTACTAGTAAGAATTATTTTTTTACTAGTAGGGGCTGTGTTTCCACTAGAAAAAAATTGTGCTACAGATACGTACAGTAGTAACTCATTTTTCATATACTCGTCATATACAGTATTGTCACTGATTTTCATTGAATTTTTCTATCTCATATCCCAAATTCCATTTTTACTAGTAAGAATTTATACTGTAGATATCTGCATCTTAATTCTGATAAGTCAAAAATTCAGATCCACATATTCAGAACTGTTTTTACTAGTGAAAATGTAATTACAGATTTCTGCAATTATGTTTTAGACATCTGCAATAACACATATCTTGAATGCGAATTTCTACTAGTAAAAATGTAAGTACAGGTATGTGCGCTGACATTTCTACTAACAATAACTGAATCATGGATAAGCGAACCTCAAATTTTTGTGTGTATTGAAAGGATTATAGACATCTTTTATATGAATTTTTTCAAGTAACAATACTATTCTTGCTAATTAAAATCATGATTTGTGAATTGAACTCTAGATATCTGGAAAAACTTTTTGTTTTATTAGTTAGAATGTTATTTTTACTAGTATAAATCAAGTTATTAAGACTAAGCCTTATGAAAAACAGTTTGGCTTACCATATTACACGAACCACAATGCGATATGGTCTTAGCGAGAAACACTACTTGCATGCAAAAACAGCCATCCAGGTGAACAATGGTGATATCTGATTTGTGAATGAATGAACTTTTTGTACGTCCATGCATTGCACAGCTCGAACTCTTAGATTCTAAAAATATTTTACAAATTATCATATAAAAATGCAGCAATGTTTAATTCACTTATATTTGCTTTTCATAAACTGTAGCCACGGTGCCTTTCAGTGCCTCTCCATATACCATAACCTGTTGTATTTGTGCTGTGTGCATGCCCAGCCGCATGTTGGCTGTGGCTCACTACTCCCGACTATAATGTTCAAAGCATGCCCCAAAGTAGACCAGTAGCACCATCTAGTGGGGTCAGAAAATACAGCAATTGGTTCATGAAGCGTTGTTTTGGCCATCACTACTCCATAACTCTCAGTAATCAGCAAGTTAAGCACATTTGGTTGATTCAGGTACTAGGCAATTCTTGTGACACTCATAAGACCCATAGGAGATGTTTATAATAAAACATATGTAACTTCTTTACAACTCTCCACTAGTCAGTGTTATGCAAAGTTCTTCATATGGCTGAATGGGGCACCTTCACTCCTTTCACTGTGATTGTTGGTCTCTCATTTTACAATATTACAATAGTCATTTTTTTTCCCGAATGAGAGAAAATGTGTTTTTAAATGTTATTAAAATTTAAGTAATTTATGAATGACTTCTTTCAAAGTTATTTGTTTCATAATTTAATCTCAAGAAGAGAAGGTATTGCTCTTTCTACTTGGATGCACCAGGTGCCTCTTGTCATGTAACGAGAGATGAAACACTCACAGGCAGGCATTTAGGCGAAACAAAAGCAATGTTTATTGAAATTAAAAAAGCAATGACTGGAAATAACCAAGGTGGTATGGGATCAAACATGGGAGGAGTGAAGCAAGGGAGGGCACAGGCAACACAAAGGCTCGACATCAGTTACCGGGCTAGCGACGACGAGACAAACAGGTTCTTAAATATGAAGACTAACAATGGGGCAAGTATCAGGCGTGGGCCATCAGGACCACATGAGGGAATAGAGAGGAGGGTCAGGCAGACGTGGAGGCAGGACATGACACCTCCGACCTATATGGTGCATCAAAGGATATTTACACTGAGCTGGAGTGAGATAGATTTTAATGTTTGTCAGTCAAATCAGCCAGATAAAAAAAATCGTCCTTTAGAAGAATATATGAACCGCTACCAACTTTTAAAATATTATGGCTATTCATTAATTTGCTGATTTACTTTCAGTTCTTTAAGGGACGTTTCATTTCAGCCTCTGTCTTTCCTCAAACGGCTCGATATGCACAATGATGTCTGACGATGTTTGCATTCATTCTTCAGGGAATCTGGACCTTTCCAGCCAAGCCACGGTCACCATCCACGTGCTGGATGTTAATGAGTTTGCTCCAGAACTCATCGCACCCTACAAGACTTTTGTTTGTGAAAACTCCAAATCTGGGCAGGTCTGTTTGTTCTCTGATTGATCTGGGAAGAATTTGAACTCCTAACCCCATCCCATGCAGCACACAAAGTGATAATACACTCTTTGGCCTGAGGCGTCGTCACAGAGAGTGATAACATCAGAATATGCCTGCTCTCCATGTATTTGTAAACCGATCTTTGGTACTCAGACATCAAAATCCTCCATTTTCACAAAAAAAAAAAACTGTTATTCTAACCAAATGCATTTGGCCCGCATGTTCCCTTTTGACTTTCATTTAGTTTGAAACGATTGAAACACTCATTCAGGCTACAGATGCCAGAGGGAAGATATATGGCATTTTTACGTATGCTATATATTCTCCAGGGTAACTGAAGCATTCTCAGACCATATTTTTATTTGAGGGGTAATTCTCAAAGTGCAAAGTCGCCCAGGCGCCATTGCCATCTCAGATCCCGCTGCACAGTCACGGCTATCGGCAGACGCTCTGCATTCAGGTCGCAGTTGTCATCGCGCCTCCCTGTGACTTCCAGGCGGTTGGGTTTTGCCGGGAGGAACGGCACTTTGGAGGTTCGCTTTGGTGATTAATCAGTGTCATGGGCCTCAAACCGGCAAGAGAAAAATAGCACACGCACATCTCAGACTTTGCCTGTCCCTACTTTTTCTTTTTAGGTCATTGGCATCGTCTCTGCTCAGGACAAGGATCTGTCACCTGCAGGACAAAGGTTCACCTTCAGATCATTGCCAGGGGAGATTAAAAATGATAATTTTACAGTCTGGGACTTTGCAAGTAAGGACTTAAGTGTGCATTTACTGGCTATGTTTAGGGCTTAAAGCTGGATTGCAGTCTTTATCCAAAACAACACCATAAGTACAGTAGGTTTACAGCACTCCACCAGGTTTGGTACGGAGTACAGATATTAAACATTGCACTGTACCACTGCTGTGTGCTAAATTAAGGAGTAAATTAATGCTATGATCCTAACTAGAAGAAAAGCAATTTTCAGCAAACACTTGGAAAACCACTTTCATAAAAATGTGTTGTATGTTGTGTACCTGAGTTTAAATGAGATCGTGTTTCTGAGATGGAGTTATTTCATTATCTGCAGTCGATTGCAGTGAAACCTGCAGGTTAGGGTTGGATGGCGGTGAATCACATTTGTCCAGCTTCTTAACCATTACACCACCACCTTCTGCCATCTTTCCATTATCTGCAGCATCTAATGGGTTTCATGGTCCTTTTTTTGAACATGTTCACCACCTGCTGGTCGGCAGACAACACTGCGGGCATCCTGACGCAGCGGAGCGGCTTCAGGCGCCGAGCTTTGGACCGCTACCTGGTGCCCGTGGTGGTGGCGGATAGGGGCTACCCCCGCCTGAGCAGCACTGGCACCCTGACCGTGCGCGTCTGCTCCTGCGGCAGGGATGGGAGCCTCATATCCTGCAGTGCTGAGGCCGTGTTCTTCCCTGCGGGTGTAAGCACAGGCGCTCTCCTCGCTGTCCTTCTGGGAGCAGCCGTCCTCCTGGGTGAGAAAAAAAGAAAACGCTCCTCTGCAGTGACAAACCTCTGCCACTAGGTGGTGACAGAGTCACAAAAATGAATAGCCTGGATGAAAAAGGGATATACATATAACACTGGGAGAATACGGACAATTTATCGTTTTTGGGTCCTGTTTGGTCTTAATATTAGCATTTTGACACAGTATTTTTAGCGTTCGGAGATTCTTCCATGAAGGACGTTCTATTGCTAGGTTCCCATCTCCACTCGTTAATAGCGAGTCGTTTCTAAGATAAGGGACTTACAGTGGGGGCCACACGCCGGCTCTGTGTGTCATGTTTTCAGCTGTGTGTGCATGCTCATGCCCCCTGCTGGCACACGCGAGTACAAACCCTGGCTTGTCTGGTGTTCCTCCCTCGCAGTGACTGTGCTGCTGTATGTCGCTCTCAGGCGGCGACAGAAGAGCGCGGTGCCGGCGGTTCCGGGAGACGGGGACGTCCGCGAGAACGTCGTTCGCTATGACGACGAAGGGGGCGGGGAGCAGGACACACGCGCCTTCGACATGGGCGCCCTGAGGAAGCCCGAAGCGGCAGAGGCCCAGCTACATTCCAGCAGCCGCGCCTGGGCGTCCCCCAAACAGGACATCCCGGACGTGCGGGATTATATCCACCGGAGGCTGGTCGAACGCCCCAGTGAGAGTGCCCCCCCTCCATACGACTCCTTGGCCACCTACGGCTATGAGGGAGACGGCTCATTGGCGGGGTCCCTGAGTCCCATCGAATCCTTGACAGCGGAGGTAGAGGAGGACCACGGTTACCTTGACGACCTGGGGCCTTCATTCGCCAGCTTGGTAGTGATAATCAGCAAACCTGAGAGTCACCCGGACACAGAGGAGGAGGGGGGACCCTGACAGGAATGCCAAGCCGGCTGCCTGTTATTCTTCATTTAATTTTAATGGGTTTTATGTCCGTCCTTCCACATATCCATCATCCACCTGTCATCTAACTGCTTACCCTGCTCAGGGTCGCGAGGCAACACAGGCAACACAGTGCACAGGCTGGGGTCACCGTGGATGGGATAGAGGTTTTCTGGGTCCAGTTCGTTCTTTATTTTTTATCCTACTTAATATAATTTTATTTTCCAAAATGAGATCTCAGAAATATCGAGGACTGGGGCAGGAAAAAAAAATAAAAGATAGACTAAAAAGCTGGGGGGGAAGCAAATTATGGATTTATAGCTGCATAATTTATTTTAATTGTTATGTTTTTGACATGAGTGAAAGAAAAGATTGCACAAGAATTTTGAGAACTCTGCAACATAATTTGAAGTGCCTCAAAAATGTCTTCTTTAAAAAGGTTAAAAATATTTTAGCTAAATTCCTTGGCAAAAGACCTAGTTTTCTTTCTGAATCACCTTCATCCGTTAAGTATATCACACACTTTTTTGCCAAATATGTATTTTTCATGTACGTATCTGATTAATATGTTCAATCTTCTTTTCTCCAAAAACAATATTTCTTGGACTAATTGTCAATGCCTGTCACAGAATTGATGATTTCAGTATGAGCACATATTTCTTTTTTGAAACCCCTCAGTTTCCAATTTTTCATATGGTTGTAATGACAATTTTGTCAGCTTGACATACCATCCTGGTCGAGATACACACACCATGGGAACCTACAGCACACTTTAAAACGTCATAAACCACAAATGGATTCCTCACAGTCCAGGCTTTGCTAGATATACCATTAAAATCACATTCTTCTATTCCTGCGACTCATTCGGATCATTGTATATTTTATTGTTTTATGATTTCATTCATTTTACCAGCTGCAAGAAACATAAATGAGTAGAAATCGCCAGTGCTAGGGTCGTTCTCTTGGGTTTTGATGTTAGCCAACCTCTGGCTGTTCGGAATGCAGAGAGACACATCCATGACTGTCATGTGTAATTTAGTTTGCTGTGATGTAGCGTGACTGAGATACGTTAAACATTGACAGTAAACAGGACTCACAGCTACGCCCTTCTTTAAAAATGATTATTCACTTGCTGAAGCCACTCAGCACCTTGACAACAACATCAACCCTTTGTATATACACCCCCGCAAGCCCAGCCCTCCCGTTTGTCATATTTCCAAGGCAGCTTTTACATATGTATCTTACCAAAGGTGCCCTTTTGTAAAATAAAAGAGAGTCAATGAACAAAGAGACAAACAGACAGATAGATAGACAAACAAGGATTTAGATAGAGCATTTTAAAATAGTATGTTTTCTTGAAAGAAATTGCCGTCAGTGTGTCTGAGGTGTTTGCCAGCATCCAGGCTGGTAGGACCTTTGCCCATCCCTGTTCATGTGTGACTCACATGATGATGGCGACACCCAGCTTTCTTCCAAGACTTTGAGGGACCTCAGGACGACATGTATAAGCTGAGAGTTATCAACACCATCCCCCCCCCCCCCGTCCGCACCTGCACCATCTGCCATAAACACTTCAGATCTATTTATGCTGACGTCTGATTTTTTCCTCTCTTTTTAAACATTTCATCTCTCGTAGTGATAGCCACCTTGTCTTTTTCATCAGATGAAAATGCAGGGCGGTGTTTTTATTTAATACCTGCCCTGCTGATTGTGTAGAGGGGCGCTTTTAGCATATTGCTATCTCGAATTCGACACTGGGCCGTGATTAAGTACTACAGCCGTCGGAGGGAGAGAAAAAAAATTAAAATACGGGGGATGATTGTGCGAAAACTCTGACGAACCCATTAATCAGTCTCTGGAAACATTTGCACATTACTATGCTTGTTCGGGTTCGAAGAGCTCCGTGTTCATCTAAACATTGACAAATTAAGTTGGGCTAATCAAGCTGAGGGTAAAAGGTTTAAGAAACGAACAAAATCCACTTCAAATATTGATGAAATAAAGCGGGTCGTGCTGAACCCAGTTGCTGGTGTCAGTAATTGTAATTTTTTAATTGCAGAAGTTCATGTTGATTAACTGCCACATCCCATTAAGAACAGATGACTATTAAGTGCTCTGTGGTGAGGGAGTCCTGGATGAGAAGACCTCTTCAGGCATGACCTCCCAGCCACAAATGGCACCTAATTTGTTTATTACCAACATGCTGTTGATAGCTAATTCTTAAATTCTTTGTTGTGTCCAGCCGCATGTGGCCACAATATGTACAGAAGACAAGCCTGACTCCTTTAATAAGGCCACCAGCGTGCATCTTATTTCAGAGCATTTTATAAATATAATTACTGCAATGTCCATAACGGCATTTCTATTATGTTGCTGACAATGGCCAATGTTGTACGGATGATGAATCGCTTGGCAATCACATCTGTATTCCCCCAATCCTCATTTATCCATGATATCCTCTTAAGAGGCTTACGAATTCGTAAGCCGAACGGCATCCTTCAGAACTCAAACGAGCCCGAGGCGGAGTCAGAGCTCATTTGCTTCTCAGAAACAGCACAGAAACTCTATTTCCCATGTTGTAGCATGTAACTATAAGCTCAATTGTCCACTTCATGATTTTTTTGAAAAAATGTCTGAACTTAATCTCTAAAATCATATGTCAATGTTTCAAGTATTGGTATATAAAAATTTGATGTTGGTTCTTGGGCCGATGGTAAATTTACCATGCATGGTAGCCAGTTTTTTTTCTTATTATAATTGTTATTATTAATATTATTCAATATTTTAATGCTGATGTTAATTTCTCATCAGTCAGTGTCACTTTTTTGGACTTTTTTTTAACCCCGATGATCCCTTGATGAGGCTTCTTGTTCTGTCCCAGGAATTTTTTACTACCTCAGAATCTGTGGGACGGTGAGCCGATTCCACCGGAGTCCTTTTGGGGTGATGGTTCACATTGACTGAGTCACCTGATGCCGTCGAATGTCTTTACTGTGTTTCTAAAAAACAATTACAATGATCACAAAAAAAAACATTATGTTCTAAGAAATTGTTAAGGAATACAATTCCTACATGGTATGAACTGAATGTGAGGAGGGTGATTAAAGATCAAAACCTGGTGGTAAAGAGGTATTATTACACATATTTTTACTACTTTTATTTTTTGCAAATAAAAATAAAAAAAAGGTTTTAATCTAAACCTTTTAAATGTGAATTTAGCCATTCCCCATCTATCTTCTACATTGGCCATCTGGTACAGGGTCATGGTTATACTGCACAAATACACTTCCACCCAATACATACACATGCAAATACACACAGCATCACAATCTATTTAATTTAGAAGTTTCATGGTATTATTGACCTAGTATAGCAAGTACTGTAAGACAACTTTAAAGAGATTGTAAACAGTAGGAACAAGAGGCCCACAGAGCCAAAATGTGGGTCCTGCCTTTACAGGAATCCTGCTACAGTACTGCTAGATCCAGGATCGTCTTAAGTAGCTTTTTAGGGTTAAACATTGCACTTGCCAAAACAGGCCCTTTCCAGGTAGAGGTAAGGAGATGTAAAATTGGAAAATGCATTGCATGTGATCCTTAGTATCAGACCTGAAATTCTAATGCCTTTATATATAGAAAGGGTGTCCTCACACCCACCGAATGCATTTCCATCTGCATGCATGTTTGTGTGATAAATGCACTATTTCCATCTACATGCATCTGTGGGTTATAAATTCACTGCCAGTTTCTCTCACCGGCCTTCAGAACAGGAAGCAGGGGCTGCATTGCTGTCTGCTGCCCCCCCTTGACATGTCAGAGTCTCCCCCCATCTCGTTATAATGGCCCGGGAGTCCTGTTCCGCACATCGATGCTAAAATGTGGGCGAGCCTCTGTATCTTTGCCCCTGCAGAAGCCTTGAGTTTCAAATTAGTGGAATGAAGAATTTTAGACTCCAGTCACTTCTCCTCAGTCCCCCATTATACTGACGATGACAAGGAGCTAATTAACAGATTTGTTGCTCTGAGCACAGCCTAAAGGGAAAAAGACGAAGATGCCGGTAACAGGAAACAATAAAAGAAAGCAGAAAGAACGCTTGACACCTCCACTGCTGCAGTCCGAAATATTCGCCATTGTGTAAATCCAGCATTCCTGTTCATCTGTGCAGAGAAACAGAAAAGATTACGTATTTTACTGGCAGAACCTGCTGTCTGAATGAAGAGGTTCCATCACTCTGACACACGTGGAAACTCTTCAGCTTCTTTTGACATGCTGTACGCCTTTTGAAGTGAATTCTATATCTAAATGGAAAGTTTTCTGAAGAAGTAAACATTACACTTTTAAAAATCTGTATTATACTGGCTGACTATGTTATTCCCAATTCAGTTTTTTTATGGATAGAACTGGAGTGAAAATTAAACTCCTATGTAACAGAGCGTATAATAAATAAAGTTTTCGAAATGTTTACGCAAAGGTAGTTTTATTTGTGAAAGTGCTGATACTGTTCTTTTGCTGTTAATAAAAAGAAATACCTTTTTTACATGTGTGAGACTCTAATGGTGAATGTGACTGTTGTGATCATAAAACGATGCTGGACGTCACACAGAGAGGCCCACGTGGGGCCCGACGATCAGGCTGCGACACGAGGTCCTCGTAATGTGCAATCCCCGTGACAGCCTGTCAGTATTTTCTCTCATTGCTCACAGGGAACGTGCCCTTTTATACAGCATGACGGAGCACGAGATTCTTCAACTTCAGAACCCAATCCACGACATCACTATAAATATGCATAGGATGAGTCACCCATCCGCCTCGTGTGGTACATAGATAATCATTCTCTGCTGTCCCATAATGCTTCATTCTTTCAAGACACCTTCATCCTGTTTGATTCCCTAATTGTGTCCTTTTGCATCTTTATTGTATTTTTCTGTGATATTTTCCGATAACGTCAGCTGTGTAATTTCAGATGTATTGAACATCGTCGCTGCTGTTGATTCTCTGGTGACAGCCCAGAGGTGATGAGATCCAATCCTAATACCCACTCTCTACTCAGGTATCAATGCTTTTTTTGGTCATTTTCTCACAGGGCCATGGCTGTGAGTTAAGCAACATCCCATAGTTTTGTGGTGTACCTTTCAAGGACCTGGTGTGGTAGCAATTTTCACCTAGGACTTACAGTATGCTGGGCTATGATGATCCAATCTCAGTCACTAAATCCAAGGTCCTTTCCATGAGACACAAGATCCCCATCTATAAGATCCAGTGGGGGACCACCAGACAGTCTACATTATCGTTCGTTACATTATCGCTCCATTATCTACATAAACACACAGGTCACAGACCCCTGGGTGGCGTATTTCCTATATATCAGTTGTCTGACTCCAGGAGCCAATCTGGATCATCCATATAAGCCGCTACTCTGCTCTGGTCACCTTTCTCTGCTAAGTGAATTCACCTGGATGTTATTTTCTGTGTAACCAGTTAAATATTGGTTGTTTCCATCACTACTTTGTGAGGTGTTTACACCATAATGAGCATTTCTCGGGTAACTGCTTCTGAAAGCATTGCCTGTAGTATTTGACCATTCACCTGCTTACCTGACCTTCCCATTACGGATCTGTTCTTGGTTCCATCTTGCTTTGGTTTACTGACTATTTTGTCCATTTAATGACCACGAGTTCTGTGCTTCGCTTTTGGATTTTCTGCAAATGGACCCTTGCCTCCTTCACCACACTATACTGGATACATTAACATAAAAGACTAACGGGCTGAGCTCATGAAACTGGCTGAGAACGGAAATCTGAGGAAATCACCCTGTAACTGCCCTGTTCGGTTCTTTATGAGGTTCCATTTCCCTGGCTCCTTCCTCGGGATGTAAATCTGAGGCAGACTTGCCTGTAACTGCCCTGTTCAGTTCTTTATGAGGTTCCATTTCCCTGGCTCTTTCCTCGGGATGTAAATCTGAGGCAGCCTTGCCTGTAACTGCACCGTTCTGTTCTTTATGAGGTTCCATTTCCCTGGCTCCTTCCTCGGGATGTAAATCTGAGGCAGACTTGCCTGTAACTGCACCGTTCTGTTCTTTATGAGGTTCCATTTCCCTGGCTCCTTCCTCGGGATGTAAATCTGAGG
>JAODJX010000083.1:6852656-6867431 GCA_026776945.1 Isichthys henryi
ACACACGAGACCAGCCCATCACTGACACAGGAGACCAGCCCATCACTGACACAGGAGACCAGCCCATCACTGACACACGAGACCAGTCCATCACTGACACACGAGACCAGCCCATCACAGACACACGAGACCAGCCCATGACTGACACACGAGTCCAGCCCATGACTGACACACGAGACCAGCCCATCACTGACACAGGAGACCAGCCCATCACTGACACAGGAGACCAGCCCATCACTGACACAGGAGACCAGCACATCACTGACACAGGAGACCAGCCCATCACTGACACAGGAGACAAGCCCTTAAGGTTAAACCCTCATTGTTTTCGTCCCTCTCGCAGAATCGCTGGAGCGCTCAGCAAACAAGCTTCAACACAGAATATTCAAATCCTCCCGCACTCCCTCAGCACTCCATGGAGGAAATCAAAGCCTATTAGCGCCGTGGGCCCAGAGCTAAGCGATTTCCCACTTCCTCACCAAATATGTGCTTGGCACGTTTCACCAGAGTACCAATGGGATAATATAGTTCATTACCAGTATCTCATTAGCTATGACATTGCATTCGTGCGACACAATTAAACAGTCTCAAGCTCCTGAAATATATCTCCAAAACTTCATTTTTAATAATGACGGTAATAGTATGCATTCTCAACAGCAGGTTTACATCGGGTTCATATACAGTGTAGTCATGTACATGCAGTGGCTTAGCGTGTTTTCCATCATCATCATCTTCATCATCACCATCATCGAGTCCTGATGGACCACTTCCCCTGTTTTATCCCAGACCCCTGGACACAGCTTAGCAAAACACCAAGTGTGACAATGCACAATAAACTTCAATTTTCTTGACAGCTATGACTGAGTGGACCAGTTTGTTACCTGGGAGTTTGGTGCTGAAAGACTCTGTTCAGGTCCTGCTGGGTCTGTCAGACAGCAGACAAGATTAAGTGAAAAGAAACCACAACCACACGCAACAAGCCTCACCTGATGCCACTTTTATTTTTTAAGGTTAAGAAGTGAATCTCTAGAGACGGGTACTAGCTTGTGTCGTGCATAATTCTGGTCCCGTATGCTCTGATCTGCATCGATTATTAGCGACACATTGCCTTTACATTTCACTTATTTAGCAAACACTTTTATCCAAAGTGAGACACATTGTTATATTTCTTTGTATAAAAGCAGGGTTCAACAGTCCTTTGAGAAATTGGGGGTTAAGAGTTTTCTTGCTCAAGGGCTCAATGGTAAAATTACTCAGGTAACCCTGGGATTAGAATCGGTGACCTTCTGATTGTAGACCCAGTGCCCTTATTCACTGAGCCACACACTGCCCTGCAAAGGAGGGAGGTTCAAGTTTCTTTGAGTGAGGATTGAACCAACGACTTAAGGATGTGTATCTTACTGCTTTGACAGACCTCTGGACAGGGCAAAAGGTTTGTGCAGGTGAAACTGCGGCTTTAAACCCAAGTCCAAACCAATTAAACTATTCCGCTCTTTGGTCTTCAGTGCTAACTCTAGACAAGATTCAGTCATTCTTCTAAGATACTCAGGACTTTTCTGAAATGGCTATTTTCTAACGTGAAATTTTCCTCTAAGAGCTTGTTATACTGTACATGTCGTTGTATTAGATGTGGCTGGAATGAGGAGGTTACCAGAGACCATCCTGCATCTTGACCTTGAGCCAGACGTCCCCCTGCCACCACATCCTTAACGTCCATGTCCGCCTTGGGTTGCTAATCTGCAGGTTGTGTGATAAGAGCCCTTTGTGTCCTGGAATGCGAATTCTTAGTAGTACAAGGGACCTGGGAATGGTTATATTAGTACTTGACATTCAACACTTTTGATATCTAGGTCATGGAAGACCAAGATGTACAGTAAAGTGTAGAGCTCACTGTTTAAGTTCAGCACAGTAAAAAACATCTGGCAGCTGGGGGCCTTGCATTATCTCCTACCAGTGTAGGTTAATGTATTTTCATAAAGCCAATGATTCATCCATCCATCTATCAATCCCACTCATAACTTATCCAGAACCAGGTCACCACGAGTCGCAACTGGAATCCCCCCCAGGATGCACAGGGAACAAATAGTGACTGACAGGTGGGGCCCGGATCCATCAACGACAGCTTAGAGTTAAAAATAACTACCTGAGGTTCGACATTATATAACTTAACAATATAGAAATGTTGGCGTTAGTCAGAGGGATTTACATTTCTGCAATGCTAAGTTTTCCTCCCGTGAATATTTTTATCTTTACCTGCTTCTTCTGAACGTTAAACCTAGAGATGGCGCCATCTGCCACTCTGCACTAACCGCTCATGAAGGTACCGAGACTTCCAGCTGAAAAGGCGAGCACCAGAAGGGGTTAAGAGGGAGATTGGGTTAAGAGTGTGAGCGTAAAATGGGAGGGGGGTGCTAATCCCAAGGGGCCTGGCGAACGGAAGGCAGCGGAAGCAGGCAAGCCGCTCATATAGAAATGAATAATGACAAAGAGGCGAGGAATTCACATCAAAGGCGGCCTCCGCTTGCTACGTTCCTCTATGCTCTACGCTCTCTCTCTCTCTCTCTCTCTCTCTCCATGTTTCTTTCACAGACTCTCTATGTCAGACAGCAAACTCAAAAATTCTGGGGTCCCTAAGAAAACGTTACCTTGTCCTCGTCCCCCCCCCCCCCCATCATCCAATTTTACATATAATTTTACCTATTGAAGGGCCCCCATAAAGTGCTGGGACCCCTGAATCTACCAGGGTATCCATACTCCTCCGGCATTCCTGATGTGAGTTTGCACTCTCCTTGCCTATGTGACTTGTACCTTCTTCCAATGCCAGTCGACCCCTCTCTCTCTCCCTGCTGTCTCTGGTTCCCCAGTGGTTTCAGCCTCCCTGTGTGTATGTGCGTGTCTCCTTTGAGGTAACTGAACAATTCCTCCCTACCTTGCAGAGCCATGCATCCTGACAACCCGGAATGGTTTAGCCGTTGCTAAAAATGGACGCGCGGAAGTTCAAATATAAAATTCAATGAACATCCATCCACCTTCTGATGGCTAACCCTGGCCTGAAAAGCTGGTGTCTGTCCCAGGCAGCACAGGGCACAGGGCTGGGATACACCCTGGATGAGATGCCAGTTCCTCGCAGGGTAAAAGAATAAACAAATAAATAAAATCGAAAAAATCGAGTCGGTCCATCTGGCATCACATGATGTAGCCGCTTTATTCCCGGTAAAGAATCCAAATGTCGTGTCATTCCAGGCTCCGGAAAACCGAATGCCGATGGCCTCCCTATAAGCCGTATATTCTTGGCTCCCTCTCCTCTGTGCCCCCCCTCCATCTCAACCTCCCCCCCCTCGCCATGACAGATGCCCCACAGAGACGCCGGCTGCCCCCCCGGCAGCTCACTGTACGGACCCGCCAGGGTGTGACACCAGCCTGGCCGACCATGGGCACTCCAAACGAGGTTTTCTGCCTGAGAGAGCCACTTGAAAGGCGTCACACTTAATTGTTTCTCTACGGCGTCTGTCAGCTGAGACACGCGGCACATGGGGTGTCCGGAAATAACCGCATCTTTTTGTTTTGCCTGAACTGAATCGACTTTGAGTCATTGACTTTTTTTAATTTGATTTCTGTTAAATGCTTTAATGTCCTCATTGAGGTCAGTGTGGATGTTAGATAACGAAACTTTAGGACATACATTGCTGATTTTTATCACAACATCAGGGCTGTGCTTTGTGTTGGTTTAAAGTCACTCATTTATACAGTATAATGAACCACCTTCGGTCAGATGTGTCGTTGTTATACGTTATGCGAATGTTCCTCACTTGTTTCTCTATCACTATTTCCATATCTGTCCATGGAAATGGAGATTAAAAACCCTATGTTGTTCTTTTTAATTTTGCATAAATGGGGGCTCGTGAGAGTTTTACTTACAAAAAAATGTTCATAGGGCAGAAAGAAAAATGACAGGTTCAGAGATATAACCAATCAGAATGTAAAGGAGGTGGGCCCAAACCACTAGAGGAGGTTAGGCCAAAACATCTGATTGGTTGGCCCAGCCTCTTCTAGTTCCTTGGGCCCATCTGATTGGTTACCTCTCTCTACCAGTCATGTTTTGCTCTGCCCTCAGAATGTTTTTGTGTATGTAAAACTCCCATAAACTTAAATCAGTCCTATTGCAGGGGAAATTCTTGAATTTGACCCAAAGGGGGACTCACCAATGAGCCACCCAAACCTAGGATACCCCACAATTAAATATGCAGGAGGATATGAAATAGATAGATACGGGACAGTGTACAAGGCAGCTGAGATAAAGAATAAGGGTGCTGAAGCTGCCCTCAATTGAGTCTAGAACCACCTATATCCATTTGTATTGTAGGGAGTGGATATCACTGTAGCAAAGGCATCCCGGCTCGGGCTTGTTTTTCTAATTATAAACACAGCATGGCGGAACAAACGCACCGTTTCCTCAGCCCCCGAAGACTAATCTGTCTCCTGCATGCAGCTGGAGAGTAATCCGGCATGTGGCAGCATCCACTTTTGTGCTGCTCTAGATATGTCACAGGAATTTGGCCAATCGGGGCCTACGATGTTCACGGGAACTCGCGTCCTCCTGCCCTGACGTGCCAGGCACCACCCCGGCCGCTCGGGGCTAATTCTGGCTGAGGCAAAGAGCTGGTTTCATTCTCCATCTTTGACGCCAGCCGCTTGTCCAATAAACGTGCCCCACCGTGGCTCCGCTGTGGTCACCTCTACTGATACCTTACCGTTACCTCGTCCCCATCGTCAAACCCTGTCTGCACAGCCACTTGACAGTGATGGCCGACCCTGGACCACATGATTCTGTTTGGATGCTGGATTTCACCAGGATTTTCTACGGCAAATTCATCCAACAGCGACATGGTACGCAGGCTATCAGCGGATAACACATTGAAATGCTGCATCATACCATGTGTTTGCTGATTTTCCCCCCCCGTAAAATATGCAATATTATCTCTTTTAGCTCTTGAAGGTAAAAACACCACATGACGTAGTTTACAGTTTACGCAGGCATGGATCTGGGATAACACTCATATTAAATGTGTGCAGTCTAATATCTTTTATACGTTCCAAATAAGTAGCAACGCACCTAGAGGGCTGTGGTTTATTCCTGCCGCAGTCTGGAATGTGTGTATGTACGTGTCTCCAAATCGGCGTTAGTGAGTGTGTGCTCTGTGCTGGCCTGGTCTTCACACCTTCCTGTGGTCCAGCTGTTTGTGGGATTGGGTTCAGGCTCGATGTGACCCAGCACTGTGCAAGTGTTTATGGGAGATGGATGCCAGGATAGACATGCTTCTCCACACAGTCAAAACTGACAACAATTTAACTTTGGACTCCTTGAACATACAAACCACATCCAGCTTCTTACACCCGCAGTAGAAACAAGACAGCAGTTTGCAGCAGAAAAAAAACAGTATGATTTGTGGCATTTATCTCTTTCACATTCATTGAATAAATATGCGATATGTGCATTACCCATCCACTGCAATATTTTTTTAAGATTATATTAATGTATAATTGTATATTAAATTAATTTATCGATGCAGATGCTGGACGGGAAAATCAAAAGAAGTCCATAAATAATTACCCCACATTGTTATAAATAGTTACACTTTGGCTGTTGTGCCTAATGGGAGTTATTTACATGATTAGTGTTTTATTTGCTGGTCTCCTGTGACAGTCATTTCATCTATATTTGTACATAGTTTCAATACCCATTAAGTATGATAATAATGGTGGAAACCATTAACCTTCCTTTGCGTTTTGCAATAAGACAGACTGAGCTGTGCTGCACTTTTAGGTCTTTTGACTGTGCGGCTGTGTAGAGTATCAACTTTTTGCCATGTTACCGCAGTCAGTGTCAACACGGTGTCACTCTGCTGACCAATCAGATGTGTCCTCTTTGGGATAAGCTTAAAATCCCTACTTCCTTTACCTGGAAGGGATGTTCGGCATATGTAGTGTTATTCTCCAGGACAGCTCCATCGTTCTTATCAGGGTCATTAGGCGCAAATGGCCTGAGCCCTCCGAAAAAAAAAAGTGATTTAATGGTCCACTGTCGGGTCATTGGTATGGTGTTTGCCTGTCTCGTCTTCTACTCAAACCTATCGCCTCCCATGATATAATTACTCTGGCTTATTCACAAAGGGCTGGTGCCTCATTCCTGTTTCATTCAGTCAGTCCTTTCAGTTCATTGTTAGACCAGTGTCACACTGATCCAGAGACAATAAAATTACACGTGACATCAATAGCCCTGAATATGTTTTTCTCCCTTATCCACCCTCATTAATTCATTTAATATTCCATGGATTCTGGGCTCGAAACCCATCACATTCTTTTAGCCGCTGCAGTTATATTTTATACCAGATATTTTTAGGAAGCTTTAAAAATCCACCGATTTCTAAACGATATGAATATTTCAAAGATTTGAACGTCCTTCTGGGAAATACATTTTCACTGAGAAAGGCTTGTTTTGTTTTCAGGCACAAAGCTGAAGCGTTTGATTCTACCGCACAGAAGATAGTACAGCAGTCGCTGCATTAAAATCGACAGGAGAGTGTGGCTGACGATTCGGGAAGCATCGACACTTCAAGGTGCACAGTAAGATCCGTGGTCATACATCAAGCACTGCAAGGGAAATCAAACAATAAAATGAGGACTCTCTAGCAGACGGGGAGCAGAGGCAGCGAATCTAGTTTAGAGAAAAAAAAAAAAGAGGCGAAAGAAACACCAAAAAGTGTCAAATGCTCTCCAGAAGATAAAATACCTTCATTGAAAATTCACTGCATCAAAAGCATGTACAGCAACTGAGGACATTGAAAGCCTGAGCTGCTACTCCTCTCACTGACAGGATCATTTTGTATAGCATGTCTCATGAATTAATTTCTGAATTGTGGACTTTAGGCGATGTCTGGGGATTTGTGACCGTATTTATGTTACATCTTCTCCGCAGAGCTGCTATTTGTTGAAGGACTGAGAAGACCATGCATTTCAAATGTGATTGATTAAACTCTCAATCATAATGAACTTGCATGATAACTGTGGTGTCATTTTGTACCCAGTCATTATGAAAAATGTGAAATTGTATTTCAGGACCTAATATCAGGGGACTGGAGTGAATAACAATTGATGACAGTCCTAACCACCTTAAAATCTGCATATCTAATGGGCACAGTAAAGATATATAATTAAAAACTTGCAGAATGTTTCAGGATGTTTAGAATGTTACAGGATATTAAACAGCATGCTCCCCACTTCCTGCTTAACCCTCGTTAGCTACCAGCAAAGCTCATGCAAAGCTCATGGGACCATCATTTGCTGATATGGAGAGACGTCAAGTGTTATGTACTGATCCTATGTCCATTCATCATTAATCAATCATAACAGTTCATGTATGTCGTATACTTACTGAATTTGTTTATAATTTGTAATTAAATAGTAAGTTGATAAGTTACTTCTGCAAATTGTTACCCTAATAATGCTGTTGTTTGCACGTCTAGTTGTAGCATCCTAATTATAATCCACAGAAGGGTGTATGGATCTCATATTTCATTAATATGCTAAAATATTGTAGTCCTGCTCTAGTAAAAAAAAAAATTTGCAGCACTTTGCCAAGTTCATACGTTTGAGGTATTGTTTCTGTCATTATACATATAGGAAATAGTTCATTCTCTGCAGAGAAGAACCCTTGTTTCGCAGACTTTAGTCGAAGTGAAAAGGGAAGAGACATGAATTCTAGTAATGACATGAAGCTGAATCCAATTTATGAAGGTGCATTGCTGTATTAAACAGTCCCCATGGGCAAGTTCATTCAAATGGGGGTATTTTGTCTTTTCAAAGAGTCACTTTTACTGAAACTCCTGCAAGTAATCAGAAAGCAACAGGGAAGACCTATAACATCTCCTGGCCTAAACAGAGCCTCATCTAAAACCTGTAACCGTCATATATCAGTACGCTGTTTTATGTTCTGTTGGTAACATGAAAGAGAACTTACATTATGGCCAGAATTTAATAACTATTAAGTAAAAGTTCTACCAGTTACAAAAACAAATGGATTACAGAATCAGAAAACCCTGGATTTGTGTCTCTGTGTGTGTATGTGTGTGTGTGGTGTGACAGAGTGAATACATTTTTTTTGGATGCTTCCATGCATGAATACGTAAGTTATAAAAGGTACATGGTAGAGTCGGAAAATGGCCGGTTATGGAGAGTTTAGATACGGATTTGCTATCACCGTGGTTGAGGAACAGACAGGGCCTTAGGTGAGGACTATCATTGTGGAGGCCACCATCCCAGCCAAAACCTGACAGGAGAGCCGGGGAGCTGCCGGGGGAGCCGACCCACTGGAGCATCTCAGCTCCTCAGGGGCTTACAGTAACACTGAGGAGAGCGGGCTGGCCTTGGCGCTTCCTCTACTGGGCATGTGTGGCCAACTGGAGAGGATACTCTTCTGGCAGGAACCCCAAAGAATTCATGCGGCTTCACTGTATGGCCATGCGAACCACACTGAGGACAGAAAACCAATCAGCAAAGGTCGTTAATTAACTTAAGCCCATTTTATTTTGACCGGGCTGCATGTTGTACAGTGTCCTGGCAGCACAGCTCATTATCGGAGAAGATGCTTGATTGAGGAGGATTAATCATGTGGAATTTAAGCGGCACAGTGCCAATGGAGCTAATTACCTCAATGTAATTTTGTTTTCATGTATTTATTTCAATGAAGAGCCAAAAAATTAAGTATTGTTACTTCAATAGGATCATGATGCTTCTTAAATTTTTTCCTGTAAAATATTATGTTCAAAATATTGTTATATTGTTCAATATGATGCAGGTCAACTTGACTTCAACTGACCCACGCGACCGTTCTCAAAGAATGGCACTGCATGTTAGTTTTAAATAAACCCTGTTGTGAGCATCAAGTGGTGACTGAAAACCATGCAAGTTTTACCACTTTAATATGATTACTTCCCATTATTTAGGGCATACTTTACTTTACCTCAAACGTAGTGAGTGCGCTTGGCCAGTGCAGTTTGCATTTGTGGCATGTTAATCATCCTTACCCATGTAGGTATCTTGCTGTCTTGGCACAGGTCACTGATTAGACATTGTGCACATTTTCTTGCAAATATTCATGCACATTGGATCTAATATGGAGTGTGATTAGACAGTCCTTGGACTGACAGGGAACCTTTCCCCGAGGTTAGAGGGCCCCTTGCTGGCCACAACCCGTCACTACACTTGAGGCTGCCATTTTGAGTGGGGCACCAGACACAACAGAACCCGCCCCAGCCTGCCAAGATCCTCCAGGAACAGCCAACGCAGATGCAATTTTTCATCATTACACTGTTGGATTGTTACAGTCCAAAGGACACAGGCTTCATATTCCTGCGCATCAACCATTTTGTGGAAAATCACCAGAGGCTAATGGAGGGTCTTGCACTGGAGGCTGTATCTGGATGCTGTCACCTCATCAAGGCTGACAACTTCTCCTTTAGCGGAATCGCGGTCCCGGGTGATTTGTGGCTCCTTGTCTTGTTTCTAGAGAAGTGTCTTTGTATATTATACTTATAACAAGGCCATTCTTGTTCTTCTTCAGGCAGTAAAACATGAACAATTTACAGATGTGCCTCAAATCATCAAAAGCTTTATAGAGCTAATTCTCTCTCACTGTTCTCAACAGTCAAGTTCTCCTTTTTAGCTGAACTCCACATTAAGATGACGTGAAGAACTTGTTGTATAGTATATTATCCCCTGATGGCCCTTTACTCACACTGAGCATGGCCCTCACCCCCGCAATCTTCTCAGGAGTTCCTCCTCCACTTTATTTCTGATATAAACAGATATGCAGGGAAGTTCTATGCACAGTTTGATCTTGCATCACGTGACATCAAGCATTTTGTTCCTTCTCGGCAGGACGGCCCTGTTCGAATTTAACAAGGCTTGCCCACTTTCAATTATAACATTTACATAGGGGGGTGTGACTGATGGTCATCCTATAGACTCCCGATGCCCCCCCCCAGCTTTCCTTATTCACTTCTAATAGTGGATACAACCAATTATCCTGGTTGGGAGGCACCAGTAGTTCATCCCAAGCAGCAATTGGCACAAGGTTGGAGCTGGGGCATGACCCTGGAAAGGATATCAGTCAATCATACACACACACACACGCAATTTAGAGACACCAATTAATCTTACTGCACATCTTTGGTCTCTGCAAACTCCACACCTACACAACGTAGGTGTGATTCCAACTTCCAGCCTAGGAGGTGTGAGGGAGCGGTGTCACCCCACCCAGGGCCCCCACACCAACATATCATCAAAATAAATCACCCTAGAAATGACGCGATGCAGTCCCCTGTAGAAATCGAGGGAAGACATTCCCTCGCGTGCCATTCCGCAGTGTCCATTCTGCTTTTAAGCATTATCCATGAACATGCAATCTGGTCAAGTGAGATCCCACTTACCTTCTTCCAAAGTTAACCATTTCTGGTACATTTTCCTCTGTTCTTCTAGTGTGGAGTTCAAATATTTGTCGTCCTGAAAACTGTTTCAAAGAAGCTGTGTTTCTTTGCTGGCTTGCCGGTGACACACGCCGTTCGACATTTGCATTTACATAGCCCGTGTCTTGAAGATGGTGTTGTTTTTCTTTGCATATCATCCTCACAGTAAGGATCACACAGATCAATGCTATTCTGCTTCTGATGTCATCAGTATTGGCAAGCACCCTTTCCGTGTCACTGTGGACACCCAGACATTAGAATTGCATTTTATTGACTGGTCCTCTTTTTGAGCGTCTATTTCAGGCATACAGAATAAAGGAAGGCACAATTTAAAAGTTAAATACTAATTTATATTCTTTAGATACGACTTCTCTCCAGTCTGATGAGCAAAACATTAATTAAAGCGCAACAGACATTCTGTGGAAAATGTAATTGTCTGCTATCGGATATTAATAATGAACGTCACACAGTCTCTCGGGTATCCATACGTAATGGAAACAAGTTGTATCTACTAAGTCTTAAAAGGGCAAACATTTTTCAAAAGCTTTTCAACTTTTCCGCTTCTATTCCAGCAAAGATTGTCATGATACAGGTTGACAACCTGTATGCCAAGTGCTGTTCTGTAGCTCTTACATAATGGTTACTGCTGTCAGCTCCAAGATATAAACACTGCACTAATAGCAATATTAATTATTCATAATTTAATACGACAGCAAAAACATAATCATTGACATCTAATATAAATAATGCAATTTCTATAATGTTATTCAGTCCGAAGTATACAGGCTCACAGCTCATAAAATCGATTTAAGTCAAACAAAAAATTTCCGAGATTCGTAGCGTTTACAGAAACGCTAATGCAAAATGACGACATACACCCATACCTAAATTTACAGTTTATCTTTCCATTTATTAAATATGTTCCTTAGTTTGTATTATTAGTGTATTGTTGGTTTGTGTGTTTTTTGCTGTAAGGTGTTCTGAGTGGTATGGCGGGGGGCTAAATCTGACTTACGTAAAATTCAAGTTATGTAAGGGGTTGTGGAATGGATTACATATGTAAGTCGGGCACTGCTTGGAGTTCATTTGGGTTGAATGTGTCACTCCGCTTGTTGTGGTAAGTCATGTTTGGATGTAATTTCATAATCGGAGAGTCTGAGGAATAACAATGGATCTTCTGATCACTACTTCTTGGTTGGAATAACCCACCGTTACATACACATACATTTTTTCTGCTGTATTTTCAGCGTATCTTTTTTTTGTGCTGGGGGTGGGTAGAGTTCACTCCAGGGGAGTGGCAGTCAATCATACATCTAGGGAACAAGAGGAACGGCATGGTAATCACCTGCCTTTGAAGGCAGCACTGTGACTCATTAGTCAATGCTGTTGCCTCGAAGCTCCGGGGCTGTGGGTGTGACGAGCGGCTGCAGGTCCCCGCTTGAGACGTTTCCATGTTCTCCACATCCTCTCCAAAGATAGTTTTGCTTTATAAAGTTTAGGACTCCCCACAATCTATTTCCGGGGACATTCTTAGTTTGGCTCCATGTTTATATGTGTGAGTGATGTGTGCTGCACTGTTGTCCTATAAGACATTTTAAGAATTGAAGGACTGTTCTATTAGCCTGTCCTGCAACGGGCCCAAATATCAATCCACCTTCATCTAACAGTGCATTCTGTACTTAATTAATATCATGCTCTTAAGGTGTGTTGCATGAAGTTTGTTTGTAGGTTTTTCCAGGGTCCTGGGCGTCCCTAAATTACTCAAAACGTGACAGTCTGTGTGTTTCCTATGACGGAAAGGTCGGGCCTTCCCCTCTTCGGGAAAACAGATGCAACTAGATTAACAAACTGCATCTTATTATTTGACACTATTTTTATGCTGTTGCTGCAGTATTTGTAGTTGGATACTAATAATAAATTTTTGCTTTGCATAATATGAAAGGGCAAAGTACACATGCATAAGATATTATACATAAAAACTGAAATGCACAAACTCTGTGTAGGGCATCATTATTCATAAGTATTTAAGGGAAGAAGAAAGCACCCCCCCCCCCCCTCAATCTGTGCCCCAGACCCTTCCCCGCAGAATAAACCATCACCTAGCAACAGGGCACGGACATACAAAGGGCCTCTGCCACCATTTCGCTTGGGTGTGGGGATCTCGCAGGGACACTTTCACAAAGCAAATAGGATGAATAATACAGAAATGAAGGCCATGAGTGAGGAAAAGCTTTAAGCTAAACCTTGAGTGCATAGCTAATATTTGGAATAAGTTCACATAAAGTAAATAGCCAGGGTAATGCATGTGACACTGAGGCCATATTAGCCAGACAGGGAGAGTTTTAAAAAATCACACGGGTGCCAACTTTTATCTATATAATTCACAGGATAGAAAGAAGGTAAAGGATAGAAGTTTTCTAAATAATTACATAAACATGCATACGTGCATTTTATGCGGAAGCACACTGTAGCAATATTGAAATATTAAATATAAAATGAAATATTTATTTTCTTCCTATCCACGCTTCCTAAAGACTACAGAGAGAGCAAATGGATGTGTTCATAACTACGATATCACTTACAGTATTCGTCCAAATATAAGATACACGGCAAGCCCCGTAAGTCGTAAGCCAGCAGTTAGATGTGGTTCCTGTTGCTGAATCATTAAAGAATAACATTACTGGTTTTGAATAATTGCGCAACGTTGTGAAATATTTAACGTGAACACGTCTTTACTTATACACGACTTCCGTGCCTTCCTGAGTAACCCGTAACGTGATCATTCAGAGTAGCTTTGCATTTACTGACAATTAACCACCGTCCTGCACCTCTGCACCCAATAGGGTTGAGTGAATTTCATTCAGCTACTGGGGCCAAGGCAGAAAAAAATCACTCCATGTCATGAAAGAATAGTTATGCCTATGGGCTGCTTCTATAGGACACTGCAGTCAAACTTTACGGATTACTGCAGCCGGGTTGAAGGGTAACCCACATAACTTTCAGCTCATGCCCACAGTGTTGCACCCACAAATTAATTCACAAACGTTTACTCGGGTGCAATAAGGGGACTGTACACTGCAACCTCACTATGGTATGTCCGTGTGTTGTCTCAATGCTCCGCACTTCACATACCTCCCTGCTTGCTCTTTCGATTGACACTTTGACCACGAGTTTTGCCTTGTATTTCAAAGAATACTAGCCGACATCTCATTGGCAGTACAAGCTTTCATCCACAAACGCTCCCACGAGATGATGTCTTTCACTTGACCTTTGCGATGACATCGTCTTCGTTGCCGGTGTCCATTGTGCACAGGCAGAAAATCTCGTCAAGGTTTCTGTAGTGTAGTGGTTATCATGTTCACTGACTGTATGAAAGGTCCCCAGTTTGAAAATGGGTGGAAGCATGAAATGTAGATTTTTTTATTTTTCTAGCAGGGGGAGGAGGGGATGGTGATGTGTGTGGCCCTTTAGGTTAGGATGCTGTGCCTGTAATCGAATGGTTGCTGGTTTCGGTCCCGGAGTTGGCACAGTCACATCACCCCTGGCCCCTTCAGCAAGGCCTTAAACTCCCAAACACACCAGGCACTGTCTCAAAAATATGCGGCACTTTGCAGAGAGTTTGCGAGGAGAAGTTGCTTGTTGCGGGGGAGGGGATAACAAAAATGTTGTTCACTGGGGGGGGGGGGGTTGTTGGTAGACTCAGTACCTTTAAAGGAAAGACACTCCTCACTCTCTACAGGCCAAAGGGGCGCGTGCTGAGATACCTCAAACCCCTTTATAGCCTCTCTAACTATGCTTTTTTTCTGTAACCCTTTGGATATTCATTTTGTGAAATACTGAGAAACCACACTTCTGTAGTGACTCCTTCTTTTCATGTACAGTAGTTTGCTTTCCTCCTTGCATAAATATGTTTGCAAATGGTAAATCACCAATATAGGTAATTGTTGCTTGATAAAATGATTCGGCTCCCTTCCTCGTGAGAAAAAGTGAGACTTCCACTGGAGAATGCAATTTCAGTCCATTTTGATTGGCGTAAAGCAAATGTATTTTCAGTCCATTTTGATTGGCGTAAAGCAGGAGAATGTGTTTTCAGTCCATTTTGATTGGCTTAAAGCAGGAGAATGCGTTTTCAGTTAATTTTGATTGGCTTAAAGCAGGAGAATGTGTTTTCAGTTCATTTTGATTGGCTTAAAGCAGGAGAATGTGTTTTCAGTCCATTTTGATTGGCTTAAAGCAGGAGAATGTGTTTTCA
>JAODJX010000083.1:6889503-6902177 GCA_026776945.1 Isichthys henryi
CCCCCCCCCCCCCCCCCCCCCCCCCCCCCCCCCCCCCCCCCCCCCGCGCCTGGCACCAGCGGTTTGCTAATTCTGTGCCGCCTGAGAAGTTGCCACTCTGGGCAATAGCCCATCTTGCCCTTGCCAGGATCCTCCACCGTCTCAGTCCAGCAGACGTATTCTGGAGATGATCCAGAGGAGGCACGCTTGGCTCCAGATGCTGCCTAACCCAACTGCTGTGGATGGTCCACGGAGTATCCATCTTGGCCACCAGAACTCAATCTGTGTGATGCTGCACATATTGTTTTTTTCCTTCCCGAGGCTTTCACACATTTAACTCCTCCAGGGGCCAGTCTGTCTTCCCACACAAGAAAACCAAGGTTAGATTACAGTTTCACAAAAATCCTCACCTCCTGCTGAATGAGCAAAGTAAACAGCAGTTTGTGTACTGAAACCTGCCGAGGGTCATTTGTATCATTAAAATAGATGCTTTAGACATTTCACTCAGTACTTGAGGTAAATAATGGGTCATTCATTTATTCATTCTTTCTTTTCTCCTGTTCATTCCGCATGATGTAGGAGGGAGAACAGAAACACATGGTGGCTTAAACCAAAACAAGCAACGTTCCTCCTATGTTGATCGCTGCTGGGCTCAGGCCAGCTAGGAGAATCAGAGTTTGTACTTCAGCCAAACACATTCTTTGGATTTATATCTCCATTTATTCAGGTTGTACTGTTGGGTCTTCATACCTGTGGCGGGTTCCAAGTCATTGTACGGCTGGCATGTTCTATTCTCTCATGCCCAGATTCTTCCGTTCAACCCAACCCTATTGGGTAACCTTTCCACAACTCGATGTCTGTTTAGCTTCTGTACATCCATTTTCCTTTCCTCTCATCCCTGTGTCACATGACTTTGTTCAATGTACCACACAGAGCAAGTCTTAGTACAACAGAAACAACCTGGTAACATTATTAGCTTAAGTTAGAATCCTGAAAATTTAAATCACTGGGGAAGGAAGGGAACCTTTTCATCATATAATAAACTTGATAGATTTTCATGAAAATGCCCAGCTTTGTGCTCATGTTTTGCCATTCAAATTTTTTTTTAAGTGATTCTGGGGGTGGTAGACCTACAGAGATAAGCTTAACTCCTGTACTTCCTGACATTTCATTAAAGTTGTGTCATACAAATCTTGTACAGTAATCCTCTCAGTAAATATTGTGTCACCCAAAAGGTGGCTGGAACTGCTCACTGTGCACGTGAAACCCGCTTTACTGTCTGAAGACATCTCCACTTACTTCTCACAAAATCCTATGATAGATAAAGTGGTTATAGCCCTCAGAGTCATGGTTCTGTGAACACGGGTGAAGGGTCACCAAAGACCTCAGCGATAAAACCCTTCAGACATTCTCAGTTGGCAGCATCTAGATGTTCTACCCATACAGTATTTGTGTTTCACCATATGCGTACTTGACCATACTTGTGTTGCTATGCTATTTATGTCGAAGACCAGTTCCAATACTAAGAACAGTAATACAGAGGATGGTAAAAATCTCCAGATGTTGCCCTTCCCAAGATGCATTGACTGCATCGTCATCAAATGAAAAAAATTCCCTGATTTATTATGCCTAGAGTTCGCTTCTGAGAGGAGAGCTAGCGAGATCGCTCTTGCCAAGAAGACAACTACAATCTATGCATTCTTGGTATTGAGAAACAGTCATGTGTCTCTTTATTCGTTTTTAAATTATATCACTTTGTACCAAGTCTCCATGGCAATGTTGTAGATTGACAGCTGGAAGGCGGGTTGATGGACACTTTGAAATTAGGAACATTTATTTGTATTTTTTAAACTATGCCAAGAAATTTGGATACAAACAAACACGTTCTCTCATTTTACTACTGCAATTACCCAGCAACTTCACCTCACCTGAAACAACTCGGATTAAATGTTCTCTTCTCTCTGTAAACATGTCATGCTCCCATACTGTTGTAAGATCAATATGAGAGCAAATCTGTGTATCTAGTGGAATAGCCCAAAGAAAAACATAAATATTTCAAACAGTGCAATTACAGATCTGCAAAATGGCACCAGAGAACTGACTGCTGCTAAAATATGTTTCCTGATGACAGTGATGTGAGTCAGCCATTGCTTCATTCTTATGGGAGTGAGAGAGTTATTCCAGCAATTTCTCAAAAAAAAAAATGGTAATAATAAAAAAACAAACAAAACAAAAAAAAAACAGAGCGCCTAGGATGTGACCTTTAAGCAAATCAAAATTTCACTGCGCTGCAGTCCCTGTTGTTTTATGCACTGCTTGAAACCACAAGCAAAAGCATTATTACCCATAAAGCCCGGGTCTTTTTTGTTATTTAAGTCGGAATGCTAACTGTAAAATGTAACTATTAAATGAGCAGTACATTACCGGCACACATTAATGGAACTTCTAGGAGCCTTCTGCATTCTAGGACTGTTTTTAAGAGCATAACCGTCTGTCAAATGCTAGCAGAATTTGCCCCCACCGTGGCTCCTCATACACTGTTTGACACCCCCGCGCCCCCCCCCCCAATCCAAAGACAACAGCAAGCCAAAAACTACCGAAAAGTTGATTAAATGTTAAAAACTGCAGGGAAAAAGAGCCCCCCCTCCACCAGATGACTTTAAATGGTCACTATACTGTATGTGAAATAGTAGGGGAGTCTGCAAGCATGCATTCTCACATCCACACTGACACACACACACTGTGAATACTGGGGAAGGGGGTCCACACAGTGCGGGCAAATCTTATAATGGAAGGCCCTCACACTCATCCATGTAAAGCAAAAGTCGTTTATGAAGGGAATGAGCCAGTTCTTTGGTGGGGGCTGGGGGGAAATGGATAATTATCATAATGAATAAAATGTTCGAAATTCCAAATTACCCCCCCCCCGCACACACACACACGCACGCAGACACACATCTAATTTCTAAACCGATGTCATCAATTTTACTGCAACTGGAAAAGACATGACACACGCATTTTAGATGATCATTAATCCTCTGCAGTCTGTCCCGCGCTCGCTATCTGCCTTTTCAGGTTAACTGGCAGCATTTATAGATTCTGAAAAACACGTATGTCTCGTCTCCCTTGCTTTGTTTACACATTGATTGTGTTTCACTAAATGGGTTTACATTAATAATGCGTAAAAAAGCGAGCCAGCCGAGCCGAGCTAATTTATGTAGACGACAGGATGATTTTCTTCCGAATCTGTCAACGACAGCGTAATTCGTGTCGGTTTCGGTTTGTTCGCGATTTAATCTAATTACGTCCCACACGCGCGTCCAGCCCGACACAAACGCAGGTGTCGCGAGCCTGGCGCGTGTACAGGCGAGGTGACACGCATGACCATGGATAGGGGGTGACGTTTTTCGAGAATTATGGCTATTGCTTTGAATTGGAAAACTGTTCAATTGTCAACTGTTAAATTGTTAAATTATATGGAAATTTGGAAGAAGAAGAAAAAAATGTGTTATGAGACTTAGATCAAGTTAAAAAAGTTTCGACTCCACCATCGATGCATCTTCTGCTACGGAATGACGCGAATCGAGGATTCCTGACGCCATCTTTCGGGTACGCCGTCGTTAAAACATTCCGCGCAGGAGGGGAAAAGTGATTTTTCTGCCCAAAGTACTTATTCAAATAACTAGAGCCCGTGATAGAGAAGACGTCAAAGGCAAAATGTTTATGTAAACGTCATTGTCTTTTTAAATATGGTCGTCTGTTCAGATACCGCTGAAGCGTACATGTAAATAAGCCTCTCTGTCTTTGGTGATTTGTGATTCATTAACTCAGCAAAGAGTACAACTGAGACAGACACTGCCAGTGAAGCTGTTCAATGCAGTGAGCTTGGGCTACAAGGAGAAGTCACAGGACCATGATTTAAAAAAAAATGGCAAAACTATATTAAACGCTAAACCAATTGTTGTTGGGAAGTGTTTAAGAGTTTGCCTGTTGCTTTCTCCTGCAGTCCAAAGATGTGTGCTGTTGTTAAGTGAACTGCTATCTCTAAACTGACCCTGCAGGAGACTGGCATCCCATCCGGGATGTTCTTTTGTCTTGTGCTTTATTACCCGTTGGACCCAGTACCATTCTAACTTAATGATTGGAAGATTTACGATTTAGTCAGAAATACTAGCAATAATATATTAGAAGAGGGAGCTGTAATTTCACTTTTTTCCCCAAACACATTAATCAATGTTAATGTGAATATCAAACGCATTAGCAAGCCAGGTTGACTGAGTGCTGTGTGCTGTCCCCAGGTCTTTGTGACAGACAAACCACAGATTCAGTCATGTGTTCCTGGTCTGTGGCTCATTCTCCGATTCTTGCTGATGTAATGACCACTAAAGACATGAGTCTACAAGACGCTACCTGTAATATTACCCACCGATATAAAGATTAACTTTCTCAGTCACATTTCAATCGTCAGGCCATCTGTAATAGAAAACATGGACATCTAGTCGATATCATGGCAAGGTACTCTATAATTATGATATCATCACTTCAGTCCTGAATAGATATGGCTTGTTTTGAACCAGTGTGAGACTCAACCTTTCAGGTCATCAATTCAAATGCCGGAATGACACCACAGCTCTTGAGAATCGTCTAGCAGTTACAGTAGTAGAATGGGACATATCAGTGACCCAGATAAAAGAAGCTGTGTTTGTACTGAGTGTTTGAAAATGGTACCAACATCATGCGCAGATACAGACCTGTCATGTGATTTAGCTCCTGGATAAGCATCTGGCTGACTATTCATCAGATAAAGTAGTAGTGGGATTTTACAAGTTGCATTTGCCAAACAGAAAAGGACCAGCTGTTTTTTTTTCCTGAATTGTGCCTGACTGGCATGTTTTTTAAAGCATTTTGTATCTCCAAAGTGGGTCATTTGGTGAAGCATAAAACGCGATAACAGCAAAGCCTTCTTCTCCCGAACTTTTGCCAAAAACTCCTAGTTATATCTCTGCTAGAAAAGACCCAGAACTGGAGAATACTTTTCATTGATTGGTTCGTTAAATAGAGCCCTATTAGCCTCTGTCAGGCTAGATTGATTATACAGCAGTGGCAGAAGGAGTCAAGGGCTTAGAGCAGTGAGAGAGAAGACCAGCGGGATGCGAGAGAGGGGAAGGGATGGGGAGGGGGGGAGAGATAGAGAGAGAGAGAGGGGTTGTAACAGAGAGGGGATCAGAGGCTGACTAGTGCATGCATGCTCTGCTGCGTCCTCTCTCTGTGACTGCCTGTGCTGAGGTACTTGGTGGACAATTTCACAGAGCGGTTTGCTTGACATTCACGTGAAGACAGAGGCTCATATCTCGGGCTTCGGGAATGACGGGCGCTCTGGAATTTCTCCTTTAAGGTGTCGCCCCCAGCACGGTCCTTGCTACCCACCTCTGCTGGCGGAACCAGAACCCGAGCCACTCAAAGTTAGAAGTCTGCAGGTAAGCTGTGAAACGCACCCTCTCCTGGGGCAGGTAAAAGTAATCCAGTGCGTATGTCTGTGCATTTTCTCTCTTTTTTCTCTCTTTCTTTTTGACATCTGGGTCGGTTTTGTAGGATTTGGGGGTCACAGGATGGCTTGCATATATGCACATCCATACGGATATCTGTGAATGTGACTAGCCAGTGTGGCCACCGGCTGAGCATGTGAATTAGGAGCCCAGAGCCAGCTGTCATCTACACGCTCCGACTTCACGGTCTTTCGTAAGCGGAGGCACTGCTGTCTGCAGAGGTGAAAAGCATACCTCCTCTGCGCGACCAGCCCGTTCTTCCCTGACCATCGCTATCCCAGTACTCTGGGATGCATCTGACTGGAGCAAAGCCTCTTCCGTTCTCACTGGAAGATTAGAAGCATCACTCGTTGATTGCAGGGGTGTCTGTATGTGTGTGTATGTGTCTGTGTGTGTGGGTATGTGTGGTGCCTGCAGTAAAAAAGTGCAGAACCAACTCCCCACTCCCATCTCTCTCTCTCTCTCTCTCTCTCACACATACACACACACACACTCTTGATCCCCACCCCTCCGCCCGCCTGCTGCCACACTCCATCGCTCTGCAGCACAAAGGGATTTTTCTGTTGACGCTCTCAGAGTTGGGACTCCGCAGCTGAGGGCAGGAGGAAAAGCGCTGCTACATCCACAAACTAGCAAGCGACTATAGCGTTTAATACACAGCAATCGCCTTTTGAATGTATCGTCGTAATTTGCTTCGGACGACTCCGGAGATTCTGCACAACATGTTTCCTGTAATAAAAAGACTAATGATTTGTAGTCAGTGGAGGAAACGGAGTCAACAGTGAAGGAAGTCATTGTACTGATAATGACAGCAATGCATTCATAGTGGAGATGATTCCGGAAACAGAATTCCTTATTGGCTGATTATGCCCATTGCACTTTGCTGGGGAGGGCATTTATCTGTATGGAGACCCTCTGTCGCAATGACCATGAACTACCAAACAAACAAACATATAAGTAAACAAACAGATAAACAAATAAACCAATACAAAAAATACATTTTGAATGGGTTACTATTTCAAGGTTCTTTCCGAAATTATTGTTGATATAATAATAATATAATAATAATAATATTAATAATAATGTTATTATTATTGTTGTTGTTATTAACAATTATATCTATCTAAAGCTGAAAAATATCTGTATTTCTTTGTAGTGTCATTTTGTTTTGTCCATAGATGCCTCACAGTCGTCACACTAAGTTTCTTGCAAAGAATGCCTGTGTGAATTTGTTCCAGAGCTGACAGCAAAGAGAATATGGTACAGCTTTAGCCAGTGTCTGCTTTTGAAGTGCAATTCATCATATTCCTATTATGTATTCCATTCTGTGGATCCTGAGGTCTTACGCTGCAAATAACTGCAATGCAATTTGAAATTACAAGTCAAGCATCTTGGTTAATAGTGTCCATATAAATCAACATCAAAATGAATCAAATCATTCACTGTGCATATATCAAGTTAAATATAATGAAAGAAAAACTATTACAAACCATTAACTGAGATTAATGTGCTTAAATGATCATTTGGACTCGTACTGAATGTCTTATTGAGTGCTAATTTAACATATTAAAGAGTCAAACATTTGGAGTTTGCTTGTTCATATACAGTATGATTGTGTGTGATTGGGTGTGTGAATGTATGCAGTGGCATAGCTGGAAATTCAGAGCCGTTGCTAAAGTTGGCACTTTCAATATGAGGTCTCCCCATGTTGGGGGCCTGATAATAGATTTTGGTGTCCTTATATGGTGCAGGGCTCCCGAATCTGCTAGGGCAGTCATGCCACTTTGACTTCGTTGCATGCATGTGCTCTGTGATGGACTGACATCCTGTCCAGGGTGTACCCCTGTCCCCTGTAACCATGACTAGGATAAGTTGCAGATACACACACGCACACGCCGGGTATACTTATCCTTATGGGGCCCGCTCATTCACTTCTATGGGAAAAATGCTAACGCTAACTACGACAACCTTAACCCCCACCCTGCCCTAACCATAAGTAACCAAACAAAAAACAAGAATTTTTGCATTTTTAGTTTTTTCATAGCAATCACAGATTTTTATAAAATAGAGTTTTCCCATATGGGGACTGGTTTCCTGAAAAAAGAATATATAACACGTTATGGGGACATTGTGTCCCCATAAGGATGGGTATACCCGCTCACAAACGCACAACAATGAGGCAAAACATTATGACCAGCCCCTCACGTGACGCATTACTCCTGTGATTATCATCAAAATGATCTGCCCTTTGTGCCACAGTAGACTTTCGTTTGGGTTGTACCACATGGGATAACCTTCATTCACAATCATTGCATCAAGCACCCTCTCAGTGGTTTTTCAATTTGTGCCACAGTAGCTCTTCTGTCATTATTTACCAGACAGAAGAGCCTTTGTTCACATCCTGTATCAAGGTAGTCTTGGCCACCCAACACCCTGTTGGCAGTTCATGGTGTTTCCCTTCTCAGACCACTCTCAGTAGGTACTCACCTTGGCTGACCATGACAATCCCACAAGCATTGCTGTTTCAGAGATGTTCTGACTCTGTCGTCTAAGCATAATTATTTGGCCCTTGTCAAAGTCCCTCAGATATTTATCCCTACCCGTTTCTTCTGCATTCAACACGTTGAGTACAAGTACTGAATGTTGATCCACTTTTGGCTCCAGTATTGCTTCTAGGGTTTATGAGTAGAAGCCAGTTGTACCGAGCTGTTATTCTTGCACTCGGGGCCTCCTGTAAAAATTCTGGCCATTCCCCTTTGATCTGTCTGTATAACAAGTAGTTTTCAGCTTCAGAACCGCCACAGACTGGATGGTTTTTGGTCGTCACACCACCCTCTGTAAACCCTACACACTGTAGGGTGTGAATATCCCAGGAAGGCGGCTTTTTCTGAGATGTCGGAACCACCACCTCCAGTAACTGACAATCACACCACATTCAAAATCACTTCTCAGCCATTGTAACCCTCAGCTGAACAGTAAGTGAGCCTCTTGACCCCGTCTGTGAGCTGTATATATTCAGCCTATGATTGGCTGCCTGGAGGAGCGGTCTGCTTGTTCTCGCAAATGTACCTAATAAAATTACCATTTAATACACATTTAACATACATGCATTGTTTTCTTACTAATTGCCACTGATTTCTCAGGAATTATTTAATTTAACTTGAAAGCTTTCTTGAAGGTTCATTTTCTTCAAAGATATACTGAGCAAAAATATTAATGCAACACTTTTGATTTTGATTTTTTTAGCAGTTAAAAAAAATTCAATGATTTTTCTAGGCATACACACAGCGTATGTCTTCCAAATTCTGCCGGATGCAAAAGGCTACTTTAAAAAAATGCATTGATCTGATGGGCTTCACAGTCAGGGACCATGTGGCCCAAATACTCAGCAGAGGTGTCACCCATTGAACATTTTTGAGATGCTCTGGACTACTGCACCAGTGCAGGCAACCTCACACAGTAGTTGAACAGTGGGACAACATTCCACAGGCCAAAATCAGCAGCCTGATAAGCTCTAAGGAGAAGTGTTGTACTGCTAGATGCTAGTGGTGGTCACATCAAGCACCAAACGTGAATGTGAAAATTGTTTTCCATGGCCAGTCTTGCTTTTCTGCGTTTTTGTGACCAAAATAGCCAAATGGGTCAATTTCACTTTCTGGATTTCCATTAATTGATTTCTATTCAATAAAAAAAGAGTTTAGGTTGATTGTTCAGCGTTGAATTTACTTTTTCGGTCATTACATGCCTTTGATGCTTTGATAGATTTTCTTTGTTCATCGCATATATAAGCAAATACAATAAAATTTAAGTAATGCAGCTACATGAAGGCGTCTCCTTACTAAAGTACTCCTATGCATGATAGACATTTAATTACTAAGACCATGTATAATTGTGTTAGTAGTGATATGATTATTAGTTAATGCCATCTGGAAGTCTGTAGATCTTTTAAAAGACTCGGTGGCTAGTGCGATATAAACAAATGCAGACTCCAGACATTGTTATTGGAAGCTTTTGAGGTCTTTGTTGACAAGTAATTTTTAATTTGTGAACAGTCTATGTGCTTATTGCCCTTCAATGCATAGGTTTTACGTTACATCTAAGAAAACCACATTAATACAATTTTTATAAAGTAGGTGTAAAAGACAGACTGCACAGAGAGGTATATTAATCCATAAATGTATTGAAAACGTTTATGAAATTGCCACAAACAACATGTTCACGTTACGGCAGTATGCTGCAGTAAAGACTGACATATGCTCAAGGTTTTTATACAATCTGTCTTTCAGACTGAGCAGAGACTTCTATATATAACTTTCTTCTTCCACTATGTGTGGGTAGCTTTTTCTTGACTTAAGGATTTGTATTTATTTAGGAATATGTTTTATATCCCACTGTGTTTAGTTTATTTGTAGTCCTGAGAATGGAGCTCCTTGGTGTTGAGTTCTGCTCCATTGGGAGCTTGTGATCCATGTCCAGGCTCCAAGCCAATGAGTCAGGCTTCTTAACTGCTGAGTGTGTCGATAGTGCAGAGACATCAGCAGTGACATCACACGGTTCAGGTGTGGAAGGGCATGCTGGAATAACACGGGCGTCATTAATTGTCACCATTCATTATTGTGATATAATTTCCATTCATCCATCTTCTCAGGGTGGGTCTAGAGCCTTTCTCAGGTAGCATAGTGCATAAGGCTTACTTATGCACCATGCACTTGGACATGATACCAGTGTATGGTGGGTCACACACACAGTAATGCACTATGGGCAATTTAGAGATGCCGGTTAGCCTAAACATGTTTTTGGACTGATGGAAGAAAACTGAACATGGAGGAACCCACACGACGCGACGTGGGTAGAACACACAAACTCCAAACACACACATAGACACTCAGATGAGGTATCTGTATGTTTCTGTTCTTTTCAATGAGCATAACCCTGATCCCAAATATGAGAACCTTAACTGCGAACTGGTCCTAACCTCAACAGTAATTTACGAAACAGAATACAAGACTTTCAGCATTTTATGGCTTTTTGGATGCATTCACAGATTTTTTGTAAAACTCAGTTTCTACTTGTGGGGACGTTTTTTTTTTTTGTCAAAATAACAGGTTTTTATCACATTGTGTGGACATTTGGTCCCTACAGTGTAATATATACATCACACACACACACACCCACACACGTACAGGTTTGTAATTAAATCTTTGTGGGGACTCTCCATTCATTTCTATAGGGAAAACTCTAATCCCAACACGACGACCTTAACCCCAACCCAGCCCTTACCTTAACCATAAGTAACCAAACAAAATACGAGACTTCTGGCATTTTGGTCCCTACAACGTCAAAATGTAATGTAAACATAATCCACTCACCCACACACACACACGCACACACACACACACAGACAGCAGAAATGGGATTCACCCTCCTGGCATGGAGATTTGAGGCAGTAGTGTTACCCACAAGCCACCAGACCACTTTATATCTATTCTAAAAAGCTCTCCTCCAACTAACTAATTCCCTCAGTTTCTGGTTAGACTCGAGCCTGCTCACAAATACACTTTGAATTTCGCATAAAGATAAAAGAATAGTGTTGGTACCACTATGAAAGTGTTCTGCTCCAAAGTTTTCATTCTAAATATTAATAAAGTCCATTTTTAAGGGTGTATTGTCTGATGTAAATGGCTACACTGTATTATACGTACAAAAAGAAAACAATAAATAAAACAATGAGAGATTAATGTTCTCATCAATGCATAAGGATTAAAGCATTTAACTAAAAACTTTAGCATGACAAGCGCCTTTGTAACTAATCTAAATGCAAATTACTAGTGAGAGGAATAATTGGACATACTTTCACAACCATACAAAACACATCCATCATTGGTTATCATTTTTCAGAAATTCTAATGTTTATTCACCTACCATGAATGGATTTCCAGGTAATATTAGTCATAGTGATATTCTTCTTGTAACTATATATGCATCACAAAAATGTGTGGAGCAGCTGAATAGGCAATGAGCAGTAATATCAGTTGTAGCATTGTTTTATTTTCTTTGTCTGGCCCATTATTGCGTGCTGTGAATGAGGTGACATGAAGTGTAATTACCTTGTCAATATGCGCACAGAGCATGGGAAAACGATGACCTGTTAGAATTTGACTAAGCGGAATCCGCTGACACATTTACGTTCAGGAAATGACAATAAGTTACATGATTCTGGGATGCTCGGAGGACACATAGACAGATCGGTATACGATGCCGTTTCCGGAAAGATCATTAATAAAGGCCTGTGGATGACTGAAGCCTCAGGCTCCAGGGTAGCCCTTGCTAATATTACTGAAAATACAGATTATAACAAAGAAACAAATGACCAAACATGCCTGGACACACTATTTATGTGCGTAAAATGTTTTATTTTCAACTAACCCTTTGGAATCTGGCAAGCTTTGGACTATTAAAAAGAAAACATTAATTTGAGATGCAGATATGAAGACCAAATGGCAGAATATCAAAATAATCCATTCTGTCATTTATCCCTCTGTAAATGTTTAGAGAAGATCGGCCGCTTAAAAGTTACCCCATAGTATCACATTAAGGCATGGATATGTTCTACTTACTGCTCTTTGCAAGGGTGGCTCTATCATTAGGTGAGTTGAGTCATAGTATTGGATTTGAGTCATATTATCACTGTTGAGTCAGCCAAACCATTATCATGATGTTAAAAGGGGTCATACTGTAGAACTTCACATACACATTTTTTATTTCCTTTCTTCAGCTGCTTTTCTTCCATGTTTATCTGTAGCTGTGTCCTGCTAGAGGACGTTGGGAGTTTATTGTACTTAACTGCCTGAAAGCTTCTTCCTGTTCAACTTGGGTGTTTAGGACCACTGATACTGATCAGATGTGTCGTGAGCAGGGTCAAAGATGCCATCCCAGAAGCTACAGGCACTAGGAAGGGAATACGCCAGGACAGGGTGCCAGGTCATCACAGGACACACACCATTCACATGTACAGGACAATGTGCCAACTCCAATTCACCTTAGTGTGTTTTTTGGACTGTGGGGGAAACCAGAGAACCCGGAGGAGACCCCAGAACAATATGGCGAGAACATGCGAACTCCACACATGGAGCCATGGCGGAAACTCAA
>JAODJX010000083.1:6918479-6935734 GCA_026776945.1 Isichthys henryi
TGGGGTTTCCTCCAGGTACTCCGGTTTCCCCCCACAGTCCAAAAACATGCTGAGGCTAATTGGACTTGCTAAATTGCACGTAGGTGAGCATATGTGTGTGAATGGTGTGTGAGTGTGCCCTGCGATGGGCTGGCCCCCCATCCCGGGTTGTTTCCTGCCTCATGCCCATTGCTTCCGGGATAGGCTCCGGACCCCCACGACCCAGTAGGATAAGCGGTTTGGGAAATGGATGGATGGATGTTTTCAGTTGGTGAGTGACAGGGGAAGGGTCAATCAAGGAACGAGGCGGCTTACAGTTGTGTCCAGTGCCCCTTGGGCCTACCCCTGGGCTTCTGGTTGGTACAGGCCACGTCAGCAAGCACCGTGATTGGCCAGCGTTTGTGGTCCAGTTTATAGAAATCCTCTAAACGTAGCATAATCTATAAAGCTTAAAGTAACACAACTCTAAGAATGTTCAGCAGCCGCGTATCTGCTGAATGTCTAAGTTAGGGGTGCCAAACCTTTTGATGACTGTTGATCGTATACGTAATGCGAAAATTGCAAGGTAAAACCTGTGAGTGGGGAGGCGGGGAGTGGGGATGCATGACTTGAAAATATATCATTTGTTTATTGGAAACTTACCAGTTCCTCTCCCAAAACTCCCCCAGCATTGTGCGACCCAGTGGGATTCTGACCGTGAACCTGAACACTTGGTGACTCAGAGCTCGTCTTGGGAAATACAGAGACATTCACATTTCTAAAAGCATAAGGGCCACAAATACCTGCCCCAAAGAGGAGGACATAGAAAAGACCACAACTACAGCCTCGTACTCACGTGCCCAGCGCTGATACTGCGGTTCAGGGTTTCAACTACAGTCTCATGATGTGGCTCAGTGTCTTTAAATCTCCTGGGGATAAATTCAGATCCTGGAGGTCAACCACAGCGTCATAGTATTAATAGTCATGCTAATAATAATAGCCGTCTGTCCGCATGTATTCTTGGATTCTGCTGCATAGATTATGTTCCAGAACTCCTGACTTGGCATTCAGAGGGCTTTCTGCATGATCAGCCTTGACCTGTGTGCTCAGACGTCCTCAACAGGCAAACAGCAGAGACTATGAGGACATGCATCTTTACCTGACATGGGCTGCTGTCAGCCTTAAAAGTCAGTCGACTGAATCTTTCCACGCTAAACTAACAAACCGCTGTTTTCTGATCAATTATGTCCATTAGCAAAATATCTGTGATCCATCATTTCACAGTTATTAATGTAAACGAGCCATAAACGCTGTTAATATGTAATATGGAATATTATGTTTCTTTTTTCCTCTCTATACATTTGACATGCAAACCGACTTTTTTTTATTTGCTATTTATTAACTCTCATTTGCCGTTATTTATTTATCAGACACCTGAGCAACGTAGAAGAGAGGATCAGAGATCTCATTCACCCAGTTTCCCTGTAGAAATTAGGGTTAAGGGCCTTGCCTAAGGGCCCAATGGTTATATAACTTCTTATAATAAAGGTCAGATTTTATGGCGTATTTATGAAAACTGCATAGCATGAAAGGCCAAAGCCCAGTACAAGACTTGGAACAAGCAGGATACGTCTTTAATGGGCAGCAATAGTTCATATCTGTAGAAACACATTGACCTTTTTCATGTATAATTAACTGCCGACATGTGATATCAGCGGCAGGGTTAGCTGTGTGTCTTTGTATCGACACAAGAACTGTCACTCCTGGTTAGGATGCAAACATATAATCATGGTAACATCAAAGATATTAGCAGCTATAAAGGGCTCGCGAGTCAGGAAGTCCCATCATGCACTTGCCACGGCAACAGCTGCCGTGAGGCCTAGCCAGAGGGTGGCCGCTGGAGCTAATTGTGCTCAAATGCTAAGCTCGCCTGAGTAATTGAGTGATATGCAAATAGTGTTTATTGTCACACATTCCTCATTGCTGAGGTGAGTGAAACCTTGTGTGGGGGAGGGGGGGGGGAAGGTAATATTTACAACAACGTGCCCGCTGACCTGTTTGACTCTGGTGTCGATGTGAGCCATTACAATCTCAGCATTGAAGGAACAGCGTGAACGCTTAACGGCGACGGCCATCGAATTCCGCCTTCACGGCATATAAACTTTCACCATTTGAAAAAACACCTTCATTTGAACTTGTTATTCACATTGAACACCGGGGCCGTAATCATTAGCATTCCAAGCCAGCAGACTATTTCTGAGAAGCCACTGAGAGCTCTTTATAATCATTTTTAATAACAGCTTCAGACTGACATATAAAGTTCGCTGCTATAATACGGTTCCCAGTAAAATAAAACACTAGCACACGACGAGCGATTAAACCGAAGGACGTGTCACCTCCCCGTAAAACCAGTGAACCTTTTGCCTTCCTCTGCTCCATGTCGCCCCCTGCAGCTCCGGCCGTTATTATTTGCGGTTCATATGAGGTTTTTTGACTCCTCAATCCAGAAGTCCTTGGTGTGCTGATTTGTGGGGCGGTGTTGACGATGCCTTGCTCAGTCAGGTGAAAGGAGTCTCACAGATAAACCAGGAGGTCTTCCTGTACAGCCTGACCGTCGGACGAGTGGAAGACATTGTGCATAGAGAGTTTCGATTGATGCATGTTTTGCTTTGGGTCATCTATATTCATCCCATGAAAGCTATATCCATTGTGGTGAATACTTCCATATACGATGCTACGAAAATGGAGCTGACCCTGTCTTCTCCAGTAGCTTCTGTGCGTAGAGGCTTGTGCTCGCGACGCAAAGGCTGTGAGGCCAAATCCTGGGGAAGGCCTATGCGTCGTAACCTTTCCCTCTATTGTAAGTGGCTTTACGTAAAAGCATCAGAAGAATACGTGAAGTTTGTGCCTTTCATGTTTTTAAGATATACTGTTACATGCGATTCTTGGAAAATGTAGTGGATTAAGGAGTAAAACGGATGCCGGCAAATGCAGGTACATGAAAATGTGTACATTTCGGATATTTAGCATACTACTTCATATTTATTATATTCCGTAACATGTAAAGATCTCTCAGAGACTGATACTGTAGGGGGAAAACCTTCTGCTCTCATTACACTGTCATTATGTACATCTTGCCTATGATGTACGCCAGCTCTCACACACTGATGCTCCTGTGACGTACATTTCCTACCCTTGACACCTTGTCAAATTCTAAAAATTATCATTCCACTTCCCAGCAGTAACAGAGATTATATGTAGCGAAAGTTAAGACTGGAGGACTGTGTGTAGGGATCCTCTGCATTTCTGTGACCGAATACATGAAGCAACATGGGTAATTTTACAGAAGCAGCATCACGCTAAGCCAGCACTAAAGAAGAGGGAATCCTCTGGTGTGTCTCATGGGTTGTTTTAGCCTTTTTTCTGTCTGGGGGAGTCAGGGCTGAGGTGAGGGCTCCCTCCCCATCTCCAGGCTAGCTTTTTATAGCTGAAATCATTCTCTGTCTCAAACCGCAAGAGACACGCCTGAGACTGAGAGACATTTCGTTATTTTTACACTGACAGTGTGTCGGGGATGGAATGACTCAGGCCTCACCTCTCATAAATGCCTTGCCTTTCACATTGTGTTTGTGATGTATGTGTTGTGGAGAGACGGAGAATAAAAAGAGCAGGAAAAAGTAGAGAGCAGCTAATATCTGTTGAGTCGTGTGGTTGTTTTTCTCCCCCTTTACAAACACTTTTGCTATTTTCGAATGCTGACTTAAAGTTAAGGTGGCACTGTCGCCTCGCACCTCCAGGGCTCGGGGTTTGAATCCCGCCCCGCTCTATATGAAGAGTTTTATTTACACAAATATGTTTGGAGGTCGGAGCGAAAAATGATTGGTTCAGAGAGATAATACATCAGATTGTAGAGGAGGTGGGACTGTAGGGAGCAGGAGGAGGGTTTTTAAAATGACCATTTCAACCATTTCAGTTAAAAGGACCCGGGTTTCCCTTAAGCACCGAGTACTTGCTACGTGCTGATTGGTCAGTCTCCTATAATCATGCATGTGTCACTAATGTTGATGTGAAACAGCTGGATTAGTCTGTCAATCAAGGAAACGAACCAGTACAAGTACAAGACGAACTGAACTATTTAGCCGAGCGTGGGAGCCATTCAGGTTTAAAGTAGTTCGGAAGACCTCATGGTAGCTCATGGTAAAATGGCTCATAGTGTCATGTCCACGCTACTACATGTGCAGATGACGCAGACATCCTAACGGCTTCCTGCTTCCTACTGACGAACATAAATGGTTCGAGCACGGGCTTAGCACTCCGAATATGCCAGCGCTAATTGGGTCGTTAGCATGACAAGCTCCCTCCTTTATAATGGCACTTCCTGCCTGCTATCTGGCTGCTTAAACACAGTGTAACGTCTTCGGTGCCGTTGACAGCATCTCTTTTAATATAAGAATATTTATGTGGCTTTTCTTAGTATGAAACCTTGATTGACAGCAGAAATGCAAGTCAATGGACCAGTGATCAACACAGTATGGTTTCTGTATCATTCGAATCTGGGAGGCAGAATGGCAGTTCGTTAAACAGCTGTTATTTCTGCTAACTGACTATAGAATAGCATTGGTCATGCACCCATGAGCTATGGATTTGGATGAACAGATGCGAGCTAGGAAATGGCTTTTTAATACAATGTGAGCATTGATGTTAGCTATGTATTTCAGTAAAATATTACGTTTAATAAAAACACTAAAACCCCATTTTCCAACCTTATAACTGAAAACATATTCCCAGCAGCCATTACAATTCATATGGACAGTTTCACTATGAAACAATCCAATGCTTATATTAGCGAGATGATTATACTACTGAGCGCAATGTTGATGAATTTAAAACTGCAGTTCAACTGCAGTTCAGCTCTTCCATTTGTAGAGGGGGCTGATTACAGTGTAATCCTGGGTGTTAATTATTGCATCTACATGTATCCGTGAAAAGATTCACAACTGGAAAGCTTATTTCGTAATAGACCGCCAGAAGCAAATGTCTCCCTCAAGCAGTAAATAAAAGGTTTTGAGCCTGAAGAATGTGCCTCTTTGTATGGATTCCTAAAAGTGCACAACTGAGGTAAACATTTGTTTCCCAGATGGCCACTTTAGAATTAATCATCACACTTTGCAAAAGTGAATACGCTCTTGGAGCGTGAAAAGGTCATAAGGATGGTGATACATGGATGTTTTCAGCTCTATCTGTATGGCAGTGTGAATCGTTGCCATCCTGAATTGTTAAAGAAATGCCTGCACAGTGTCTGAATGGCCCGTTAAATGCAGCACCTGCCTTTGGCCGCATTGGAAAATAGCTCACGTCTCTCCCAGTCTGACCAAAACCACACTACATATAGATTCTCTTTTGTGAAATAGCTTTATCTAAATCACAAGCTTTTTATTTAGCTTCAGTTGGAATCACAAGATCTTTTTGTTACCTCTACAACAATATCAAGTTATAAGTCCGTGAACTGAAAGGCACAGTGGAAGTATCGTTTTCATCCTGAAACTGGGACTCATGCACCTTGTGTGTATATTGGTGGGTGTTAGACAACATCCTGCAGCTGATGTTCCTGCAAAATCATAATTGTTTGTTTGCCGAAAATCCCTCCCACTGACCTTTTTTCAGGTTTAACACGAAATATTAATTTGCCGTTATTTTTAGGTTTGCTGTTGAGCAGCGAGGGAGATTGTTGCCTGTATTCTCATCACCGTTTCACTGTTTTCATCTTGTTTCTCGTCAGCAAACCGGCCAGTTTTATCTCCTTTTATAAAGGGGGCAGGTGTGGTGTAGCCATGACCCGCTAGGGGACACCCAGCACCGATACGCTGATAAATGGAAGATGAGGGCAACATCACTGGTCCAGTGGGCGTTGTCCATCCATTTTCCAAACCGCTTATCCTTACTGGGTCGCGGGGGGTCCGGAGCCTATCCCGCGAGCAATGGGCACGAGGCAGGGAACAACCCTGGATGGGGGGCCAGCCCATCGCAGGGCACACTCACACACCATACACTCACTCATGCACACCTACGGGCAATTTTAGTAACTCCAATTAGCCTCAGCATGTTTTTGGATACTTCCACTGTGCCTTTCAGTTCACGGACTTATAATTTGATATTGTTGTAGAGGTAACAGAAAGATCTTGTGATTCCTAGAGTACCCGGAGGAAACCCCACAGCGACATGGTGAGAACATGCAAACTCCGCACACATGTGACCCAGGCGGAGACTTGAACCCGGGTCCCCGAGGTGTGAGGCAACAGTGCTAACCACTGCACCACCATGCCGCCCTCAGTTGGTGTTGCCTTTTTATATATTTTATCCTTGTAGGTACTTGGCACAGAAATGATCAGCGTGCCTGTTTCACACTCATCTTTTCACTGTTTCCTATCTTTGGAGGAACATGGCACAGAGATGATCAGTGTGCCGGTTTCACGCTTATCCTTTCACTACACCCTGTCTTTGGAGGAATCTACCATGGAGATGATCAGCGTGCCAGGGGAGGGAGGAATGGGTATGAATGAGTAGTGGTGCCCGGAAGCACTGAGAAATCTGCAGTGATCAATGGTGCATGAAAAAGACCAGGAGACGCCGCGTGCATCCCAGAGGCACCGCTAGGGCGTGCCACTGATAGAGGACGTGTACTGATCGCTCGTGAGACCCGTCTACCGCATCCTCGACCTTGAATAAACCTTCAAAACGCTGTGGAGGAAGAGAGCGCTCTACATGACACAAAATATTAAGATCAATCAAACGCTTGTATTCTGTTATTCAGCTCGTGAATCCAAAGAAAGTCTGAATGTTTATAGAAAATTATATTTCATTGCAACAGATCAGAATAATGAGTTTTAAAAGAAACAACAAGACCTTCCTTGCGTCTTGGGGCTAGATATTCAGCCAACATGCCTGTCTGTTGTTCAGGTGTCTCCAGAAGAGCTCGACCTAGCAGATCTAAGGATTTTGATGCTTATTTTTTGTATCATTTACTTTTCTGCAATTTAGAGCAGTTTCACACTGTAGGTATTGTATAGGTATCGTTTTCTGTGAAAAGTAATAAAAAAGTGACTAACATTTTATGGGAAAATGAGTGAAACTGTACAACAAAAAAATCCATAATTATCTACAAAACTATTACACTCAGAAATTCACTCATCGCACTTGCTGCCTTGGACTTCATTCAAGATTTTTAATTATAAAAATCTATTTTCCCTGCGCTGTCTGGTCTGCTGCGGTCATTTGGCAGCAGTACGAGACACGTAAACATTTATGGATATTCAGATGACACCAAAGCGTTTTCTTGAAACAGCATCTGTCTCAGCGGCGCTGATCATTGAGGGTTTTGCCCTCCACATAAAACAACAAGCCAGTTTGTACACCAGGCCTAGAAACATAAACACACAAAGAGCGGTCATATGTTTTCTGCCGGAAGAGTATAGCAGTTTTTATGCTATTTATCAGATCATGTGATACAACATGTGAGGTATTTATTAAGAAGATTGCAGTTACATATAAGGTTGTTTCAGATGCAACACACAGCATCATCGCACCTCTCATTTTACAGAGCAAGGATTTTTTTGTTTTAGTTTTCGTTTGAACGCTCTATTTTTAATGCAAAAGTGCGACATGGAGAGCAGTGCTAATTGTCTTCTGTTGTCAGGTGTTCTCTAGCTAGCTCAGTCATTTCACAATCTGTCAACAACCTCAAATGTAAGCTTGGGTCCTGGGTCCCAAAGGTGTGCTGGCTATCGGTGTATAATTGGCGTTTGTAATTTACCAGCACTGTGAGGTCTGTTCCTGATTCACCTGTCCTGGAGTGAAGCAATATAAGCCTTTCCATGCTATCTCAGATCTCTGGCCTTTTGAAGGCCTGCTTCTCGCATGTATCCAGTCTCTCCGGACATCTCATCTACTGGTTATAGTGGGGCCCAGTTTGATCCTCTGCCCATAGGCTGAAGCAGTCATATCACCATCTCTGCCTCTACCTCAGCTGCTATTTATATCAGGAGAAGATGGTGCTGGGTGAAATGAGGCTGAAATCCAGTGTGTGTGTGTGTGTGTGTGTGTGTGGGGGGGGTGCTTTCTGGACCCTCTCAGTCGCCTTTATAATTCCATCTAACGTGGGCTCTGAAGCCTCATCTCCCCTTTCGCTAATAAATCAGCCCCTGGCATCATGAATTGATCTCACTGAAGTTTGCTGCCTGAAGAGATCAGAAAGACACCATGGTCCAAGTCAGGTGTGTCAAGGATCCACTGAAGCCGTTCCAGTTTTTATGCTCGGTAAAGGGTTCAATCTCTATCAGTGTACAAATCGGCCGTAGTGAAGTGTTTGTGGAGATCCAAGTGATCCAGGGGGATATTATAGACCGGTTCAGACATGTCAAGGATCCACTGAAGCTGATCCAGCTTTTATGCTCCGTAGAGGGCACTCCCTTTAGCTGAGGCTTGCTTCTGACCCAGTCTTTACCACCGTGGAGCATCATGTCTGCTCACCGCTCAGTGACCTGACGACAGATGCCATATTTGGAGCAGTCTGGTTATTTCCACAATTCAAGATATTGGAAGGTCCTTTTGTGCATGTTGGATTCCGATTAATTCGCAGTACTCCTTCACACGTAAGCAGCCCGTAATAACTCTCCCCAGGCCGTCGGAAGAAATGAACAGAGATGCATTTGCTAATGGGAAGAGAATAAATAACTAAAAGCAGGAGTGTGCCACTGCTAGCTGGTAGCCTAATGCGGAGCGATTTGAGTCTCACGCCAAACTTAATGCAGAGGGAAATGCCAGTTATGTGTAGCGCTAAGCACATTTGGTAAGTTGCGTCATAATAATTTGCATTTGTTGTCTTCATTCTTTAGACTATACAGTCATTATTTGCTGGCTATTTGACACTCTTATTCAGTCTCAAACAAATTGCTGCTAGATGTCTTAGTCTACATCCTGTCTAGGGTGTACCCCTCTCTGTTTTAGCCTCCCGACCTCACCCTGGCAATCCTGACCAGGAAGAGAGGTGGATGGATGGATGGTCCTTTCAGGAACTTAAACTGTGACTTGAAGGTTCCACCTATGGCTCTTGTCATCTTCCTGACATTTGGAAATATGAATGGATATTCAATGAATACTCAATGAATGTACCGATGGACCGTATGGTCTATAACACATGTACATTGAAAATGGAAGTCTGGCACGGTACAGGGGCAGATGGACACTGGTGAGACAGAAAATTCCAAGTGATCTTTGTTTGAATAAAGAGGAAATGGCTGGAAGTCGTTCAGAGGAAGCATCTGATGGAAAGGTTTCTAACATGGCGAGCAAAAGGGCACCAACCGAAAACCACGGAAGCCGGCGAAGAGTTTTATCAGCTGCTTATTATTCCTGTTTCCATTGGTAATTCAGTATTTGGTTAAACTCATTACGACCGCCATATTCGGTAACCTAGCAACCTTTTGGTCTATGCATTTCACAACAGGCCTATCTGGAGAGCAATTTAGATAAAACATAAGAGGTATGGCTCAGGCACTGGCAGGAAATTTCTTTTTAATTTATTAATAAAGGGATTTTTACTGGGAGTAAATAAGCTGCCATAGCAACCACATTGTTTTTTGGAGTAGGGTTTCTGCACCGGCCTCTAATAACATAATTATTTCATACATAAGAATAAGTCCTATAGGCAAGCATAATCTGTCTATATCAGCAGATGGAGACTGAGGGTTTTAACTGATGAAATAAAGATTGGCTTTTAGTGGTGTAACTGTATGAGTTTACCACATACTGCTGTCATGGTGCAAGCTTGACCCTCTCTTTTAATTTAATCCGTCCTGTTGCATTGTAGCAGCTAACTGGAAAGGAAAATAGAAAGTTACTTTTTTTCTTTACGCTAATTGGACACATTGACACGGGAGACTGGAACTGGAGGTACAGGACTACGGAGCGGTTCTCCTCTCGGTTATAATGCCCACAGCCGTCCCATCTGATGCACATCGATTTCAGAGAGGCAGATAACAGACAGTTGGCAGGGTGCTTGCTAACTAATGCTGTATACTGCAATATTTTCGTTCCAGAAAACCACAACAAGCCTGGCAGTTTTTACTGGGAAATACTGCTGCAGAGATGCTTTTAAAAACATTGTCAGAATACCGTATACCATGGTATAATGCCTGGACGGTACTGTATGATGGTATTAAAAATAAGATACCGCTGAAGCCTAGTGCTGCCTGGTGGGGTTGGCAACAAAATTTGGCAACTGGGTGGGGCGGGCTTGCATTGCGGCGGTACAACTTTTTGCCGCCACTGAAATGTCAGCGTTTGGAACGTTGTGCATCATTCATGGGTGTCAGGGAGCTGCTGTCAATTTGCAGACGACTCCTGGAACTTCCAAGAGGGCTGGAATGTCCACGTCCATCTCGATCTCTCAGCGTGAGCATTCCGGAGCACCGTAGTGCTGCGGGATGCTGCACCTCTGCGTCTCGCATGCCGCAGCTCCGGTACACGGACGAATGTCACCATTCATCAATCACACCTGTTCGTCACCTCCAACTGAAGGCCAGCGCGACACTCAGATCCCCTGAATTCAAAAGATACCAGGATGTTTTCCGCGGCTGTCTGCCCTGTAATCCCCGGCTCCTGCTGTGGGAGCGACGACTCTCAGCAGATGCTAACGTGCTCTCATTAGCTCAGACAGGCGCCTGCAGAAGGAGCCGGCGAGTGAATCGTTTACCTTTCGCCGCCTTCCATGACACGCCAATATGGACGTTACGCCGAGTTATTCGGGGTTATGCAAAGCACTTTTCCAATTAAAGGCAACGAAAGTGTGGCTTTGATCGAGCGTATTGATTATGTAAATGGCAAGCTATGAACCTTAGTAAGGCTGCATTTGTAAGCCTTGGGAAAAGGGACTTAATTTAGTGGCCTAAAAATTCAGAGAGCAGCTCTTACATACATAAGAAGCTGTTGATGTGTGATTACAGATAATATAAATTCTGTTAAATTGTCTGAATATTTCCATTTTGACAGAAAATAATGTGAAAACAGCTAATGTTTGGGACACTGTGTAACGTAAATAAAAACAGATTGCGATGATTTACAAATCATATAAACTCATATTAAATTGAAAATAGAACAAAGACAATATATCAAATCTTGAACCTGAGAAAAAATATCGTTTTATGACGAATAAAGAAATTCAGTAAAGTTGGGATGGGAATGTTTGTCACTGTGTTGCCTCACTTCCTTTAACAACACTCTGTACACGTTTGGGAAGTGAGGAGACATGCATACATGCAAAACTCCAGTTGCTGAGTGTAATGTCCCGTTCTTGCCTGATATAGGATTTCAACTGCTCAACAGTTCAGCCTCTCCTTTGTCGTATTTTTTTGTTTCATGATATCCAAATGTTTTCAGTGGGTGACAGGTCTGTACTGCAGGCCAGCGTAGCACCCGGACTCTTCTACTACAGAGCTGGACTGTTGTAATACACGCAGAAAGCAGTTGAAGGTCTATGCAGTGATTTCGACTATAGAATCGTGCATGAGGACCTGAAGATCACAGCTATCCAATACTGGTTTTTGGCCTTGTCCCTTATGTACAGAGATTTCACTGGATTCCCTTGAATCTTTCAATGATATCATGTACTGTAGATGATGAAATTCCCAAATCCCTTTCAATATTATGAGTAACATATCTCTTAAATGCACTATTAGCCCACGCAGTTTTTCAGAGAGGCTCTGCCTCTTTGGGAAACTCCTTTTATACAAAATCATCTCACTGACCTGTTGCCCATTAACCTAATTAGTTGTGAAATATTCAACCAGGTGTTTTGTTTTAACATTATACAAATTTTCCAGTCTTTTGTTGCCCCTGTGCCAACTTTTTTGAAACGTGTTGCTGGCAGCAAATTCATATTGAGCACATATAACATTTCTCAGTTTCAACATTTAAGGTGTTGTTTTTTGTTCTATTGTTAAATATGGGTTTATATGATTTGCAAATAACTGCATTCTGTTTTTATTTACATTTTACACAGCATCCCAACTTCTTTGGAATTGGGGTTATATTTAACTGAAAATGGTCCATTCTCTCCATGGTCAGCGCATTGAATATCGCAGTGTCTTCACTGGCGCTCGCTGCATCTCACTGCAACTGTGCCTCATCTTTGTGCCGTCTGGGGTATTTAACTGGAACGGTCCCACCTGACACGGCCTCTGAGAGTTATTTTTATTTAAAAATACATTAAAGCACCAAATCCATCCATATCAGCTTTGAATAAATGCATCTTAATGAAGATTCATCTCCAGCCTCCCTTCGTGGAGACGTGATGTCAGAGGCCGTTCTCTCGCTTGCTTGCTGCGCTGGACGTACCGCGGCCCAATTTGGCCTTTTGTTACACTCTCAGCTCAGGACGATGTCATTACTTACGGTGTCAAAGTCACTCTCTATTCCAAAGGGGTGGGATATTTCATCCCCCCCCCCCCCCCCATGAAACACACACCCTGTTGATTCTTATTCTGCCTCTATAATCTGAAAAATGAAGAAACAAAGTTTACATTCCGATGTCATTAAAGGAGTCACAGACACTTTTATCCCAACAATGGACAATTGAGAAAGCTGGATCAGGCACTCTCTGGAACTGCAGGGGTTAAGGGATTTACTCAGGGACCCAGGGGTGAAATCACAGTGCTGACCCTGGAATTTGAAGTGGTGACCTTCCGATCACAGGCTCATCGTCCTAACCCACTGAGTCACACACCCCCATAAAATCCATGCTTCTTTGAGCCAGTATTGAACCAGTGAGCAAAGGATATCCACCTATATGCTATTAGAGTCTGCCGCTATACCCGCTGAGCTATTGAAGGGAAATAGATGAGACGCATATCTAAGTGCATATACAGTATAGTTATTAATGTAAAAAAAAAAAAAAAAAAACGTTTTTGGAAATTGAATAATAACCTGACTGAATTTCCCTTTTATTATCATATTAGCTGGCAATCAACATTTCCCCTACTCCATTTAGTTGAAGCGATTGAATTGTGACCGTTTGTAGTGTAGGCTCCAGATTAAGGCATCCCATAATGTGGGTAGAATGCCAGTTATGATTATATATCACGCCGTGCTCTCATGTAAAGGCTTTTCAGGTCAATCACAAAGGCTCGAAAAATCGACATCAGTGGTGTAAACTTGCTATAGAACCTCGGGAAGCTTTTGGATGATAGCTTTTCCCCAGGCCTCAGCTGACATAGCTTACTCAGACTACATCGGCTAATGATGTATGTTGCCTTTTTTGAACTCTAGAACAGGACGTGGATCCCCCTTAGCCAACTAGCTGACATCTAGCCTGTTCTCTCGTGATGGTGGCATTTTATAAAAACATGCAGTACGCCTGTCCCAATGTGCAGCCCGCATTCCACATGGAGTGTCCTCTGATTCTCTGAAAATATCCTGGGAGTCTCTCCTTAAATCATTACTGTCTTTAACTATAGATGGGATACATCTATTCTCCTTTGTCTACTGATAGCATTTGACGTTTAATTACCAATGAAAGGGTGTTTTGTGAAGGAATCTATGTAGCTAGTGTTTATGTCTTAGTGTATACGTTTGTATTCATGACAGTCATTTGAATGGATTACTTTACTTTGTTAATTTTGACAAATTATCGCTGATAGATAGTTAGCTAGCTAACAAAAAACTTAACTTTGATAGAGAGCTAGCTAGCTAACAAAAAACTTAACGTTGATAGAGAGCTAGCTAGCTAGCCAAAAACTTAATGCTGATAGCTAGCTAGCTAACCAAAAAAACTTAACGTTGATAGAGAGCTAGCTAACCAAAAACTTAACGCTGATAGATACTGTAGCTAGCTAGCTAACAAAAAACTTAACGCTGATAGCTAGCTAGCTAACCAAAAAACTTAACGCTGATAGATAGCTAGCTAACTAACCAAAAACTTAACATTGATAGAGAGCTAGCTAGCTAACCAAATCATCATTAATTGTGAATATAAAGTGAGAATCGTTTGTGAAGTTATTTACACTGAAATGTGCAGCACTGACAATCCACGTACTGTAAGTCCATTTAACACGTTAAACTGTTCACTGATGGCTGTGCTAGGACATGGTTTAAGCTTTATTTTCAAAGTGGTTTCTGTTTTGTCACGCTTCTGAAATAATGGATTTTTGGGAAGATTTTGTCCCCCCAAATGTGGTTAAGGTTGTCATGGTTGGGATTAGGGTTTTTCCCAATAGAAATTAAACGAGAGTCTCCATTAAGATATGAAAACAAACGTGTGCGTGTGTGTGTGTGTGTCTACACACATCAGGGGGAGCTATGGGTTGTGAGGGACCCGCTGAACATCTCCACAGGCTTTCAAAGTTTTTCACTCTTTCCATTCACCTGTCCCTCTTTCTGCTCTCTGTTCCTTTATACTTTAGTACCATTACGTCCATAGCTTGGTAACCCTGACCAGTTTCAGTGCCACTCCCTGCTGCAGCTCCTCTCCAGCTCTCTGGGTTTTGTCTTTTTCCTTTTCCCCCATACAGCCGATTTTCCCTGTCCCATTCTGTGCTGTCAATCCCAACACCATCACTCCTCATTCCCCATCCCATCCTGCTGTCATGTGAGTCTGTTCTGCATCCCGATTGGTGGGTTTCTCCAACAGGATGGAAGTAGCCTGGAAATAGCCTCGCAGACTCTGATCAATGAATGATATTTTGCATTAATATCCTGTGGAAAGGCAAGGAATAGTAAGCAAAAAAACTAAATATAAATAAACATGAACATACCGAGATCAGACAGATGACTGCAGTACAGTAGCTCTCCTCTTAGAACTGTCACTGTCATTGTCCTCCAGCGTCTCAGTCACCGCAGCCAAAAGCTTGAAGCTGTTTCAGTGTCGCACCAGAGAGTGACGGCACGCCACGCTCTCAAAGGCATCGTTCACATCTTAGGATGAAATCAGTTATATGTCTGTTAATATGGCTGAAGAAAAAGTGGTGTCACCACTCATTAAGCTGCAGCAAACAGATTTTAAAAGCCACTAATCGGGTTTTCTGTTTTTTGAGATAAGCTGTGTATTTTGTTCAGGAGTTAAAAACACGGTCATGTGGGAAATCACACAAAGACAGTGTATCAGCTGAAGTGTAGGTGAACCTGGAGACCCATGTTGCCATTAAAGCGTAATAAAATATGTTCATAGAATGATTTAAAGATGCCTTCCACAGCTCCTTCTCCCAGTCTCCACTCCACTGGCACCCGTCTTTTTGCCATCTCCATCATCCTCTCCAAAAAGTTCTGAGTTTGGCTCCCAGGGCCTCTCAGACCATTAGCGGCTCAGAACAAGCTGGATTTTAGCTTTACAGCGGGGTCCATGGACATGAAGTTTATGGCCTTATTTCAGCTCACAGTACAGGGTGCAATTATTTCCCCCTCATTGAGGGTCTGGATGCTCTATTAGATGCCTTTTTCATTTCTTTTGATTAATTTCCCTGCCCGTTGACCGCATGCATCACTGCCATCGGGGTGGGTGACTTACTGCAGTAATCACTACATATATACTGTACACAACTGAAGGTACCAATTTTCACACCCGCCAACTTGGGACAGAGTGAGCCGCTGTTTCACACAGGGCCCCCCCTTTTACGTTAGGCAGGGTCTGTATAGGCGCTTTGCTTCACTGTGACCATGCAGGTTGAGCGTATCACTCACCATGTCGGGGTTCTGTCTGGGACCGCTACTGCTGCCATTCTGCTTGGGGGGTCCCGAGACTGTCTGCTACGCTGCGTAACTTCGTCCGTTCTGCCCTTTATTAAGCCGAGGCCATTTTGAACTAATTTGTACAAAACGTGCAATTCCAGATCACCTTTGGACACCCTTTCACGTCTGGACTGGCATTCTGGCATTCCAGGCAAAATTTGTGGGACAGCAAAATATATCTTGATCTCCATCCCCCCCCCCAGCAAAATCCAAAGTCCAGAGCCAACTTTTCATCTCAGAAATATAATTACTATATAACATAAATTTATTAAGGCTAAATTACTATATATAACTATATAACATAAATATACTAATGTTAAATTACTATATAACTATATAACAAAAATACATTAATGTTAAATTGCTATGTTACTATATAACATAAATACATTAATGTTAAATTGCTATATAACCATATAACATGAATATATTAATGTTAAAATTTAATGACTGCTGGTCTTGTTGAGAAAACCATTAATATTATATATTTTTTGTTGTTTTTTTTCTCTTGTGTTGAGTTGTTTTTAGTCCTTTGACAGCTGCCTTGAGCAAATATCATATTAAATTCTGGCATTTGACGGTTGCATCACCCTCCCTCCGCGTTACGTGGCGCTCAAAGCGGCTGCGGTGTTCTTCCCGCTTTCTTTGTGACAGCCAAATCCCTGAGATCCCACCCGGCTTCCCGTTATCCGCCCATCAGGCGAAGCACGGCGTCGCCATTTACGACCCCACCCCCCACCCCCCATAAAGGTGATGCTCACTGGCCTCGCGGGGAACTCTGCCTGGTCCAGGGTATCGTCGCCCGCCCTCAGCGATGAACCTCGCCCTTATGACGCCCTTATCACGGTGAAGGAGGCTGCATGATTTTGTTCAGTCCTCTTTGTAAAGGATGACGAAGCCACGACAGGGCGGTCGACCTGATTTTGCAAAAAAAAAGCAATTCATTGTCATCAATGAACAATTAAAACAGACAAGTGGTCACATGAGTCATATAGAAAGAAAGAAAGAAAGAAAGAAAGAAAGAAAGAAAGAAAGAAACATCAACAGAGAAAAAGCAGAACTAAAGCTGTTAAGATTTTAAGAAGATGAGACAAAAACACACATATTGAAGCTAATATCTTGATATTAAATGAGTTGGTCGACAGCACTGGCAGTAGCCAGACCAGCAACTGTTTGTGCTTCTGCCCCTGATTCCCTCTGCTTGTTAACCCTCCTTGAATAGGAGATACAGGGGGGCCTAGTGTTCCGGGGCAGACCTGGACCTGCTTCAGAAAATATCAACGCAAATAAGGTCACGCTCAATGGTCGAGCTGTAAAAGTATTTCAATGGGGATGATGGTGGTGAAGTCTTTGCGGGGGTGGGGGTGCGGAGTCTAGATTAGTGTTTCCGACCGGATTCCGGCAGTTGAATACCCCCGATATAGTTGGAATATGTACCTTAAGGCAAATCCATCCATCCATCCATTGTCCAAACCGCTTATCCTTACTGGGTCGCGGGGGGTCCGGAGCCTATCCCGGAAGCA
>JAODJX010000083.1:6935834-6951791 GCA_026776945.1 Isichthys henryi
GAAACCCCACGACGACATGGGGAGAACATGCAAACTCCACACACATGTGACCCAGGCGGGGATTCGAACCCGGGTCCTTAAGGCAAATGGTTTTGCTAATTTTTTGGGGGTGGGGGCTGTCATCCATGTGCATTCCATGATAACTCCTGCCCTGTCACACTCGCATGAACATCTGCTTAGCAGCTATGGTTATTTTATATGGTTACTTGTTTAAAAATATAGGCACGTTTTCTCATACAAATCATATGTCTCATAAAAAATCTGATGTTTTTTCTGGCTTGAATGTACCTGTGAATGAAAGATGGGGCAATTATAACTGATATAAAACTGAAGAGGACATCAACGTGCTGAAAGCTTGTTCATCCAGTAAAAAATGGATAAAGCCGGTTGTCTATTGAATAAAATTTCAAATTCAAAATATTTAGAGAATGCTAAGTGAATGTAATTAGATCTGTTTAATGCTACATATGATGCTTATCTTTTCTGGTTAGAGAAAGTGCTCTTTGCAATAGTGAAAGCAGAGTGCTGTCCTGGAATTGGACATAGGTGTAATGGCCACTATGGGATTTATGGTTATGGATATGGCAGCGTTTCACTGTCTGTGACCGTGGTCATAGGTGCACTGGTACCCATCGTAGTCGACTTGGGGGGTTTGGATATGAATATAAAAATATGCATCACAGTCTGTACACAGCCAGACAGCAAGCCAAGGGTTTTGTTTACTGCAGATGGTAAACTGAGGCTTTAGAAGATAGTAACACGGAGAAAATTAGGTTCAGTCTAAAAATAAGGGCGGTTCCGGCTGGGGCGAGAACCCTGGTTTTGATGTGCCGGGACGTGTGAACATCACTGCGGAAGATGTTGAGGTTCTCCTGTTGGCCTCATAAGCAAACACCAAGGACCATTCATGCAGGAAAGGCATTAATGAAGCAGAAAGAGGTTTTGCAGGCTCAGAGAGGGCGAGCAGGGAACAGTGAGCTAACTGTAGGGAGCTTAAATATGAATGAAGCTGTGAAGCTGTACAGAGGGAACATTCTGGAAGCTTATATAACGCCGTCTTCGGCCCATCTGCCAGGTCTGCGGTCTGATCTGATTTGAGGCGATCGAAGGGGCGTTACGACACACACAAAGAGACAGACACGCACATACAGGTCAGCCAGCATGACATGATTGCACTCCTCCAGTAATTATCTATGCGGCAGGTGTTTATGTTAATGTCATTTGTTTTTTTCCAGTGATTGTGTCTTGTAGGGGCAAGCGGTGGTGTGTGTAAGGAGGAGATAACTCAAGCGACACACTAACAATGAGATGTGATGGTCAGGTGGTTCTTCTAGCAAACCCTGAGGCCAATGTCACACTGGCTACTGGATCCAAGTAAAAAAAAGAACTCCGTCACAAAGGGGGGGTGGGAACTCAGCTGTCAGTGGCACCCCAGTCTTAGTGTACACCAGCTGTCACTTCCGCTGTCCCGTTCAACAGGCTACAGCTTTTCGTGTGCAGGTGGGTAGATGAGGCATGAATCTCTGAGGGAGAGACTCTGTCGCCCTTCTGCCTGGGCTCTTGCTTTCAAAAGATGCCACCCTGCGACTCTGCTCACCATCGGCCCCTGCTGGCGCCACCGGTAATCTCTCTTTTTTTATTACACTTTCTGCCCGCCTCACTGAGACCTGTCCCTCGAAGAACCCCCTCGCCGTCTGCCATCCAATCCGTCGGTGTGCTTCAGACGCCTCGCAGCAATTAAACGTGGAGTTTAAAGTCATATATTTGTGGACCTAATCTCACCGCAAATTCACTGTGCGTCAGCGGTCGGAGGCATAATCCGCGAGCTCCCGGCTCACCGTCCTTCAAGGCAAACATAACAATCTGTCCACCAAAGCTAGGAGATGGAAACTCATTTTTGAAGTTGCTCCTTCTGAAACTGCGTCGAAAACTTATAACCAATGATGGTCCTCGGTCTTTCCGTTTATACGAATCAGACAAATGCCTACATTATGACATGCTGTTCTGTATTCTGTGTGACTGTGTGAGGACATGCGATGTACTGGTGTCCCGTCCAGGGTGTGTCCTCCTCACCTTGTCCTGACCATGAAAAGCGGTTAAAAGGTAGAAGGGCACCATCATCTTCCTCCCAACACAGCTCTGTCCTTACAAAACTGTTGCAGTCGGACACACAGAACACAACCTACCTCGCACAGAATAACCAACATAATTAGTTCATGAAAAATCCTTCATTCTCCGAGTGCGGAGTTTTGTTTGTTTTTTTCCTATTAAAAATACTGCTTCCATGCACCCTCTTCCCCAGACAGATACCAATGTACACTTTCATTTGTTAGGAAGTGTACTTTTAAAATATTATAATGTATGCAAACACTGAACAGAGACAAGCTGTGGCAATATCTGCTCTCTGCGTTTATTCTTACCCGCTACAGTATATTGAGTTAAAAGCGTAATGTATAACGCCACAAGCTACATATACAATTTGCAGTGAATTTAACTGACGTTGATGCATGCGATACTTCTGGTCTTCGTTATCTAGCGGCTATGAGATCATTCAAAAGATTGAGGGCGTTTTGTATACAGGGATCGATGTCATTTTTGCTGAGGTGTTTATATTATTCTACAACAATGGACACTGTTCCTCATCTTTTGGCCCTAATGATCTACAAAACAGAATGAAAACGTTACAGGTCAAATTAATTAAATGTGACAGGTCAAAAAAATGTATTAGTATACGTAGCTCATCCATACTCACCCACACATATGTACACACAAACTTACATGTAGTGAAATCACTATTCTGGAAAATGGACCAAAATGAGGCAGATCCTCCTTCGGCTCCACACATGGCAAAGTGTCTGAAGAGTTTCAGGGATGGAGGAGTTAATTCACCCATAATAAGCCCTGATTACAAAGTATCCCGGTCAATGTAGGTGAGCCTTCAGTGTTTAGTGCCCCACATTTAGTCCATCCACATCCAGCATAATGCATCTATCTATCTATCTATCTATCTATCTGTCTGTCCGTCCGTCCGTCCGTCCGTCCGTCCGTCCGTCCGTCCGGTCGGTCGGTCGGTCGGTCGGTCGGTCTAGACAATTGCTTGGTTAGTGACCACATGGTGCCTATTCCTTGGAAGAGTACTGCTGCAATCCCAGTTTCTCTGTCATATGTGACTTCGGGTAAATGTTATATCTCATCTGCTCTCATTCCCGGAGCGGGGGAGGGTTGCTTGTCCGTGTGTCCTTGCGGAGCGGCTGTACTGCAGCGCACTGCTGACAGCTCCTCAGCATCCATCGGTCAACAAATTCGTCCCCGACCGCGGCGATGACTCGCGGGGGTTTGATGGAAAGCGCCGGAGTTAACACCGGGGGTGTGGAAATGGGGGCTGAGGCTGTGGGCCGCTGCGTGATTTATCGCACGGGTCAAGCGGCTTTGAATTCCCCATTTTGTCAAGGCAAAAGGATGGTTTAATGGAAGCAGAATAGCTGCCCAGGACCATCACTTACCGAGATCATTCCGGCGAGCTGTGTGACCTGCGATCCGCGTCGCCGCACCTCCACTGCAGAATGAAACACAGATAAGTCAACAGCCACTAGACAATAGTTTTCTTTTTTTATTACTATTCTTAAGTAGAATTAAAGTAGAATTAAACTTGCCCAAGTCATCGGAAATTTGGGGGTCACAACTAATTTTATTAAATTGTCTATAATTACAAACTCTGAATGTGTGTGTGTGTGTGTGTGTGTGTGTGTGTGTGTGTGGATTAGCTTTATATTACTTTATGGGGACCAAATGTCCCCCACAATGTCATAAAAACCTCAGGATGGATGGATGGACGGACAGACGGATGGATTTTTTTATAATGCTATTATAAAATATTATGTGACCAATGGCAAGTATCTGTATTAGCAATGTTAATGTCATTATTCGAGTTTTTCTCCATTGCTTTGACACATTTCATGAAACATACTTAACATTCTCAAGACTACAAGAGCATTTCTCAAAACAGTTCATGTATACTGAACAACGCTATTGTTTAGCTGCAAAAACCTGTAACTTATCCAAAGCAATTAACTCAAATAATTGCAAGTAATTCCACCAATGAATTAGTCACTGCCACCAAGATGAAAGGCACCATCAGCATTGTTTTAACCACGAAAACCAAAATGCTTAGATACATCGTCAGTATGTCAGTGTATGTTCCTGAGCTCCACGATTCTGAATGGCATTCTCATTGTTGCCGACTGATCATTTTTCTTTAGCAAACTGATATGTATTCATGTCAAAGGCACCATTTTCAGCAGTGCAAGGCTCTTCATGAAGTTCACTGGCGACAGAAAGCACTCACATGTACATGTAACATCTTCAGATCTCAAGACATCGTACAATAGCAAGCAAAAAAAGTCACACAGCACTGCATAACACATAAACAGCAACATGACAATGGAAGAACAGCAAAAACATATCAATGGCGTATTACTGCAATTTATGGAATGTATTTTAAAATGATTTTGAAAGCTTGGTTAACTGTTTTGCATGCGGGCGGCTAGTATAATGATCACACATATTTAGTTTTGGGTGCAAAATTATTACAGTGGGAAACTACATCATCTATTTTCACCCACAGGACAAGACAAAGGCAATTGAAAATTGTGCCAGAAGATGACGATTTAAAACCATTTGCTTATATGTATTAAACATTTGGAAATTTGTGTGAAGCAATGAGAAGATGTTCAACTGTGCAGTAGTGACATTATGGTGCAGGGATTACATTTGTTCCTTTGCAAATGTTAATTGTCATTCCAAAGCAATAGAGAAGATCTGTAATGTATGTAATACTGCAAACTTTGTGTTGGACAAACACTGAGATTTTTTCTCATTCGGAACATTCTAACTATGTAAATCGTATTATATTTACAATGAATGTATTTCTTTAGGTAAGACACCTCAGTGCAGTAAATCACAAAATATCTTTTGGAATATTTCATCACGTCGCTGGTGTAACTCTCTGCCATGGCATTTAATAGGTAGAAGACAATGTGTCGTTTGAATGTCTGTATAGGTTTTAAAAGAAGATGTGCTGTGGCTGGCTATCATTCAGGTCTGCGACTCCGCGTCGCATTCGCAGATCTGCACTCATCCTCCTCGTGGTGACCTGCGGAGGTATTTTCCTCTGACGCCCAAGATAAATTGAAAGGCTTCTGTTGACACAAACACAATGCATGAAAGTCAAAGAAACAATTACTCTTGGAAATCTTAATGACTCTGTCAAGGGTGCGTGTCGCACACACATTGGGACAGCGAGGCAAGCTGAATTGTCCGTTTAGGGGTAATTTTAAACAGTAATATACAGCTAATCACCGTGTTTCATTTACATACAAATAGCTACTCTTCCTGCAGCTGGTCATTTCGAAGTGCAGAGAGTTCAATCTTTAAGGCAAACCCTATATACATGCTTCCTGTGCCATGATAAAATTTGAAATCATTTTGAATAAAAATAAGTCCTGATTAGCATTGATGTGCACGGAAGAGGGATGCAGTTGGAATTGAGCAGAGGTTCCCAACCTTTTGATGTCCATGGACTCGTTTACGTCTTACAAAAATGTCATGGAGCAGTAATACTTGTCGACGGCGTGTGTGTGTGTGTGGGGTGGGTTTGATTCTGGCAATAAAATTTCCCAACCGGTTTTTCACATGCTATCAGAAACTGAGAGAAGGAGGAGCTGTAAAAAAAGACATGGTTTGAAAATATACAGAGATGGACGAATTTGTTGATACCCTTCCACAAAAACACAAAAACAAATCAACAGCTATCTCTGAGATAACTGGAAACTGACAAAGGTTTAATGCCATCCCTTATTGTTTATTCCATCTTTAACACATTAAAAGTCAGACTTCGCTTTTGATTACTGATTCAGTTGAATGTTTTATATAACAGATGAAAATGGCACGGACAAAAAAAGATTCAATCCTTAATTTATTATTTTGTTGCACCACCTTTTGCAGCAATCACTGCCAACAAGTGACCTCTGTACTTCACAATGAGACGTCTGCATTTGCCAACAGGTAGTTTGGCCCACTCTTCCAGAGCAAACTGCTCAAGCTGTCTCAGGTTCGAAGGGTGGCGTCTCCACACTGCAATTTTCAGGTCTTCCCATAGATGCTCAATAGGATTTAGATCTGGGCTCATAGAGGGACATTTAAGAATATAGTCCAATGTTTTTTTTTCTCAGCCATTCTTCAGTGCTTTTAGGTGTCTGTTTTGAGTCATTATTTTGTTGGAGGAGCCATGACCTGTGACTGAGGCTGAACTTTCACTGACACTGAGCAGTATGTTTGGCTTCAGGCTGCCTTGGATGTCTTGAGACATCATTGTGCCCTGCAAAGGTTCAAGGTTCCCCGTGCCAGATGCAGCCAAGCAGCCCCAAAATAAACCCGAGTCCCCCCTGTTTCACAGTAGGTATGATGTTCTTCTCTTTTAAAGTTTCATATTTTTTTCCCCGTAAACATAGACCTGAGGTGACTGGCCAAACAGCTCCAGTTCTGTCTCATCAGTCCAAAGGACATTTTCCCAGAAACTCTGGGGCTTGTCAACATGCATTTTGGCAAATTCCACTTTTTTTTATGTCTTTCTGTCAGTAGTGGAGCCCTCCCTCCTCGGTCTTCTTCCATGGAGCCCATTATTGTTCAAAATGCAACGGATGGTGCGATCAGAAAGTGACGTACCTTGACTTTGGAGCTCAGCTTGAATGGTTTTGGGTGGTTTCCTTGGCTCTTTTTCTACCATCTACACTATCCTTCTGATCAACCTGGGGTTGGATTTCTTCTTGCATCCACATCCTGGGAGGTCGGCTATAGTCCCATGAACCTTGTGCTTTTTAATAATATTGGCAACTGTCATCACAGGAACATGAAACTGCTTGGAGATGGTCTTTTAGCCTTTACATGGTTTTCTATAATCTTCTTTCTGAGCTTGTCAGACAGCCCTCTTCTTCACTTTCTCTGGTCCATGTTCAGTGTGGTGCACACAATGATACCAAACAACAGAGTTGCGATGTTCCTTCCCTGTAAACAGGTTGAATGGCGATGAAAAGCTTGAAGGCACCTGTGATACTAATTAAGGTTAAACACGAAATATGACTATAATGCAAGGATAAATAGTCTCTTTAGGGTTACCAACAAATCTATCCATTCTAGTTTAGCATATGTTTAGAAAAGAGCCAACAAATGATTTCTTTTCAACATTTTTATTGGTTAACTCTATCACATACTAAAGGCATGCAGGTATATATCAGACAATTGCTTTTACTTCAGTCACTTTTAAGGAGAAATGAAGCATTGTTTTAATGGGCTTTAAAGGTACCAACCAGTTTGTGCATGTCTGTATACAGTTTTGGAAATTAAGTTTTGGAAAACCCCTAGGTTAGAGGTCGCTGTTTTCTAGATTAGCTTAAAGAGAAAGGGGGGATAGACACTGGTTAACATTGTGAGTGTAGTTTCAGGAAGGACTGTTTGCTGTAACATTTCATGAGCCAGATGCCTGTTGACTGGGCGGCCAGTTGCCTGTAGAGCACAGATGAATGTCAATAAGAAGCAAGAACAGTAAAAGCATCCCGCAAGTAAGACCCAGACTTCCTTTGGGATAATGAGAACTCGAAAAAGGTACTCGTTTGTTAATCAAATATACAGGCATGCAATTTATATGAAAAAGTTTCTATAAACTTATTTTCAACCAGTAGATAATGCTTATATTTCCACACTCTTGGCCTCTTGAAGAAGAAAAAAGTTTTGTTTCTTTTGTTAGTGTGCCGTATGAAAAAAACAATTCTCTTTTTAATCCAAGAAGAGATTGAGAACGTAAGAAGAATGGAACCGATGGCACTGGGAGGACCATCTCTCCTTTTTCCATGGTCCTCTCGATTCGTGGCTTTTTCGCTTCCAAACATCCAGGTGCATGGTAGCGTACGAGTGCCTGGCCAGATGCCACTCTCTCTACGGCATCCACAATTCAATGTGGCATTCGCAAACAGGCTAGCTGCCACTCCCCTGTGCACATCCCCATCACTGGGCTACTGCAGAGTGTCTACTTCAGAGAACCAGCAGGGTTCGCAGAGTACAGATTAGCGAATGCGCAGCTTACGCTCTCAGGCGTAACGTGACGTGTAATCTGCCTGCCATGGGTGTCTTAGCACCATGCTCACACTGGATAGAGCGTCACAATCTAACAGGATTAGGACACCTTATGGATAAAGACTATTATAAAGCTGGACGTGCTGTTGTATTACTTCTACCCCAGTGTCTGTTTTGATGTGAAGGAGGGTAGCAATTGCGATGATATAATACAGGGGTTTGTAGAGGGAGGGTAAAGGCTGAGAGGACTAAAATAAACAGGTAGGAAGCATGAAAGCAGAAACATGATGTTGCCCTGATTTCCCTGGAAACTCATGTGGCAGCTGCTGTGTCTTAAACCCCCTGCAGCCTCGTGTCTGAAAAGGAGACAGTTCTAATCGCAAGTGCCTGCATTCAGTCATCAAGAATGGAACTGGGAAAGGCTTTAGATGTTAGACGAAGGCCTGTGCCAGCTTGGTTAGCAGTTTTTCTGGGAGGGGAGTGGCCTCACTGGTGTTTGCAAACATGCATTATAAGCGTGCTGAGTGCCTCCTCGGGGCGACAGTGATGGCACTCAGGGGCCGACTGCTTTGTTCTGTTTGGCGTTTCGAAAGCCTGAGATGGGTGCTGGTGAGAGACAGTAGAAGAAGATGCAGTTTAGCTTATCTCCTTTAACACTGGCGTGACTGCACAGCTGTATAAACGGGCTCTTCAGACATGCGACGGCGCTTGCATCCATCTACCCGTCCATCCGTCCATTTTCTGACTCTACTGACTTCTCTCTCAGAGGGCTTGTGCTGAGTTTTAGGGATATTTTCAAGAAAACAGACTGTCACATAAAAGCATGACAGGTGTAGCTAGTGCACTATATAGCTTCTTTTGAATCATGTTACCTGAATGAGGAACTGGAAGCGCATTGACCCATGCCCTACAAGATGAGGAGTGCAAGATGATTCCTTGACAACAGTTCCCTTGACAACATAGTCACTGGTTAGTGACAGGATTGTCATCAGAAATACGCATAAATATGTTTATGTTATGTACGAGGCTGGTGTCCTGCTGTTATGAGTGCACTGCAATGGGTTTCCTTACTGTAAGATCCTCACTGTAAGATCCTCACTGTAAGGTCCTTATTATAGTCTCACCCAGACTTTGTGCTGGTCACTTGTTTCCGTTACATTCTTTCCCATATTAACTAGCACTGTCAAGGCATTCCTGTAAATTTCATGCTCAGTCAGAGTGGTTACTCATTATTTTTCATATGATGTTGCTATTTATTTCAGTTTTAATCAGTTATTAGTCCATTTAATTTTAGAGACAAAGAGAGTACTGGTGTTTTTTCCAGATGTTAATTAAACTTCAATCAGTTTTGGTTAGCAAATAATCTTCTTAAATGTCCAATACTATGTCCATGTAGGGGAAGTGAAATTTACACTGAAATGTTAAAATACAACGCACATTCAGGCATACGGTGGTTGAATCTCAGTACAGAAAGTGCAAAAACCGTATCTGTGCTCTCGCTAACTTGCCATCTAAGAACGAACGTGGGGGGCAATGAATCATGGGATTGGTCTCATTTGGCACAGATGCAATCCTTGATATTTGGGGCGAAACAAGACCAACATCTGTGGATTTTTACCATCTTCTGTACTTGTGTTCTTAGTATTGGAACTGTTCTTCGGCAATGTAAGGTGACATAAAACGGGTAAATGAGAGCACAAGTACGGTCAAGTGCGCATATTGAGATTCACTCTACCTCTCTTTCCCTCCATGGATCTCCAAGACTGAAGAATATGTTGCAGTTTTCTATGGATGTACTATACTTATGGTTCGGTATGCAAAGATCTTAATAGGAAAATCAATCTGCAGTTACTGAAGACACAGACTCGTGGAATTGTACACAACTGAGCTTGATGTGCAAAAAAGAGTCAGGAAAAGCTGGTGAGCTGGTCCACCATGGAATTAGAATTATGAGTGCAGAGGATACGGATGTAATGCTTTCAGCTTTGAATTAAAGAATGAATTATTTAAGAGAGAGGGGGAATAATGTGTGTGTGCGTGTTTGACATTATGGGGACCATTTTCAGGTCGCCACAAGGATCTGTGAATGCAATTAAAAAACTGAAAATGGCATAAATCTCATATTTTCTTTGGTTACTTATGAGTACGGTTAGGGCTGGGTAGTGGTTAAGGTCGTTATGTTGGGATTAGTATCTTCCTCCTTAGAAATGAAAGGAGAGTCCCCCCAGAGATGTAATTACAAACCTGTGTGTTTGTGTGTGTGTGTGTGTGTGTGTACCTTTGATGTGATTGGGAAGACTGTGCAATAGGGGAGCAAATTGCAAGAAAGTTCACCTTAGAATAAATCAATTAATCTCATAAATCACTAGACCTACTGTGTGATTTGGTTAGGGACACGCACTTGTCACCGAAAGATTGCTGGTTTGAATCCCCGACCAGTAAAGTACCACTGAGGTACCCTGAGCAAGGTATCACCTCCAACCACTGCTCTCTGGGTGCTGAGTTAGCTGCCTCCTGCTACGTCACCATGTGACAAGTGTGTTAAATGCAGAGGACACATTTTGTCGTTGTGCACTGCATACGCTGTGGTGTGTCAGCAATGTCAACTAATCACTTTCCCTTACTGTCTGATTTACAGCCTAATTATGAAACTCACACATCCATTGGCTGGTCTGACAGGCTCTGGATCAGGGCTGGAGGAACTACGCTGTTCTAACAGACATATTAACGCTTATAGATGCGAGAATCATTTTGGTTAGCTGCTTCAGTGCGTGGTCAGTTAGCTGCATGGGTGCCGATGCAGTAAATGCGACGTGGGCTCGACCTTCATTCCAATGCAGGCAACATCGTGCAGAGAAAGCACACTTAAGTGAGGGGCATTCATCTGGTTCTTGGCAGACACACCGGAGGCTCTGAATTAGATTCACCCGACTGCTTAATCCTTCCTCTCCTGATTAGCTGGCTAAGGCGGTGTATGTCAGCGCCGGAGACGCTGAAGCTGTCCTCAGCAGAAGACCAGAGGCATTCATGCAGGCACGCCAAGGCCTCAGCCAATCAGATCAGCTCCCCGATTCATCCCCCGTTCCCCGCGATGATGCTCCCAGAGATATTGAAGTGAAAAGAGAAATTGCAGAGATGTCTGTAGCCCCCACTCACGTCATTTGGCCTGGCAGGTGGGCTTCCTCACCGGGCAAAAGTGCCCGTTCACGGTCACGAAAAAGGACGAGAGCGTATGTGACTCTCCTCAGAACACCACAAAGAAGACGGCTGAAAACACACGTGTACAGAGGACACAGACGCTGCCCCAACATCCGTAAGCTTCAGCTGGCCAGGTCATGCATTTAACCCGAATTTCAATCATCGGATCAGAATTGGCCCTTAAAAACCACAGAATTTAAAGGATTATGTGTCAACCAGCAGTTTGTCTGTTATCTCACCCCACCCCTGCTTAATTAATGCTCTAGCGCCCCCTCGTTCCACGGTCTCCAGACTTCACCCACTCAGCCCTTTTTTTGACTCATTTTTGTTTTATGACAAGATTCGTTGGGCTTCGTTCTGCATGCTTGTCTAGAAGCTGCCACTGAATACCTGTGAAAAAAAGACAGAGAGAGCGAGAGAGACAGAGAGAGAGAGAGAGAGAGAGAGAGAGAGAGGGGAGATTTAGAAACAATAAGAGAGCAGTAGGCTGAGAAAGCAAGAGATGGAGGAGAACCCAGAGAGAGAGGGAGAGGAAAGGAGGGAGTATGAGGAGCGTTCGGTGGGTGCGTGCTGTGGGCGCGTGTGTTTGCCTGGCAGTGTGTGTGTGCGTGTGTGTGCGTGCGAGGGGCCGTCCAATCAGAGCTCCCCTCCTGAGCTGCAGCAGGCGAGCAGCACTGGCCCGGCAGACTGGGGATCGTGCTGCTGAGAGGCGGATCGCTGGACGCCGATGGGCATGCGGCGGGAAATGACAGGCGCCTGTGGGACCTATTAACACCCACCCCACCACCCCCCGTGTGGAGCCCTCCTCCAGACCTCGGACAGGGTAAGGGCCAGACGGGCCACACTGGAGGAGCATCACAGGCAGTGTGGCGGGGCTGTTGGAGTCTGGGGGGGAGGGGGTGGGAACTTAACATCTGTGCTTCTGAGAGTGTGTCAGTCAGTATATGGAGGGGGGCACTTTACCTGGCTTTATTCCGGCTCATCTCCTAAGTGCGATTGTTCTTTTCTGTACTACACAGGTACTGTCGCTTACACTATAGTGTTGCTACGCCAAATTACCCTCTGAATTCCAGGTGTGAGACTCTTAATGTTCCTGAGATCGCTGCTGCTGCATCCTTTTAAAGTCAGTAAACCGTGCGAGTGGAACATGTGGCTCAGATCGCCGGGAACGCTGTCGGGAATCATGCACACATCAGCGCACAAACAGGCAGCGAAAGAGACAGAGGCGGATCCGACGGGCAGCGGTACGGAGCGCGCGGAGAGGGAAGGTGGGTCGTTCCTATGGTGTGGCGTTCAGGCCACCGGGAGTCACTGCGACTTCGCTAAGGCCACCGCCGTTCCGATTTCTCCACCTCATCAGTGTAACGCATGTATTTTGGCTCCCGTTATGGGATCATCGGAAAGATGAAATGTGTTTCCGAAGTTGGGCATCCGGGCCGAGCGCAGATTGAAATTAGCATGTCAAGGTGGCAAATCAGCTTCCACCCCCCACCCCCCAACACACAGACAAGCAGGGAATCCATGAGATTTTGTTAATCCCATATTAATGAATCATTCCCAGTAGCCAGGCCCTGGGGACTTGGGGACTGCAGCACCGAGTCTGTCACCGAACACGGCAAAACAGGGGAAGATTAGAAAACATGCGGCTCCTTACCAGAGGCGTGGGGAAATAATTAAGGGAGAAGTGAGCAACATGAGCCTGGGTGTGCAGCGCTCCTGACGTCCTCATTAATCTCCAGCTGGATTGACTCCCTTTTCATGAAGCTTCTCTGTCTTCAGCTTATTAGGGAAGGAAGATTGATCTTCCCCATATAGCGCGGGTGAAGGTATCTGCGTTTACACCGTGCGTCAGTGGGCTAAATGTGCTGTGAACATGCCACCATCTGCAGCAGGTGGATTCTGTATTAATACTGGGAACAGAAAATCTAAGCATCCTCTGCGGTCTGGGAGTTCCTGTTTCAGCTACCTGGCTCTGATTGGACAGACACCCAAGGGTGGCCTACAGTAGAGCCCGTAAGCAAAGGCGAAATGATCGATACTCTCTACGCATGACTCATACTGAGGCGTAATGTTGCACCAGACCCGAGGCTGGGTTCATGCATAGCTGAAGTCAGTAAAGTGACGTAAAGTTTCAGTGCATTTTTCAGATTTACTTTAGGCACAAAAGATGTCTCACACAATATTGTCTTCCTAAAACAAACCTTCTGATAAGTTACTGGTTAGTGTTGTGGTTACGAACTAGAATCCATCCATCCTATTCTTTTTTAATTCCATTACTGTCATCGTATCTTTTGACAGCAGTTTTATCAAGGCTGTGAACAACTATCAAGGCAATCAGTGTTATTTCATTTTAATTTGGTGTTCTATTTGATGTTCGGAAAAGACAGAGGCAGATAGACTGAGAGAGATTGACAGGCAGAGAGACGAGCAGACAGACAGATAGATTGATAGAGTTGCTGATAAGGGTTAAAAATGGGAGGGCACAAGATTTTCGTCAACAGTTCCTGCATTCATTCAGAGTCTGACCGGGTGGGCTAACAGACTGGATTCGTCTGGGTTTTTTCCCACTCTCCATCACCTCTGGGACGCTGGGACAGCCGTACCGAGAGTGCAGCGTGAAATATAGGATTCCATTAAGGCTGGAATATCCGCCTCCATCCGCGGTCCGAGAGGCCCCAAGCCCCCAAATGGAGACGCATCACTCTGCCCTGTGGGCCATCATCAAGCCCGCTCCATCCGTATGAATCGCATGGCCTCGTGTTCAGAACACCGCTGGCTTGGGGCTATGAAAAGATCCAGTTACACGTCTGGGGAGCCAGTCCTGCCCCGGCCAGAGATGCTGGATATGGATGGAGACATGAAACACTTTATTTCCCAGCCACACTTTGGGTTTACTTGATAATACACTCCCTTCCTGAAGGCAAGTTCAGGAACAAACCGGTAAGGTCCACAGAGACCAGAAGCTGAGGCCTTTCCGTTCATTTGAATCTTTCTTCTTGTAGGATGGTATAATATTTACCGTACGACCCACCTCATTATTGTTAACCATTAATGAGTTCAGGGTACGCGCGATTTCACCTGTTGGCGATATTGGCGTGCGGCCTGCATGAATAGAGAATGAAGGCGTTCTAAAATCAAAGCAAAAATACACTGCATTCATTTCCCTAATTAATCATCCGCTTTTGTGCAGGTGTGGAAGCTAATCAGAGCCTCCTTATAATCATGATTTAGTTGTACCTGCTGTGTAGCGAGGACGCTACAGCACCCCAACACTTGGCACAAAGCTGCAGGGCTTTCTTAGCGAACGAAAAGTTTGCTAAAGATGACAGTTGCTGTCCCTGTTAATATCGTAATTGCTGTGCATTGAGTGAGTAAGAGCATAAGTTGTAGAACATGTACTCTCGGTCAAACCAGTTGATTCATGAAGAAAAAGCCTTTCAGATGATAAATACTACCTTTCCTTAAAATATGCAGGTAATTGTGCTCAGACGGTAGATCAGCAGGGACAAAGTTTACCATAAAGTAGTTATGAGCAGTTCTCTCCATTTAGTTAACCTGTTTAAAAAAACAAGACTATTTAATTGTCTTAATTCTGTATAGCTTAGATGCTACCTGCATTAATAAACACAGGATGTTTATTTAAAAAAACATGGGAATTTCTTTTTATTGCACATAGACATAATGCTCAAATTCTAAATAATTTATCGTTCTTTTGGCAAGAAGTTTTATTATGAGAAACTGTAAGTTCCAGCTTCCAGTCCGTAGGCAAAACATTCCCACTGGAGGCTTCCTGTGTCTGCCCACCTTGTACCAGTCAGCCAATCAGGGAGCAGGGGGCGGGCAAAATGCTGAGTCATCTTTCCCTGGAGACTCCTCCTCTCCGTGCGGAATCCAGGAAGGGAATAACATGACGGGGGCACCCTCATCACTTGTGCTGTATTATCAATCACACACACCTGGCTTCCTGTGCCCCACCCTCTCCCCATGCCTTTCCCTCGTCGCCACGTGACATAGTTCTGTATGCTGGAAAGAAAATATTTCTGTTTTTTTTGCTGCATCTTGGGTAAACTGCAACATGACAGGTAGCAAATATCTTTCTGCTGCTGTGATCTGAAGCGGGTATATAGGTAAAACCCAACACGATGTTAGCACAGTCACTGTGAGCTCTGTAACTGTGTCTGACTTACCCACCTTGACATTTTCAGTCCAAGACCCAATATTAACTTTTAAAAGGCACGTGAAATGGACATTTATTATCAAACCAGGCATGTAAGGAATCCTCTGTTCCCATAAAAATGACTCATTATGATAAACTGATGTTTTATTTCTTCTGGGTTGGCCTCCCATATTCCATGTTCTTTCAAGCTACTCAGTTCCTTGGGTTTTCTGGATACGTTTATCTTCTCCATGGATATCCACCTGAAACAAAGCTTTGCTAGGACTGAACCTGGCCGGTAATATAGGAGTATTGGACATAGGAACCCCGTCAGATGAATGGGGTTTCTTTGCTGTGTCGTTTTGTTTGTTTGTTCATAACTTATCTAACAAGGCTGTTTCCATCCATCCATTTTCCAAACCGCTTATCCTTACTGGGTCGCAGGGGTTCCGGAGCCTATCCCGGAAGCAATGGGC
>JAODJX010000083.1:6952023-6973112 GCA_026776945.1 Isichthys henryi
GGACTGTGGGGGGAAACCGGAGAACCCGGAGGAAACCCCACGACGACATGGGGAGAACATGCAAACTCCGCACACATACTGTATAACCCAGGCGGAGACTCAAACCTGGGTCCCAGATGGATGAGGCAACAGTGCTAACCACTGCACCACCATGCCACCCCAAGGCTGTTTCCACCTAACGGATATATTTCCTGGTGATACGAGCTATCCCAGTTCTGTCTCGAGTTTAAATGGGCAGCAACAGAATATAGGGGAGTTGTAATTGGCTGATGACATATTGGCTGATGAGCTTCTACATTTCAAAAGAAGGCTACAACTTTTCATGTAATGTGACAACACCCGTCTATCTCTTCCTCCCCTTTCTCTCTTTCCAGAGGAGGACCAAGATGACCATCTGCTTCAGCTACTGATAAAACCTTGATCCAAACCCACAAAAATCAGCTTTTCCTCTGCACACCATGTGAATGATAGCAAACGCATGACGTCAATAGGATAAGTCTCTCCCTTAATGGGCAGTTACGCCATGGACATTAACAGAACTCTCTGGACTCGCCTAATCTGGGTTTAGCACCGTTTTGCATCGCATCACGGCCTCTGGGGGCAATTCGCCAGCCCTTCGTCACCATGTGGGTCCCCTTCAGCACCTTCTGTCTCTGCCCCTTGCTGGTGTGCCTCAGCTTTGTCCCAAGGAGTTATGGGAATCCCCAGCATGGTCCCCTCAAGGGACCGAAGAACCACACCCGAGCCATCGAGGTGGAGAAGGACATTCACCATCGGCCCAAACGTGGCTGGATCTGGAACCAGTTCTTCGTTTTAGAAGAACACATAGGATCGGAGTCTCAGTACGTGGGGAAGGTAAGATCCTCCATTTTTAAATGACTGCTGGCCTAATGTCAACTGTGGTGATATTTATCTTAAGTGAAAATGAGTGGAAGCAGTACTGGGGTCAGCAAAAGCAGTGCTGAGGTAGCTTGAGGTGGTGCAAGGGTCATTGGAGGCAGTGCTGAGGTTGCTCAAGGCAGTGTTGAGGTCTCTCAATGCAGTTCAGGGGTCACTGGAGGCAGTGCTGGGATAGCTTGATGCTGTGATGTGTTAAGTCAAGGCAGTGCACGGGTCACTAGAGAAGGTGCTGGGGTAGCTGTAAGTGGTACTGGGATTGTTCAGAACAGTGCTGGCGTAGCTTGAGCCAGTGCGGGGGTCACTGGAGGTGGTGCTGGGGTCACACGAGTTAGTGCATGGGTCACTGGAGCTGGTACTGGCATAGCTCATGGTGGTGCTGGAGTTGCTCAAGACAGTGCTAGGATAGCTCGAAGCAGAGATAGGGTCACTCGAGGTGGTGCTGTGGTCGCTCGAGACAGGACTGGGGTCGCTTCAGGCAGTGCTGGGGTCACAGGAGGCTGAGCTGGGGTCATTTGGGGCAGTACTGCGCTCACTTGTGGTCCATGAGTATGGCACTGCATGTAAAACATGTAACACTCAGCTGAATGCGTTGCTTTCCCTCTCTCTCGCCACAGTGAATAACTAGGAGTCTGCTCAGGAGCCACGTGGCCCTGGCGTTCAGACTGCGGCTCCTGTGAATTTTCTTAGCTGATGAGATGCGTGCAGTGCTGAGCATGGCCAGCTGAACACAGCTGAGGGTTGTCTGTTACTCGCATGCTGAAACATTATCTGAGTTACTGTACAAATGCAACGGATGCAGTGGCATCACCCAGACTCCCAGAGGCGCTCCAAAACTACGCTGATTACTACCACACCAGTTACATTGTATGGATACTGCCTGGCTGATGTTTATAGTGTATGGATCCCATACGATTGATGTTTATGGTGCGTGGATCCCAAATGGTTCCTGTTTATGAAATGTGGATCCCATACAGTTGATGCTTATGAAATGCAGACACCATACAGTTGATGTTTCACAGGAAATGGATGTCGCCACATGGGAGATGTTGTGGTTGGTTTTACTACTGCATACAGTACCGTGGTACAGTGGATGAATCAATATTTTATGGCTGATGTGGCATATGGTTAATGTACCTTTGACATTATTACAGCTTATTTTATGGATATGGATTGCTTAATAATGGAACTGTTGATATAACACTAGTGGTTACCACATTAGTAATGTGTGTACACTGTTTGATGCAGTAATAGCTAGCGGTGGAATCTGAACACTTGGAGATACTCCCAGGGTTTCAGATGGAGGCCATCACGTGCAGCTGACCTCCTCCTGCCCTGCATGCCGTGCACCTGCACCCGTTCCGATCGCTTTCATTTCTCAGCCCGAGCCGTGACGTTTGTATGGGCGGGGTGCGGCAAGTTTAACACATCTTATTTTTAACCTCAGGTCCCACCTTACATCTACACCGAAACATATTCCCAAGAGACCAGCCAATAGGGACGCTCCCCCCGAGGCACAGGTGTATCAGCATGGAACGTTTGTTACGGAAGCATCTATCCAATCCACGTTCCGCTAAGGCGTGAGCATCAGAAACCCCCGAACATCGTGCATTTCATGCTGTTGTCGTTAGTATATTCTGCACCGCTGCTAGGATTGAGTACCGTGTTACAAATCCTCTGGCTCCACTACGCCTTGTAAGCTATTGTCTGCCCATTGAATCGCTTTTATTACAATACAGTACGTTCCTAGTGACACTATTGCAGTTTTTTTTCCAAAGCGACCGCGGAAAGAATATAAGAAACTGACCTGAAATTGCTTAACGCTGTATCCTGTGATTGCTGTTCATTTATATATTTATTCATTAAAGAGCGTTGATTTATGGAAAGATATGTCTTTAATTAGTGCTGTTGCATTGGTGTGTCTGATTTAATAACAATAATGGTAGTAATAATAATTATTGGTGTCCAGGGTTACAATGAGTGCAGTCAGCATGTGCATGTCAGAATTCGTGGTTTGTATGCGTGCCTATCCGTATGCACGGTATATACACGCATATTTTTCATGCGATTAGCATTAGGTTAGCAGGCTGCCATCAGCTTGTACTTACATACCAACCGTGTAAATATAGTGAAAATGCATTTCAGCCAGAGAGGGTAGTATTAAGCGGGCCGGGCAGCGGCCGGACTCCCACACGGCAGCGCCGAGGCTCTAATGCGCTCCGGCGATTATCCGCGACGCGATAAAAGCGCAGTGAGTGCAGCGAGGGAGAGTCAGACAGGGGGCGGCGTCACCCACGCAAAGGCGCGGACGCCCGGACGCCGTTTCGGAGCCGGCGAGCTGCTTTCCCTTCTGCTGGCCGGAGTCCCCTGTAAATCGCTGCGGAGTCGCTGCGTTTGCCCTGAAACTGTCACACGCCGGATGTAAATCCCCCGTGCGAGGGAGGGAAACCCGTACGCTGCTCATCAGCCCAAGTGTAAGGACTGTATATGCCGTTTTTTCAGTCAAGAGCAGAAATTTTAATTTGATATTTCAGTAAATGATTTACATTACCTTGGGGATTCAAAGCCCTTGTGCATACTACCGCCAAAGAATTCTTAAGCCTTTCCCGTTGATTATACGATCTTTTTTTACTGCTCACTTGCATCTACAGTTCAAATTTTAAAAGTAACATATTCAGAGCTACTGAAGAATTAATATCTATAAAAAATGTGTCTCATTATTGTAATATTTTTAATCTATATCCTTGTAATTTCTCTTTTATTTCTCAATAAATCAGCCTGTTTCTTGCAACATCTGTTTAAATTTTAAAAGGCTTGTTCACTATGATCTTCTTTACATGTATAATACTGCTTAGCCTGTATAACCTTTTTTTTTTTTTACCGAATTTATATGTGCTGTATGCGTGATGCAAATGATAAGTAGGATAATATATTAATGAACATCTTCTAGCTGTGGGCTTCCGTGTGCCACATCGGGCTTCCATACGCACTTAGCTCAGCTTCATAGCAGTATTTACAACCACTCAAACCGTGCCTTTGCATGGGGCCACCAAGGTTTTGTGGTTTGGCCCCCTATTGGCTAAGAAGAGTCACTACACTAAATATTAAATAAAGGCATTCCTTCTTTAGGAGATGCTGAAGCAGCATACTCTGCTAACCAGCTACCCTGCTGTAGTCTTATGACTCCAGTCGCTATTTATTTAGTCTTTCAAGCACCTGAAGAGCGGGGAGTGGCCAAAGGGGACAAGGGGCTTTTTTGTGGAGCCCCAGGAACAACAAACCCTCCCCTTGCCATTTGTTGCCGGTGTTGAAGTCTTAAAAATCATGCCATTTGAAATGGATATTTTAGAGGATTCAATGATACTCTCAAGTGAGGGAGATTCTTGTTCCTTCACTCCTTAGCTACTGTGGGACGATTGGCTTCCTTTAATGTTAAGGACATCCGAACCACCTGTGGAGTTAGCTACTTGTAAGCCCCATTTAACGTCTCTGTTAGGCTGCTAATAAAAGAACATCAAGGTGCAGTGACTTTCATTAACACCTCACCTCGAAAAGAGTAAGGCTTCAAATGGACCCTGCCCAAAAATGTGTTGCCAGACACAGCACCGATGACTCCACACAGGAAGCGACTCCCTCTCAAGTTTTACAACTTCAAGGCAGTTGTTCAGGCGTGTGAGATGCAGATATTTAATGCGAAAATGAGTGAAACTGTTGGTCAGAAGCCTGAGAGAGCACCTTGGCAATACCTGCATGGCAGCGTCGTCGGCACACATTCTTTTAGAACCGTCTACTTCCAGGAGAAAAACACTGGATGTAGCACCTTAAGCTCAGAGGATGTGTTTGCCATTTACGCTCCTCACTTTTTACTTTTTGGTAGCGGATAGCATCAGTTCCTCCCCAGCACTACAGGATGAAACACACAACACACATTGGTTTTTAACTGTCAAACTGAGGTATGTCTCATTTTGGCTTTCCCTCTTGCACAGGAAAAATGGTTCTTACTGTATAAAGCAAGAACGAATTTAAACCTGGCTATATCCCTGGTGAGGTGGCTGGGATCGATCCATCCATCCATTTTCCAGTTGCTTATCCTTCTGGGTCGCAGGGTGGTCTGGAGCCTATCCTGGAAGCTACAGGCACGAGGCAGGGAACAACCCAGGATGGGGGCCCAGCCCGTCGCAGGGCACACTCACACACCTGTCACTCACACATACAGTACACACCTATGGGCAATTTAGTAACTCCAATTAGCCTCAGTATGGGCGCTCCCACACCTTTACCTTTCTCAGAACTTAAAGCGGTAGACAAGGAACTGGGTGAAAGAGTATTTTGTAAAATGTGTCATTAAAAGTTCCAAACAAATTCACATCTCTTGTAAAAGGTTTTCTCAAAATGGCTTCATGAGATAAAAAAAAAAAATGTTCAAAAAGGAATGCAGCACATTAAATTTGGGAGCCCTAAGAACACGGAGACCTTTACCTGATCAAATAATCGTTTTGCAGAGGATTTTTCTGGTAAAAGCAAGTAAAACAATATTGATGTGCTGTGGTTCCCTCTCCCACATTCTCTAATAGGCCGTCTAATATAGCTTTGAGCGAGAAAGGGTTCAGTTAACCCTAAATCAAAGAAATGTCACAGACATAATGGCATTTTATCAGTTTGACTTAACATTCACAGACCTCTAAATGCATAAGAAATCGTTTTTGGATGCATAATCAGCTTTTAAAACAGCTAAGGTTAAGCCAGCCTATAAAAATGAGATTTGCTGGGATTTCGGACTGATTCTGGACTAATTAGACTTGCCTGTTTTGACGATGAAATCACCATGGCTCTAAGTAGTGGTTCAGAGTAGTGGAGCACTTGTTCAACAATAACCTTGTAAGGTACAGATAGCTCACAGGAGTTTTTCTTACACAGAAATGTTCTGAGGGCAGAAGGATAAATGATTGGTTCAGAGAGATAACCAATCAGATTGTAGAGGAGGCGGATCCAAGCAACTAGAAGAGGCGGGACCAACCAATCTGATGTCTTGGTCGCGCCTCCTCTAGTTGCTTGGATCCACCTCCTCTACAATCTGATTGGTTATCTCTCTGAACCAATCATTTTTCCTTCTGCCCTCACAACAATTTTGTGTAAGTAAAGCTACCACAATCGTACAGATTTTGTGGATATAAGAAAGACAGGTATTTCTGAGGCCATTTATTGGATTTTCTCAGAAAGCTAAAGCTGACCATTTAGTTATATTTAAAAATAGCATTCAATAGAGCTCCATAATCCTCTATGTAGATGTCCTCATCAACAGTCTTGGCTTAACATGCATTACTTGTGTTTGGCAAAGAATTACAAGTAACGACATTCATGATTAAAATGGGCGTATTAAGTGTGTAATTTCCATTAATTTAGAGCTAGAAATGACCTTTATGACATGCGGCAAACACATCATACACTAAACAACTGAAATCTCAGGCATTCTGGCTTCTTGTCTTTCATATTCTTCCATTCAGGAAATCACGTGTAAATCCTGTTCAAGGAGCTTCAGTGCAAACATAAAAGGGGCATGTTTGTGTAGTGCAAATTAATCGTGAAGATTGTAAGCAGCATGCAAATAGGCAAATCAGACTGAATGAGGCTTAAGTTTTTATTGCTGGGGTACAGGGGTCAACATCATGGCAAAATCTGAGGTACGTTGTGATCAAAGTGCAGGTTTTACCAGGGACATGATATTTTAAAATGTAGCCTACGGAGTATTTTACCACAGACACAGACAAGTCTTACCAAGGAAACAATTGTCCGTGTACAAACATGTTGACAATCCCTGCTGAGGTACCTTGCAGTTATTTCCAGTCCAGTAAAGCTACAGTGTATGGCTGTCTCCTACAGGTCTGACCCACAGCTTGGACTTTGAGTTCTAGTCTGAGTGATACAGCATAGAACTGTCAGCTGCAGGTTTGACTGAGGCAGGATGGCCAGGAACGGGTTGAACCGTGTTTCTCGGTAGCGTTCCAAAAAAAGAAACATGCAGCTATGAGGCAGCAGCGGGCCCGTTATGGCCGGCCGAGCGATCATCGTTAAAGGAGCTGCAGTGATCCAGTGTGACACCAGCACTGCCAGCAAACGGAGAAATCAGGATCCTGTGGGAACCTGGGCTTTTTTTTTAAAGCTTGTGAGTGCTTCAGAAGATGCTGGGAGACTCCTAGGCTCTGACAGGTACAGATGAAAGCCAAGATGCCGGGCAAACACACTGACACCTCAACTGCGGACAGTGAAACACTAATCAAGCTTTATGAGACCTCAGCAGTTACGGAGATTGTAGCAGATGCTGTTTTTTTCATTGCAAGGTCATGCACAATCTATTTGGGCTAATGTAGGGTTTCTCACAAACTACAACAGCAGCGAATTTATTTTTGTGTAGCGTGTTATCACAACATTACATCGTCTCAAAGCGCTTTACAGCATCCGCACCCAAAGCCCCCAGTGAGCAAGCCAAAGGCGACAAGTGGCAAGGAAAAACTCCCTAGAAGGAAGAAACCTTGGGAGAGACCAGACTCAAAGGGGGAGCCCATCCTCCAGGGGCCGGCAGGGAGAGTCAAATAGGAGAGATGGCTAAGTGTCGAGTCATACTGTCCAAATCATAAGATTTGAGACACAACCGGGGAGCAGGGAGGTGATGACAAGCCGATGCCAACTCTCCTTCCAATCACCAGGCAACCAGAAGTAAGGCAGAAGATGACACAGGCAGTACGGCGAGCTGGATGCAAGGATGTCATGGGTAGAGGCGACGTCACATGTAGCAGGGTGTACTGGATATCCTGATAGATTCAGGTCTCTAAGCAGCACACCCCAGGATTAAGGCACATAAAATGTGCGATTAGTCAAAGTAGGGGAGACTATAGGCAGTGCTAACAGATAGGTGAGTGCAATATGAAGTGCAAAGTGCAAGCTCCAGCATATATGGCTATATCAGCATAAGTAGGAGGGAGAGGCAAGTGGAAATGCAGGCATGGGGAGTCCCTGAAATGTCAGCAAACCAATTCCACAAGGGATTGTGAAGCTAGAGTGACAGCACTGACAGTCCAGTTTATCCAAAGCCAATGGCACCGATCCCCACCCAGCCCTACACCTCACATTGTACATGTGGGTCTAACTGGGAGTGAGGAGTTAGCTAGATCTAGAACTCGAGTCTAGACTTGAATATTGAGAGTGATCCTGAAACCCGCACATCAGGAGGAAGACCATTCCACAGCTGAGGAGCTCTATACCAGCAGACTCTATGAGGATGTGAACTTACAGCCTAGTGGTGTAATGCCACCACCTCCTCCTTGTCATTTGACTTTTCCTATTATCATTATCTGTAAGAGCTGATTGGGCAGAATGCCCTTGTTTCCTGACTCTGAAAGCACACATTCCCGCCGAAACTGCTCCAACCACAGATTCCTGCCTTTAGCTCTGCCTTAGTGCCCGTTCTCCGCTCCTTTGCAGCAGTCTTATAATCTCTACACTCGTTTTATTGTGCCTCTCTTCTAATAACAAAGGTACAATAGGAATGTATATAATGAGGGTTTAAAAAAAAGAAAGGCTGTTATCTTTTGTGCTGAAGACTCCAGAACTGGAGTGTGTGATTTGAAAATAGTGATTTGATATATCCTGTCTGAATGAGGTAATGGGTCCCTTAACAATTGCACATAAATCTATCAGATCTGGGGGAAGAAAGGCCTTCTTATCGAGCTATTGAAGTGTAGCAATTCTGTGTTCTGGTACGACCCTGTTGTTTGAGTAAAAACTGTGTGATGGTGGTATTTTTTTTCTTTTCTCCCTCTCTCCTTGCTCTGCTAGTCCAGTCACATTTGAGCACTGACAGTATGGAAAGAAAGGGGGCAAGAACCTTTAGCCGAAGCTGTCACATGTCTGTTCCCCCTCACAACCCCCACCCCAGGAGTGAAAACTAACTGCCCCAACTCCCTCCGGGGTGCTCATGTCGTTTGGGAAGTCCAACCCTGTTCAGATACATCACCGGCACCCACATCACCGGTATATACATTGTCTGCCCTATTCTCCAGTGTCAGGGAGGACGCAGATAAACAGTGTCCACTGGGAGCTGGTTATCTGGGGGTAGCGCAACTTCAATTCCTTTTCAGGAAATGTACTGTAGAAGCTGCAGTATCCCCAGAAGCGTTTACATCGACAAACCGGAGCCCGTACAACAAGCATACACAAACATACACAAGACCAAGGAGCAGTGAACATATCTGCACCAGCAAACTGCTATAAGCACGTTCTCATCTCCCAGAATATTTCAAAAAGACACACACTGTACTGAGTCCTTCAAAGCTAAAGTTCTTGGTTCAGCAAAAAAGTTTGTTAGTCTTAGTTAACAGGAACCCCTGGCTATTAGGAGTTGTCAGTTCTTGAGGACCATGTAAACAGAAATCCTGCAAGAGCTTCTGTATTCCTTCCAAATCTTCAGACTTCCCAAAGGCACATTCATGGCCATGATGACTGAGTTCATCTTGCTACTCGTCGTCCTCTTGCCGGTGTAACAATGATGCCGTTGGCTGGTTGAGGAATTTATTAGCCATGTTCAATTCACAAATGCTCATTAGTTTAGCTCGTTTTGTTTCAAAATCCTTAATGGATTCCATGGGTTCAGAGTGGTATCGGTTAGTCAACCATATCATTGTACCCAGACACATCCTTTCTAATGTTCCAAATTTACTATGAAAGTCACATTTCTACTGTGTTGTTCATTATTACCTTCTTTCAATCACTTTGAATCACTTTGAATTTGTTGTCATTGCCATTGTCACCACCGTGATCCTTCGTCAACACAGTCCTACATCACTGCGGTCCAATATAGGTGGTAGGTTTGCACCTCTGCTAAGATCTGCTCGCTATGGCTGACCATGACAGGAGACAGAAGCTCTGGCCATCGTAGCCCTTAGTTTCCACCACCGTAGCTCTTGGCTGTCGTAGCCCTTAGCTTCCAGCTGCTATAGCCCTTAGCTTCCCTCATATGTGCAAAACTCCTCACCCTGACAAGGCACTAGTGCACAATGGTACAATGAATTCAGCAGCTGTTTCTTGTTAAATGTTTAAAATTAAAGCAGCCCGATTCATGGTCAATTTTCCATTCTCCATTAAAGCTTTGAAGAGAACATGCTACCTGGAAAGTAAGAAGGAACACAGTTCCTGATGTAGCCTTGAATGCATGTTAAAATAACGATGTTGCTGTCGGTCTCACCTCGTCCCCTTGACTGGCTAGCTATTGTGATATTGTCATAAAGCTGCATTTGTACCCAAGCCATTTAGGTTAAGTACCTTGCTCTGGGGTATCGCTGTATGGTTCTATTCCATATTCATGGCTGCTTCTCCAGCCCCCAGACATTTATCTCCTTCCAGGCCCATCTACACAGAATAGGGACCGGGAGAGTGCAGAGGTATAACACAGAAGCTTTGGCAGTGGCCATGAAACTGATGCTCTTCATCACTGTTTTCTTGTTTTTTCACCTCTCTCATGGTTCTTATTGTGTTCTTCATTAAAACTAAAAAAATCAAAGCATCTCATTGATTTTTGCATATTCCCTGTATATTTAGTTTGAGGTTTACGGAGTCTGCTTTTGCCTTCAGAAGCCCGAAGGTGAATTTCATCCCAGAGGGACTCTCGCTAGTTTTGCAGAAAGCAAGATCATTTGGTGTAAGATAATTGAGGAATCCTGGTGGCAGGAAAGTCTTCTTCGGCAGTGCTCCTGGTTAGCATTAACGCTAACAAAAGTGGTTACACCATAAGGCCATTATTTCTGGAACATTCCCTTTGTCAGCAGCATTTTGGCATTCATCTTTTATATCATGTAGTCTGCTCAGGGTCACTGGGTTTTGAATGTCCATAACCTCTCACATCCAGTCCAGTGACCCAGGCTCGAGTCCAGCCCCAGGCCATCATAACTGTCATCCGTTTTCACCCAGCACTTTCACCAAAGCTGTCGGGATTATGTGTGTGTGTGTGATCAGCTGAACACCACCTCTCTGCTTACGCCTGAGATGTGACCGTGGTGAGTTGCGGGGAAGAAACATTTATCTGCTGATGTTAATCTAATACTTTCTACTCAGATGACTCTAAATTAGCATATTAATGAAAATATCTAGGATAACTGTATGTAATATGAACACCGCAGCCAAGCGCCTTGATGCTCTTTAAAATTTGTTTTCTACCAGATAAGCGATTAGAATTCTGCATATTTGCCACGATAAACAGTTGTATTTTCCATATGCTTATATTTGACTGTGGATTTGTGTTTAATCCTCGTTCCCGTTTAGTGTTTAGCGATTTAAGCAATGCTAGGCAATGGTGGGCCTGCGGCCTGTCCCAGAAATGTACTGTCAATGTGCAAATACCAGCCCACGTAAACAACAAGTTCTTGGACTGAGGGGGAAAAGCAGAGCACAGGGTATACGGGAGGAATATGAAGAGAGTGGGGATCAAACCCATATCCCCAAGGACGCAAGAGCGCAGCAATCCTCACCGTCATGTTTCCCGCACTTTACACCTTCATTTGTGCTACAACAAAATATCGCTACGGTTATAACATTAGACCATTTTTCATTTTGGCTATAAATCCCCTTCACCTCAGCGCCCTTTGCTCAGCTCTGAACTTTATCATGACGCGGTGCCTGGAGTTAGCCGCTGCCAAGACAGTGCAGCTTGCTAGCCGAGGCTAACTGTTTAATTTCAGTTATGGTGTGCCGCTTTCCCACAATGCACCTCTGTAGGCTCTTTGAGGTGTCAGGTGGACGTCAGCAACCCCCACGACCCCTCCTCCATGACTCTTCCTAATTAAACCACAAGGGATATGTGATATCTTTACTCTGTGGCCGGGACATTGTGTCCCCACCGGTGTTGGCTTTTTCTGTGCGTCATGGTATGTGCTTATGTATTTATTTAGCTGATATTTCCCTCCAGAACCGTACTTTTTATTTATTTGCTCCCCGGATCCTTTAATCCACAGTGGCGACCGTAAATAACGCCCTGCTTCTTTTACGCAGCAGGAGATTCACACACCAGCGATGTACAGCCGCGCTAAACGTAGTGTCACTCAGAGTTTAACCTCTCGGTCACGGGCTGCTCTGGTAACGCTTGCTTTGCATTGTGGGTCAGTGTTTCTGGCTCCTTGATGTTACAATATGTTCATATCTTTCCAGAGACAAGTAATTAACTAAGAGCTGGACAGAAAACATGTTGTAGAAGAAAGCAAACACAGCCATCGTCTGGCAGAGCGGATATCGCTATCGCACAAAATTTGTTTGGATTTGGTGGGGGGAAACTTGAATAATTCGAAATGCTAATATAATATAAACAGCGGCTAACATAGCAATAGCAGTTAAGCAGTTTCTATTTTTTATGAGGTTATAAGTTCAAATCCCAGGAAAGCTGTGTCCTCAATAAAGCTTTTTTTTTTTTTAAATATATATATATATATGAACCATTTTTCTCAATAAATAAAGTTTGAAAAAGGTAAACTACATCATTCCAAATTAGGTAACGCTTTACATTAACTGCACCCACGTAATGCCTTTATAATGCATTCGTGGAACATTCAGTTTACCATCATAATGCATTCATAAGCAACATATAAGTATATATTAACGTGGACTTCGCATTTCGACTTTCATTTTATCGCGGTTTTTTGTATATTCATTAAAAAGTTGATTGAGACAGTGAAAATGATACATCGCTATGCATCGGAAGCATCTTTGCTCTTCGTAATTAAATGTACAATAATAATAATAATATATTTGTAACGTCTAAAATGTCTTATTTTCTCTTATTTTGTCTAAAATATTGGGTAATACAAGTATAATTGTCATGACCCGCCTGTAGGATCCTCCTGTGTGCCACGCCCCCTTATTAATCACGACTTTTCTGTCAGTTTGATTCGTCCAGTGTATTTAAGTCCACGACAGAGTCTGTAACCCCAGGTCTGTCATTGACGTTTTGACATGTTTGACATGTTACTGTGTCCTGCATTTGGAGTGATTCCACATAAACCCTTCGATCCTGATTCCGTGTCCAGCAATCATAACAGTAATTGTGACTAAAGGGTGTTATTTCTTGTCTAATAATGTTAAAAACCGTATTTAGAAGGTCGTAAACAGGTTTTCTATGCTCTGACTACGAAAATATTCGATTTATAAATGAAGAATCCTACTTCGGGGAAATTCACTTATCAAGGTAGAGTCTGTAACTGATTAACCTCGATAAACGAGGGCCGGCTACTTACTCGCTGCCTATGAATGTTCTATGAATGCATTATAAATGCATAATGAAGGTGCACTGAATGTTATATGAATGCATAATGGATGGATTATGAGGGTGCAGTTCATGTAAAGTGTTACCCAAAATTATGAGTTGTTAGTTTAATTTTGTAATGTGATTTTAGTTAATGGGATCTGTAATTTCACTTCACAGCTGGAACACTGAAAAATAATTAAAATCACTCGTTCATCATAATGGGGCATTTACAGCCTGTTGCTCTTCTATAGATGTATTATTTTTAATTGTAGTAGTAAATAAGTCAGGTGTAAGTGAGCAGATGTCGACCATCTAAATAAATCCATTGTTTTGTCTCTGTTACCACGACAACAAAGTACTGCATAATGCATTTACTTTCCAATAATGTGGCTCATTGTAATCCGACTAATCTGGACTAGGTTGGATTAACCTGTTCAGAGTAATGACAACCCCCCCCCCCCTTCCCACCACCATGTGCGCCCCCGCATACACTCTAGTGTTAGAATTATATTTTAGCCAATGCATAGATTTGTTCCAGCCAGGTATTGCAGGGACCGTAAATTAGCCTTGAAAATGTCACAGTGGCTGACACATGCCTGCAAGTCCTCTCCGCAGAAACAGCTCTGTGAAATTCTGAACAAATGTTCAGACCCACCTGAGGCCACCTCTAAAGCCAAATACCACAGACAGCTTTCACCAGCAAGACTTCCATGTTCTTCTGTACATCCTTCTGTGTGAGGGGCCTTCAGATAAGCCTTTTGTTGTTCAGTGCCTCTGTTTGAAATCACAGAAGAGCGAAAACACCCCCGTGTCAGTAGTGGTACTGTCCAGTTCTGCTTCACTTCATATTTCCAGGGGGCTCTGCTGATATTTACTGCCATTCATGTATTTGCATTAAAGAACAAAGACTCCCAAGGCAAATGTACCCATCCCCTGCAGATCCCCTGTCTCGTGAGGGTCACACGTGCAGGGATGACTCTGACATCTACCCCATCTTCCCATGCAAGTGACCTTTTTTGGATCAGGAAGAATCGTAGGAATGCAGTTTTTAAATGGAATGCTTTCGACAAGACAGCGTCTTCTTGCGACTCTGTTGTGTATAATTTATTGTTTAAGACGTGTGTACGTGACTATGCGAGTTCATGAGTGTGAGACTAAGATGTCGTCCTTTCTCCCCCTTGCAGCTACACTCCAACTCGGACAAAGGCGACGGCTCTGTGAGATACCTCCTTTCTGGTGAGGGAGCAGGAACCATCTTCCTCATCAACGAGGTCACAGGAGACATCCACGCCACCAAGAGCCTGGACCGTGAGAAGAAAGCGCACTACGTCTTACACGCACAAGCCATCGACCGGCACACCAACAGATCCCTGGAACCGGAGTCGGAATTCATCATCAAAGTCCAGGATGTCAACGACAACGCGCCCAAGTTCCCGGACGGGCCGTTTGTTGCGTCCGTGGCCGAGATGTCCGACGTGGGTAAGGCACTCAGACCTCGGTCTTTGATACCCCATGCAGCAGTAGATATTAGCTGGGTCAACACTTTCACTGAGAACATCCCCTGCTGGATTATACCCTTTGTGTTGCCATCACTCACCGCCCTCTAACTGGATTTCTTTTTTCCACTTTATCGTCCAAAGCTATGGAGATAATAAGATTGAATGCAGGATTATATTTGGAGAAGGGAGGTTTATGTTTTGCTGTCTAAGCAGTCCCTTTTCGAGATCGTAACACATGCTTTGGCTCTCGCCAAGAACGTGGGTTGATGTTTTCACTGCCTCTTTTCATCACTCTTACGATATTTAAGTTCTCCTTTTCCACTGCAGACCACATAAAGGCATGGGATTCGTTATAGCCCTATGTAACATCAGTTCCAGTGCAGCAGTGGATCACCATTATTACCAGTCACAAAAAAAACATGATGTAAAACATGGTTGAGTGCGTATATTTCGTGATCCTTTCCCATCTCTCTGAATTGTGTCTGGAGAAGCACTGCACAAGGTCCTACAATATAAAGAAAAATGTGTGGCCTTGCATTTATTTACTAGAGTATAATAAAACAGAAATCTTTTAAAAAGCGAACCAATCTTAAGTCCTTAAAGATGGGGGCAGTGCAAGGCTCACTGTGCCTGAGATGGGAAGGTTGCCAGTTCATTTCACTGATGAAGGCCCTTAACCTTTTAGTTGCTCCAGGAACTGTCTGACCCAGCTTTCCCAATTCTATGTTGCTTTCGATAAAATATTGCGCTAAATAAATAAAATGTTAAAGATCGCATTATAAATTTTTTGTGCCGTTTCCGCGTGGAGAGTCTTGTTCTCCATCGGAGGTTACCTCTTCCACTGCTCTGTTTGAACTTAAACTTGCGCAGTTTAAGCTGCCTGCAAGGTAATGAGGACCCGTGTTTTATTTGCGTGCCCATTCTTTGGTAATACCTCTGCACACAGTAGTGGCATCGCTCTCCAGGCTTTAAGGGGGATTAATCCTTCTGCTGAAGCCGTCGAAGGCTTGCTTACAACACGGGGGAGAGGAAAGGCGCTGAGAAATGTGCCCCCTCGTGCGTTTTGTCTGCGCGGAAGATTAAGTTTGTTTTATTAGCTCGCTTGTTTATATATTTTCCATCCTTTCGGCCTGGTAGTAGCGTTCGGCCTCTGAGAGTAGTTATACTATCCTGAACTGCCAAGTGCCCCTGTCTGCATATTGCTTTTCACTGGAAACTGGCACGCTTGTTTTTTCCAGTGACAAAGTCAATCAGAAACGACGTGAGACAACAGCGAAGTGAACTTGCCGTTCGTCATGGAGCATTCCAGTGGGAGTCTCACTGCAGCGCGTTATTGATTATGTGGTGATTATTGATGCGTTGCTGTTGTTAGGTTTATTTTGCTCTTTTGAAAAACAGGGAGGATGTTAAAGGTGGAAAGCAATGGAACAGCACCACTTGACCCGCATGGCACATTTAGGAGTGGAAACCAATTAAAGAACCCCTGACTTTTCTTAAGAACTGGATTCGATGTGTTTTGGGCCACCTCAAGTCACATGGCATGCCGTTATTCTGTCACACACAGAAAATGCCTGACTAGAGTGGTAATGAACAGCAGGCATGATGTTATGATGTTTGATAATGGAAGTAGAGTGAATTTACTGAGCATGCCCAGAAATGTCATAAACATCAGTTACTTCTGCTTTCATAAATGTGCTACCGCGGGGGATGCTGACCCTTTCTCCACATTACCGCGACTCCGCCGGTCAGCAGAAGCCCTAGTGTGATTGCTGAGGTAGTGTCATCTTGAAGCTCCTCAAACAATGCAGAAGCTCATTCCCGTTCTTCTTTTATTCCTTGGGGGACAGTTGTGGGCTTGATGACGCAGTGGACGGCGTCCCAGGTCAAACCCAAGATTTATGCAGTTTCCCAGGGGCCTCTTGAAATGGACGGCGGTAGCCTCAGTCCACTGGAGGTGTTTTTAAAGCAGCTGGAAGCCGGTATATTAAGAGCTGTTAAACAGAGAGCCATGTGAAGCATCACGTCTCTAATTATCAGCCAATCAGTGCTGATTAATTGGAATCCGCGGGATGAGTGTGCCGCGGTGTGATGTCGCGCGGCTAGCTGCGAGCTAACGGATTAGCCTCTCGTCTTCACTCCGAAAAGCAGCCGAATGGAAGAATAGCTGGCGGCATTCGTGTAAGTGGGAAAGGAGGAGGGGGGATGGGGCGTAACGGGCACCTAACTCTCGGGAATGCTGCAGCTGTGTCACACGGCAGAGTGCGGCTGGCGGCATCTTATTGCCATTCCTGTTTTATTTGCTATTCATCTTCTCTTCCTCTCACCATAAATAAGCTCAGAGCAAGGGACCGAACAAACATTTGTTTGTATTTTGTGACATCTGGGTCGTTTTCTCAAAGAGCCTAGTTTTCCCTGCAAACAGACTGACCAAAGGCCTCTGTGTGTTTAAGCTACTCTTCACAAATAAGCAGTAAAATATCAGATGAGTGACTAATGTAGCGCGGTTCCGAATGACCGTCAGCAGCGGCGAGACAAAGTGAAATGAATAGAGGCCATTCATCCTCGCCATTGCAGGTTCAAGAGCAGGTGTATGTAGTGTCAGCTGTCAGGTACGCTAGATTCTGGTCGCTTTTTATCCCTAAGTATCGTACAGCAACGAAAACCTGCAGGATTTCGGAAAGCAAACAGTTTTAAATGCCTCAGAATGCAAGCTGCCGAGGAAATGGGTCTCCGACGTCTAAAAACCTATCATCAAGGATCGCCTCTGCTTGAGAGAGAACCTGGAAATCAGGGTTGGTTTTTGCGCGTCATAATTTTAATTTGGAGCAAATAATTCAGATTTTTTTTGGTTTGTTTTTCCCAGCTGGTGTTTTCAATTTAGTTACAACGCCCACTGAGTGTATCAACACTTTAAGTGCTGAGGTTTACCTTTTCATAGATCTGTGGCTGAACGGAATTAGTTACCTTCTGATGCAAATAACACAGCGTTTAGGAGTTGTGCTGTGACACATAGAATATTGTGATTCATTGAAAACAAGCATGGGCACAGGTTGTGGGTGTTGACACTGAGATCAGACACGGGACAGGAATCTCCATCCTTGTAGAGCGCGAATAGACATCAGACATATCTCCGTTTTTGTTTAAAATGCAAATATGAAGCATCGTTTGGCAGCTGATGGCAAAATGCAGACGGATGTGGATTTTTAACAGGAGCAGGTTAAAGCCTGGATGGGCAACGCAGTGTAGAGCAAGGTGTTTCTGTAAAGCAGCCAGCTGCCAAAAGTCCTTGGCTGGCAACAAACTTAAATCCCGCAGTGTAATATACCCCTGGTAGGTGACAGAACATTTATATAGCAGATGGTTTTGCCCAAAGCAACATCCAAGCGAGAAAAGCTTGGGGTCAGACAGGGTTCAGCTCCCCCGGAGCAGTTAAGGGTACCGCTAAAGGACCCAAGGGCGATATAATTACTCTACCAGGAGTAGGACTCAAACCCACAACCTTCCAGATACGGGCACAGGGCCCAAACCCACCGAACTACACGGCACTCTGTGCCGGAGTGATAAACTCTGGTGTGCTTTTGAAGCTGGTATTTGCAGTCTGCCTGGATGGTCAGTGCTGCCATCCAGCCTCGGTTATTCAGAAATGCATTAACGGGGAGGCTCCCTCACTCTCGCTCTGCTGTTATAAACTGGCCTGCCTGCTGTGGGACTGCAGCTCGGTCACGCCTGACTCTACCCATGAATCTCAGCAGCTATAAATAGACCCAAATTTGAAATGAAACTGAAAGTGGAGTTGTTTGGCTGAAATGCATATAACTATGGGTGGCACGGTGGCTCAGCGCTCAGATCTGTCACCGCGCATCTCTGCGATTGAGGGTTCAAATTTCACTCCCACACTGTGTGCGAAGCTTGCATGTTCTCCCAGTGGCACCTGGGCTTTCTCCCACAAACCAGCAACATGCAGCTGGCTGACTAATGTCACTAAATGGTGTGTGTGTGGGTGTGAGTGCACACACCCTGTAATGGAATAGCACCCTATCTGAGGTGCACCCCAGCCTCGTGATGCTGCAGATAAGTGCCAAGTGACCTTGTCTGGGATAAACACTTCGAAGACAGAGGCAGTGCAGATGTTCCCTGAGCATTTAACACATTTCTAAGCTGAGTTTAATACAAATATCATGTGCTATTGGCCAGTTCTGAATCCAGTTAATTATTTACTGGTACAAACTAATTTTTTAAAGGAAAAAAAAAGTTTTCTTAAAAGCCAAAATCAATGTTTTAGACAGCTTTCTCTGTCGACGATGTAAAAAATGTGCAACTGTCTGTTTCAGTGATTAATGCAGTTTTCAGATCATGACTGAGCACATAATAGGTTAATAGATGAAAAACAGTGGCCAAACTAAATTAGAATACAAGTGAGAGACAGAGAACAGGGAGCAAATGAAGAGAGGTTCGCCTCCCTTTTAAGATGCCATCTCACAGTAGTACGGATCAGGTTGGAGAAGTATGACCAGTATGGGGGTCTGGGAAAATGAGCAGGGAAGCCAAGCCTTTTAGACGCACTGGGGGTAGAGGGAGTAGAGGTCGTCATCGCTACCACTAGGGGGCCAGCATCTACTGGCTTAATGGCTAATAGTATTACATTCTTCTCAAAACATCTACACTGTTTCAACACAATACTGCTCTTATACAGTACTGCGTATAATAAAAGGAACTGCAAATTAAGACAATTACTTTACAAAGTATAATAGAAATAGAATTACAGTAGAATAGAATTTCACTAATGGTGTGTGAGTGTGGCCTGCGGTGGGTTGGTGCCCCATCATGGGTTGTTTCCTGCCTTGCGCCTGAAGCCTCTGGGATGGGCTCCGGAGGGACGAAAACAAACATCTATGTTACTGGCTTATGTATTTACTGTACTGTACGTTTTATCGGTATTTTAGAGTGTAGCCTAGGTGTGTAGTAGGGTATACCAGTTATGTCTGTGTAAATACACTCTATGATGTTTGCACAACAATGAAATCGCCTAACAACGCACTTCCCCTATCCTCATCGTTAAGTGACATACGAGTGTAGGGTTGTCCCTCTGTATTGCTATAAACTCTGCCAGTTTTATTTCACCATCAATCTCACTTTGAATCACTTCTGCAATGCTAGCTATGTAAAATCATTTTGTATGGAGTTCGACGTTCCAGTAAATGCAGTGGATGAACGCAGATGTTCGGCAGGAACAGCATCGAATTTAGCAAAATCTGGTGCCAGCTAAACAAAATATCCCCTGTTGAGGCTTGTTGTTCAGATTTTCTCTGAATGTTGGTTCTTGTTGCCCAAGATAGAGCTTTGCAATTATTATCATTCTCTAAAATGCCTTGATTTTTTTGGGGTAACATTCTACTTTATGGACACAAATTCTTAATAATAACTCATGAACAAATCATGAACTGATGTAGTCGCTACTTGAGAAGATGCATCATGATTCATTAATGATGAACACATCAGTGCTTAACTTGTGTTATTCATGACTTGTTCCGTAGTTCACAAAGGTTTGCAGAATTAACAGATATAGTGACAAATATAGTAACTGCTTGAGATAAAACATGCATCATCAGTATGCAGCAGACTTAGTTTGTGGTTAATTAATACATAAGCAATAGTATAATACTACATTATTTGTGCCCTGTTTAGTAAAGTATTACCGTTTTTTTTTTAACTTGGACATTATGATTTTGGCCCGGATACATTCTGGATAGCTTTGCTAATTCGGAAAAGCCAGCTGTTGCCCCCGGGTTGCTTGGGGGCATGTTGGCCTGGCAAATAAAAGACAGGACCAACAAAATATCTTTTTTATATTAGCACTATCACCCAGACTGGTGTAGTTCTCTGTATTAAACATACCTCCTCTTGTCCGTTTCGGTGCAATATCTAGCTTAAGAGTTGCCATTTCATCATTTTTTTTTAAATTTTGAGTTGCTGTTCAAATTGTAATTTTATGAAGTCATCCATCACTAAAGACTCAAGGTCATATGTTTTCGAAGTATGACGGTGGCATTACTACAGTGTGCTTGTGATTTGGAAAATTAAAGAGATTTGATTTTTTGCAGTGTGCTTCACCACTAATAGTTCAGTGATATTCAGTAAGAGACGTTTCTGATTGGCTAATCTTGCATGTTTTTTTTTAACCAAGGGATGCCAGTGACTTCTGGCTTCTCACACTCGTACTTCGAGCAGTTTTGTCATAGTAAGGGATTGGTCAGAAAAGGCAGAGTTCGAATGTCTTATTGTACTTCAATGAAAATAAAGCGAAAATATATGTATACAGTATGTAAATTTATAATCCATCCATCCATTTTCCAAACTGCTTATCCTACTGGGTCGCGGGGGGTCCGGAGCCTATCCCGGAAGCAATGGGC
>JAODJX010000083.1:7027337-7056098 GCA_026776945.1 Isichthys henryi
TCTATCTATCTATCTATCTATCTATCTATCTATCTATCTATCTATCTATCTATCTATCTATCTATCTATCTATTGTGTAAAAAAGAGCAATGTTTCAGTATCTGAACACCAGCCCCCAATACTGATAACTTCAGATGTAGGACTGGCTGTAATTTCAGCTCCTGGTACCTGCAGTAATTAAATGGCGCGCAGTGTTGTGTTTCAGACTACTGTCACTTCTTTTTTTTCCCCTCAGATGTAAACTGTGAATGTGCTTCTCTCATCTGTGCATGAGCGGCGCTGGCGGTAATTACTCTGCCATATGAACAGCCCTACAGTGTAATTACTCACTATAAGAAGAGAGCAGCTGTCCCGTCTCTCTGCTATACCGCCATGTAACTGCTCCATTATATGAGCAGAGATTCTGTGTATTTGTTCTCCTATATGAAAGGCGTCTGTTTTCAGGTGCCTGTCTGTGCCTGTGTGTGTGTGAGTGCGTCTGTCCACATCACATTTCTGATGTGCACCCTGACCACACTCTGCTCCACAGGAGTGAATCTCTATCCCAGAAACTATATCTCACTCTGCAGTGTGAAACTGATTCCCCGGTCTAATCTTCATGGTGAAACACTTCTGGAAATGGTTATCAGGTTAATGTGAACATTGATAGATGGCGAAGTCTCAGTTTAATGTCTAATGCTGTTTATTTATGTGTGTACTATTAGATATTAGACATTTGCATACTATTAGATTATTAGCCGGTTTAGTACACGGGCAATAGAACATTTTGAATTTTGAGACTTTTTCCGTCTTCATAACATCCCAACGGGTGGGGATCTCCTTGCCTGTGGGTTTTGCTGAATTTCTGTTCTCAAGTCTTTCCAAACTCTGCTTAATTTCTGCTCCAGTGGTAACTGCTCTCTCTTGGGTAACCAGAAGTGTCACTGCAGATAGAGAGAGAGAGAGAGAGAGAGGGAGAGATGGGGGGGGTGGTTTAAAGGCATCAATCTATTCTTCTATTCTTCACCTAGAAACAGTTTTCTGCCTGACTTGTAAAAAGCTTTCAGTCCATCGCTCCAGTCTGACAAAATAGCATTTGGCTTGTTCACAAATCTAACCTAGGAGAACGTATCTAAAAAAAAAGCAAGCAAGCTTTTCCTCAACTGGTTACAAGGAGGGTTTAATGGATAAAGAACAGTCATGTTTCTAATGCTCTCTGAAAAATGCATAACTCTTAAATGCCTTTTAACGCACCTCCTTCTCATGTACCATGATCTGACTCCTGACCTGAAATACAGCTAGGATTTAAAATACCTGTTCCACTATCTGCTAGAAACGACTCTCTATGTATGCGTATCTATAATGCACCTCACCCGTTAAACCTATTCTAGGTATTAATTCCCATAAAGCCTGACCCTGAATTTGTAATATTTCAATGTATTGTCTCTGTGTAGTGGTTTTTTTGTAGGCTTTCTGTTTAATATCATTTACTCCTGGCAAATGGCCAGTACATTTATGAATTGAATACTGACATTTTTAAGTGTCATTCCTGACACTGTGTAATATGTCATTACAACTATGAGCCACATGCACTGTGAGTTAGCACAGCTGTTCACCAGTGCCGTATTACTGTGAGTGATCGCAGCTGTTCAGCAGCATAACATTACTGTGACTTAGCACAGCTGTTCAACATTACCGTGTTACTGTGAGTGAGCACAGCTATTAACTAGAATCATGTTACTGTGCGTTAGCACAGTTGTTGACCGATGCCGTGCTACTGTGAGTTAGCGCAGCTGTTGACCAGCATCATGTTAAACCAAACTGCTTCACTGGTATTGTGTATCTCCTGTTCCTCAATGAGCATCAGATCAGCCCCTTACTTGTACGTTACCTTGTTAAAACCTCACAGCTCGGCCAAGGCTGTGCATTCCGCCCTTATTCCGTCTGTATCTGTTTTCACGGCTAGTTATTTACAGCAGTCACCTGTTGAGTATTCAAAAGCAATTTGCTTGGAGAGCTAGCTCAGTGTCCACATTTTCTACTCTGCTTTTATCAAAGGAGGCCCATCTCCCCTGGATTCTATGATGTTAGCATGCCTGGGGGGGGGGGGTGGGAGTGGGCAGCCAGTTGACCTTGGACCCTCAGAGGTTCTTTTTTTATTCAGGAGTTTTTGGTTCCTCTTTTCCGTTGTCTTCAGGCATTCTTTCTGTCCTCTTTTCCCAGTTTCATGCACAGTTTTGAATAAACAATGGATCGCTATACACTCCTGTTAAGTGCCTTGGGGCGGCTGTGTTGTGAAAGGTGCTATATTAAAAACATTAAATTGAATTTGACCTCATAATGTAGAGCACATGCATCGTGTAAGTGTTTGTTATGGACGGCGGACACTGTCATTCTGATGAGTTAATGATCTTGATTTCCCAGTGTCTCTGAAGGATGTGTCTCTGAAGGTATCTTGTGTTTAGGATTCATCTGACTGGCAGCTCGAGTGCGTGACTAATTTGACAGCTAGGGACTAATTATACCGAAAGCTTTGTTTCTGCTTACGTTTTGTTTGTTTAGAGAAAGAGAGGCACATTGTAAATGTCACATTTCCATCGGCAACAGATTAATATGCCAGTGATGCTTTGCATACAGATTTATCGTGGAAGTTTGTATGAAGAATATCTACCATGAGCTGGGCACCTGAAGGATAGGACCGTAGACTGACTGGAGGGGGGATCATCAGAAATACGTAGGGGACAGGGTGAGGAATCACGCTGAGCTTTATACTAGTCAGTGGAAACGATCCTACTGCAAAAAGGGTGACATTTTCCATGAAGGCAATCAAACAAATCAAATCAAAGAAATGAGAGCGATATACCGGCACTGTCCAATGAAAACCACTTACGGTATGTCCATTTTTTTGACGATTGTAACTTTTTACTATAGAAATAATACGCTCATTCTCCTCTGTCATTTGAAATAAAATCTTTTGTCATCTATTTAACTAGTATTTGTGTTTGTACTGGCTAATATTTGTAGTCATGATGGTTGTTTGTATGGATTACTTAAAACGGCTAATTTTAACAAAGTAACATTAGTAGCGAGATAGCTAGCTAGCTAACATCATTGTTAATTGAGAATATAAAGTGACATTAGATTGCTTATTGTTGACAGTGACATATTCGCCTTGCTGACAACAATCAACATACATTCATTTGAAACACTGACGGCTACATAAAGATTTTATTTGTGGCACTAAAGGGCGTCTCACTGTGTTGTTTTAGACTTATTTTGTATAGTAGCTTCTGAGAAAATGTGATTTTTCGCACGTCTGGTATTTTGAACATTTGGAGATTGGTGTTCATTGGACATTGATGCTCTTCTACATTTTGTCTATTACATTTGTTCTTATTCATCTCCAGCAGGGATGAGCTCCAGGTTCTCCATGGACCTGTACTGGATAAGTGGTTGGAAGATGGATGGATGTTGGTTCTAGACACATTCTAGAAGGTTTTCCACCATCAAGCTGAATTATCTTTCTGGTCCAATCTATTGGAAACAGACCGAAGGATTCAGTGATGGTGGTTAGACGGAAGGACAGATGGTATTTTATTAAGGAAATTGCTCTCAAAACCCAGTAAAATATCTTAGAAGGTCATTCACAATAGACTGGTTTCTGAACTGGCACTAGAATACATCAGTTTATTCCTCAGAGTTTGCTGACAGGAAGATACTCATCGGACCAAACTGTACTGAATCACAGGTACCACAGCTGGCTCTCAGTTATCGCAGAGGACAGCGGGAGTATATTTGGGGGTTTAAGAACTTCAGTCCTCCACAGCTGAAGATAAACTCCGGATTGATGAGGTGACGGGGTCAGCGTACAGTACAGTCAGGGCAACAAATTATTAATATATTAAGGCGTTTTTCCTAAATCCCATCTTCCGAAATGGTATTCCCTTTGAACACCTGTCAGCTTATATTTGAGAGGTAAAAACAGCGGCACGGGAAAACATTCCACAACTCTGGATCAGTTCTGACATTCTGCGGAAGACAGGCCTCCCAATTTAGCGCACAAAGACCAAAAGGGGCTGTGAAACATCTCCTCGGACGAGATCTGCACACATCTGTCGATGAAAAGAAACAGGTCACATTTCAACTTAAAAACCATTCAACTTATAAACTTAAAACACCTGTTTTCATTGTCTTCCATCCTTTTTGCAGCCATTTGATGTGCTTACTGTAAGTTGATAACAGGGACGTCCTTTTAGTTTTGTGTGTAGATCACTACTTATATGTTTGGAAGGTGGTGGAAGAACTTTTTTTGTACTCACCTGTCCCTACAGGTAAGGGCATATATTTTGTACAATTCATAATTTTTTACATCATAGTTATTGTATTTGCATGATTTGTTACCTTTTATTAGTTTTGAAATTAACAAAATTGTACAGATCTCATTTTTACCCTTTGAAATGTAATAGATATCAGCAAAAACGTACTATTAACTTTCATGCACATCTAAGTGGTTAATTGAATATTAGCGGCAATTTAATTACTGGCAGAGAAAATATAATCTCAAATAGAGAGAAAAGTCTTGACAGGAACGGAATTGGTTAAAAAGTCATTTTCCACATATCAAATAAAGCCAATATAGTCATTTTAAGTGATATCCTCCCTGTCACTTATCAAATGATATCTAATTACCATTTCATAGTGACCATTTAACAGATTAATTACCTCTACGGTTATCCATCATGCACCTTCATGTTAGGCTATCTTTGGGACTCTACGGTGCAGCCATTTCAGCAGCAAATGTGAATTAAAATGATGTGCCTGAGACCCAAGCGTGCGGTAAGTGATGGTGATGGAGTAAATGGTGTGTGAATGAGACACTGGCTTTGTTCCTGAGTTATGAACAGCACCCTCCTTTGATGTGTTCCAGGCCGGTTTACCAGTGACCACTGAGAACATGAATCATCCAGGATGTGAATAGATATGAAGTTGTGTATTTATCCTGTCCAGGATTGTTGGGGATGCAGAGCCTATGTGCACATTGAAGTGAACATCCCAGGATGGGGTGCCAACCCATTGCAGGGCACACACACTCACATGGCCACCTCAGTACCCTGAGGAAACGCCACTACAACACAGGAAGGACGTGCAAACTCCACACACACAAAACCCTGGCAGAGACTCGAACCCAGGTCCCGGAGGCGTGAAGCAACAGCGCCACCCCCTCTGAGCAACACTTTTCTTTTTCAAAAATAGTTCATATTCGAGATGTAGTTTGGCAGGTAGCAACTGATATTTACAACAGAAAACCATCAACCCCATCCCTACCATAATCAACATCGTTATTGTTACTGCAAAGGGACAGCACTGGTTGTCACAGATGTTCTCTCATAACACAAATGACATCTGACCATGCCTCAGCTGCTACACGCCCCCTGCAGTTTTGCATATGATCTCACATGAACCAAAATATACAGGTTCCGCTACTTACAGACTAGCAAACCAGACGCTTGATACCTAGCTAACATAGCTAAATGATGATGGAGTGCTTCATTCCCCCGCCATTGTGTTCCACGATGGTGTAGTTGTCAACCGGGGGGGGGTTTAAAATATTATTACTAGCAGAAGCCCCTGGGCTGCAGCATGGGCAATCCTATGCATTAAAGAATTGTTGCTTATAGCCATATAAAACAGACCCAGCGAGGTTGTCGTGAGGTTAAAATATAATTTGTTCCACATAAATCCCCTGGCTAGTTTTTAAAAAACTGTCATAATGGACACTGGCTTAGGTCTAATGTGCGTTTATTTATAAAAGCGAATGGCTAGGCAGCATTTCAACTGTAGATATTCGTATTTTTGTCCAGCATCTGTGCCATTCGGATGGACAGCTTGTGAGTTTGAGGATAATTTTGGCGAGCATCAGAGACGCGGAGTTCTCAGTGGCCTGTCGCCCCTTTAATCAGTGCACAGCTGCCAGTAACAACCCCATCTGCGTACCTCTATGCCATAGATTCAAATATTAGTACTAATTTTTTTGAAGGGCTGTAGGGGGCATTTAAACATAATTTGATCATTAATAGAAAAAATGCTCAAACGTCGCTATTTTTAAAAAGAAATTCAAGCAGTTCTTGACTCATGGAAACAGTTCCACAAACCCTTACGTAAGTGTTATTATACATAAAGAGAATTGACCTTCTTGTACCATTCAAGACATGCAAAAAACACATAAAAACATGTACTAATGAACACATACTAAATAAACAAAAAAGATTGTGTACATTTACTCACAGGGGTATGTCGCATTTATGTATGATTACTTCAGATGTAAATTTATCTCCGTATTCTCGACTCACGTAAAACTGACTTATACTGTATCAAAAAATATCCAAGATACACAGAGCCTACACTAATGCAAAAAGTATATTTTTTGATAAAAGTCAGTTTTACGTGAGTCGAGAATACGGAGATAAATTTACATCTGAAGTAATCATACATAAATGACACAACGATATTGTGATTTAATGAAACTCCATATTCAGAGCTGCAAATGTGTACCTATGCCTCCCACATAAGTTTCACGAGTACATTTCTCATTCTGAAATTACGAATCCTAATTTACGAGTTTACAGTGTGTGGGCTGCGATTATGAATTGCAGTTTATGCATTTACAACTTCAGAACTACAATTACGAATCTTAATTTACAAGTTCTCAGTGTCGAGGTTGAGGTACCGAATTACAGTTCATGCATTTCCAACTTCCGTACTACATTTACGAATCGCTACATTTACGAACCCCTACTACTAGGTCAAGTTACAGATTTACAAATATGATTCCGAATTGCGATTCGTTTTTTTACACATGATTACTTTAGACGTAGATCTACTTCCAAACAAGAGAGTCAGTTGACCTGGGTTTGCCGTTTCATTTGTCGCTTGTCATAAACTGATGTCCTGATTCCATTTGTCCTGTAACCCAGTATCTGCTGTTGGTATGAGCCCCAGGACCAGCGGCAAGCTTTTACTATTTTACACCTTTTCCTCCTCACTTCCTATGGCATTGTTTTTTCTCTCTTTCTCCTTTTGAGATCCAGTGAAACAGCTTGTCATTTAATTTTCTTGAATGTGGACATGTTTTGATTCCTTTCCCAACCCGAACGCATAATGCCTCAAAAGGAAATCCCGCCCCCGGCTTAAGCGATCCTTCCTGTCCAATCACACGGTTCGATTGACCGCGGCGACACTCTTCTGGCTGGATCGTGACGTCCCTCTGGGCGCTGACTGGCTCCGCGCACACAGAGCACCTGGCAATTCCGTGGGCCTGCGGCGGGGAAGGTGGACCTCATTACTGGCCTTTGTGAGCATGGCCTGCAGCTCAGGAGGATGTCAGCTTAATGAGGGAGTATATTTGAATTCCAGCACCTTCCGAGGTGTCCGTATCCCTAACAAACATGCCAGAGCGTATCAGAATGCAGATGGCACCGAATCGCCGGCGATGAAAGCCCACTCCGGCAGCGCTCAGCAGGAAAACCGCACTCGTCCAAAGAATACTGATCCGATTTCTGACAATCTCTGAGAGCTGGCTCTTTCACCATCAGCACTGATCCCACCAGGGGGCGACGTTCGTCCCCCTGTCCCTGCCACAGAGGGCTTTGGTGCTGCTGCCGTCTTCCGCCACTTCCAATCGCATTAGCGCTCGCTAATTGTTTTGGCCAATCCTTTTGGTCCCGCTTGAATATGTTTGCTTGGCAGAGTAATTTTTTTTTCTTCTTCAGAAATGCGTGGGATATGGATAATCCTGAGGGCTTCGGAGCGCAGCGTGTTGACATCATTCACTCCAGATTTATATTGCTTTTGACGAGTCAGTGTTTCATGCCCGACAGGGAAAGATGTAGAGGGGAAAAGACACAATGATCAGTATAAAGGCCCTGCAGATTTTATAACAGTGCGTCCTGCGGTATTTTTCCAGGGAAGTCTGGGCTGGCCAATGACAGGACAGGAGGGCCCACACTAAGTAAACATGAAAGGAAGCCGTCATCTCTGCAGGCAATGATGGCTATATCAATAAGCGGGAGGGTTTGGGAATGATTCCGTCTGCTTGAGTATGTGGGACAGACGTGCGAGCTCCTGGGGGCCGAAACCAGGGCCTGAAACGGGGGAGGAGGGAAACTGTCAAATCCCCCCTCTCAAAACACCATACCCCACTTTGCATTTTATTTATTTGCATGTTAAATTTTCGGTTCGAATTCTCACGTCGCTGTACTGTACAGGCAGTACAGTAATTAAACGTCATTGTATGCTTAGCAGTTCTAATTAATCACAAGCCCCGCAATGAAGGGGACGTCACATGAGTAATGGTTGTTGGATGGGTGTTGATTGCTTTTTTCCTCTCGGTGTCAGACTGCATGGAGAAGGTGCTTAACACCTGACATCAGCTGTCACCCTGACTGATGTTCGTATTAGAGAACCGTCGTCTACGGCCAGAAGACGAGAATGTCGCCAGGAATTTTAGGAAGGGGGTTTGTTTCGTAACCACACTTTCCCTTCAGCGGCAATAATGAAAACAAATTCTGCAATGTGCAGTAAAACTTTCTGCCATCAGGATAGCGGGATCTCACCATTATTCTATACGTCTATTCTATAAGTCTGGCTTATGTAAATCAGGACTTAACATATCCGAGATACATAAAGTTTACAGAAGTGCTAACACAGAAAGGTAACTGTCTGGGTTTCCCCTGGGATTTAACTCAAATAAGGGTTTGTGGAATGGATTACTTACGCAAATCGAGCTACGCCTATATTTGTGAGGAATATTTATGCATGGCCCTGAAGGAGGGTGTTCCATCTCATGAGGATCCCATGTAGAATCGGGAGCGATCTACCGGGGACAGTCAAGCATTGGCGCGTGCTGGCACCCGTTCCATAGTCACAGCGGGAGCTTGTCACCTCAGCCGGGGGGAGTTTGAAGTGTGGAGCAGCTGGCAACGCGAGCGTGAGACTCTGCCAGTTCCAGGTCTTTGGGTCTCCGTGTCGTGGTCCCACTAGTTCGGCCTGGCGGGCCTGGATAGCTGGAGGTGCTAATCATTCACAGGAAGAGCCTCTGTCAACATGGGTATGTGCAGCCTCTGAAAAGGACGAAGAATATTGTAGCAAGAAGCAGGGGCGCCAACTTTCTCATTAGCCAATGATGTTTTGAATCGGTTAGTGACAGAGGAGGGGTTACTCCGGGGGCCAATCAGCTTTCAGCTGGGGGCTTGTACCTCATGTGGCCCCGCCTCTGACAAGAAGCTCCTGACGTGTGTCGCAGACTCGTACCTGTGTTTAATGTGGTAGTGTGTGAGATACTGGGTCTCGGTCTTAAAGTGCCGGATTTGTACGGCGTTCCCTGCTTCGACTGACATGCGGAGATGAGATTTTATTTTTAGGGACCCGAAATAGAAACGTGTAGGAGGAGGTGGAGCCAGAGTCTCGGTGCCGCTACGCCTTATCAGATTGGGTTTGAGATTTTAATAGGCCTTGGTTTGTATGCTTGGCACCTTTTCTTACATTTACATTCAGCAAACTTAGCAGAGGTGACCTTGGGTGTGCATGTTATAAACAGTGAATACTAGTTTGCTATCTGCATGGAAATTCATTGCAGAAATATGCGAGGAAAAAAGTACATTACGCTTAATGTAAAGTAAAACATATTTCTGTGCTTTTTTTGTGAAAAACTGACAGTTGCCTCAAGTCAAAAGTGAAGTAAGTAAGCCTGTTTTACCGGAACATATTGTTCTGTAACCATGACCCTGACCAGGATATATGGTTGGAAAATTATTATTAAATTATCATTATTAAAAGTATACCCAGGTTCTTTCTTCCTGCATAATTTTAAATTAGCATTACATAATTTTTTCCTGAATACTTGTGATGTTGGCTTATCCTGTTGATCTTGAAAGCACCTAAAGTTGGAACATCAGAATTCCATCCAAGCAGGTTGAAATGTTTAATGTGGATACCATTTGTTTCTCTCCGCTGTTTACCCTAGTGAAGGACTGCAAAACTACTACTGACTTTGGAAATAACAAAGTAACAGCTTTAAAGAACGGGGTTTAAATATTGAGATGCAGTGGCGCTTCATGCAGGAATGCAGGATTCCCGTTACGGTCGCTTGTGCGTGGACGTCTTCTCTCTGCCTCCTTTCCTTCGCTCTTCTCCTCCTTCTCCATCAGTCCTTTTCCCCAGAGCTTCAATCTGTGAGACTTTGAAGCAGATAAGCAACATCACCCAGCTCACCGCTGCCCGACCCGCAGCTCACAGGCCGATTCGTGACGCCATTCGGAGGGGAAGACACCAACAAACAAGCCTCTCTGGTGCTCATTTTGAACCCAGCTCCTGTGTGGATGCTGACTAATAACAGTTTGGGGTCGACAACCGGGGGCCACTTCAGTCATTCGTTATACGAAAAGCAGAATCTTTCCACCATAAGAACCTGTCAACATGGACATATTAAAGCCTTTCTGTAGATCCAGTGCGGACAACCTATTAGGCGATGTTGACGGCCATCTAGGGCGCCATCTTCAGAGTTGGTGTCAACTCAGTAAGCCAATTTCAATTTGCCACAGACAGGGGGCGTCAGCGGTGAAGCTCGTCTACGGCATTACGTGGGATTCGTCTGGTACTGGTTAGCTCAAAAAAGTCCTAAAAAAGAATAAATGTATTAGCACGACCGCTAAAGCAATTCAGTAAGTGGGACTTCACCACATCTGGACACATTTCGTAAATGAAAATGTGCACATTCACTACTGCTGAGCATGTTTTGCAGGGATCCTCCGTTTACTGAATTAGCATTCTGGTGCAGACTTAGCGTGATGTGCTAGTGAGCATGAATGTCTAGCTGTTGGCGGACTCACCTAAGTGACAGATCATCTCTGCTGGCAGGAAGACGGCAGCTAGATGCTACTGTGGCTGACAGGTCACCCCAGGCTCTGTCCATAATGAGCCTCTGTTGTGTCTGTTGAATCAGCGGATGACACATTGCTACGCTGAAACCTGGCATCTCTGCAACCTTCATTACATCCATAACGCTACCGAGAAACATGCACGGTTTATTTGTACCACAGAGTCTGCCTCCGGCTTTTAGGGATACAGATATTTTCATCTCGTGTTAACCCATTTCACTCAACTAGCTAATTTTGTCTGCCTTATTTTGTTTCATTTAATGAACCAAACATCCCATTTGTGGATTAGATGTTCTGTCAAAGGTCTGAAATGTATACCTTTGAAATAGACAGCAAAGTTCTGCTTTGCCTTATGAATTCTGTACAGAGCTAACAAATGCTAAGGGCTTTCAGTAAAGAAGAGAAGCTTCTATCTTGTATTTGACTTAGCATAGATGATTATGTAAGGTCACTTAGTGAACGGGGCATTGGGTTCTCAACCCTGTTGCTGTCTGGGGCATTGGTGGTTCTAGACCCTCAATATGGGGGCTTCCACCCACTTCTATTTTGTCGCAGCCCCCCAGAAAAATAAGTCATCGATCCATCAGGAGGATGCCCCCCGCCCCCCCCCGCCAAGGGTCGAATCCTTTGGGAAATGGAACCGGGTCTAGACCTCTTAGAACATGTAGACAGGGCTGTATTTTAATATATACATAAAACGTTCTTCCTATACTGTATCTGCTTAAATTTTTATTTTTTTTTTTTAAATGTAAAAAAATTTGTCTTGTGGTGGCTGTTTGTGACTAAACCCGGGAGCTGGTTTGAGTAGTGCTTAACGTCACTTCTGCCGCTATACATGGCGCACGTTCCTCATTTCGTTTGCATTTGGGATTCTCAGCATCGTAACAAATGGCTAACCGTCCTACTAGCAGGAAAGCTCGTCTCGTGGAGTTTGGATCTTTCCTTCAGTATTTCAGAGCTTTTTTGAGTGCCATGGCAAACAACTCCCTTAACACTTCAGTCTAACGAGCTGCCAGTGGAAAGGATACTGATCAGCAACGGACCCCACATGTATAAAAATCATCACGGACCCATATTCGCTCCGTTTTTTTTTTCCCCAGGATGCTGACAACCCGCATTTGCTTTCATGCCGAAACGACTGTTCATACCCCAGATAGCTGTCAGTTTCGGTGAGACGTTACTTTGTCATTGTCTTGCAGCATGCAGCCTTGATCAGTGCTCAGGATTCCGGCACGTACCTGCAATGTATAGCGGGGAACCTGGACGGAACAGAGCAGCAGCATGTATGAAGCTCAGAAAGCCGAAGAATCTATAAGTAGCAAGAAAGTCAGACCCAATTAAGTGCAAACCAGCCTCTTAGCAGCTTAGAGGGAGTAGCTGGCGAGCTCGTAACAAAAGCTTCTTTGAAAAATGAGTGTACTTTTTATGCCCTGTGCCTTGCCAGCCACCAACTTTGGTTAATAGATATTTTTTGCATGGTCTGTGACAGAGAGAAATTTGTACTATTTAGAATGCCAGAGTGGTCAGCTTGTTTATTTCTTCCCGTCGTTCTTTTTTAATGCTTATATATTTAACCCCAAATTCAAAAGCGCAATCTTTAATTAGAAATGACGTACATTCTGGCACTCAGGTGAACAGATGCTGTATCTTGATAATTGGACTGGGTCATGGGTATCAGCGTGATCGATGCCAGCATTGAACTGGATAAAATGGGTTGTGGGAAGCCCTCTGAGCCGCTTTGTTATTCCACCGTCTCCGGATCTGCGCTGCTAGGACGGCTTACGGCATTCAAAACCGTTCGGTATCAATCAGAATTTGTTTAATGCAGAACTGCTGGATGAAAATCCCACTGAGCTTCCATTCAAACATACATCTATTATTTGGAACTGCTTATCCAGTACTGGAGATCCGGAGCCTGTCCCAGGAAACACAAGGCAGCGCCGAATCGCTCGGACAGGATGTCCATCCATTATGGCACCTGCACAATTATGCTCTGAGGGCAAATTAGAGATACCGGTTCATCCAACCCAAATAACTTTAGAGTCTACGCATAGCCCAGATGACATCACCAGAATCTCTGTGTATGTATTAAGACATTTCCCATCCTTACCGTTTCGCATAATGAGATACACGAACTCAAATTAAGATGGCCAACTGTAAAGTTTCCCTGTGTTCTGTCAAAGGTCTGTATGACCAGCAATCGCAGTCAGACCGTCTCTCCTGTTCTGTTATGGCTCCTTATTTAGCGTCATAAAGCAGCCGTTACACGGGCCCCAGGGCCTGCTGGGAAATCGCTGCTGCTGCCTCGCTGAAGCCATTCAGCTCTAATTGCCCTCCTAAACTGTGCTGCGATATAAATGAGCAAAATCTAAAATGTAATTTATATAATGACCCTGAGATAACAGCATCTGGCGAACAAATAAATAACGTTAATAATGACCCAGGTGGCCGGGATGATGGCGAAGCTTCTGTTTATTGCCTCTGTAAGGCCCAGACACTTGACATGGACACTTTAGACACAAGCTTTATGCCCAGAGCGTCTTCTGGAGGATAATCGTTCTCTATGTGAACCCATATGAATTCTTATTTGATATCGGAAGGTTGGAGTCAGACATTAACTGCCGTGTGTCGAGCCACAGCCGGGTGGAAGGAAGAGGAAGATGGCAGAATATTCTAAGGCTGGTTCCTCTGAGCGATGGAGGCCAGCTATACTGGGTTAAATGCCAACACTGAGAGACAGACGCATTGCTCAGAATCTGGCTCGCGCTGCAAGAACCGAGAGCCGCGCGATATCGCTAAAGCTGAAAGGACGCAACAATATCAGATTGAAGCCTTCAAAAAAGCAAAAGCTGAAATCAGAGTTCGCTTATTGTTTATCATCATTAATGAGCGAGTCAGTCACGCATGAAGCGGTTTCGTGTACAACACGAGACTCTCGAAATGACGGACACGTGTGGGATTCAAACAGCTGCCCCAGCGCCTGAAACACATGTCTGGCACCGATACCTGTTTGTCTGCATCACTTCACACCGCCGCTACCCAGTGGCAGGTATGTGTATGGTCACACCAGAAGCCCAATTGGAAACCTTGGCATTCGTCAACAGCTGGGATGGCTTGTTGCCAAGCAGCTACCTGCCCCGTTTCCCGAACCCCTAATCCACACACCTCCACTCCGGTGTGTGTGTGTGTGTGTGTGTGTGTAAACCCCCTAAGGGAGCTTTAATGTGAATCGAAATGGTGCAGAGTGGAGGGGCAAACCCCTGCTGTGATGGTGTTATCTGTCATTACCACAGTCGACAGCAGGGGGCGCCACATTGACGAGGCGTACTTTTGCTGTAGTTCCGCTCTTACCAAAAATAACTGAAACTGCACAGATGAAGACGGTAAGGGTTACACCTTTAGATTGGAATTCTCTTTTATTAAAAGGGATTTTACAAGTGTCCAGAGCTTATCCCGGATGCGACGGGTGCAGGGCAGGATTTTACAAGTGGAAGCTTCAAATTATAAATAGTAAAGAATTATACAAATATAAAGATGTAACTATGCAGATATGACAGTGTGAATGAAAAGGCAGGCTTGTGTGAGACACGTGGCACCCACAGAAGTCATATGGAAAAATTGCTGAGATCGGCGTTTGGTGGAGCGCTGTCACGCCTTCATCATTCCCAGCGTTTCCGCAGCCAGTAGGCAACACGTGGGTTTCAGAGGCGGCCGAGGAGATGTGGAGGATGGCGCTCATTTCCTGATGCATTTGGAAGCTCTGCAGGAACATCAGGAGCCCAGAAGTGCAGGCGGTGACGAGGCCTTCGCAGCATCACCGTGAAGATACATTTACATATAATTCAAGCTCTTCTTGGTGAAGACGAGGACCTGAATGACAGCATTCAGAGTCACGACTGTCATAGTGAGACGGACAGTTCTAGGGATGGGGGCAGCTGGTGTGTTTCGATGTGGTGTGGAGAAGTGGCCTGCATTTCCGTCTCAGGACTGCAGTGTGAAGCATGGTCATCCAAGAACAGAAGGCGTTTGTAAAAAATTATGGCTGTTTAATGTCAGCAGCACCTCCTTGGTTTCAAAACCTCACGGATGCTGTAAAGTTGAGCCGTGAAGGAAACAAATGCGTCCTGCAAATTTAGCTCCCCTGAGAGTAGATAATTATACCTCTTTTAATTAACAGAAGCTTCTCTTTGATGAATTTTATGTCTCTTTCAAATATCCAAGGATTCCCCCTTGGCCCTCAGCCCAAAAAACAAAACAAGTAAGTGTTGTTTTGCAGGCAGTTTGGACAGAGGAGATTTAACAGCACAGACAAGGCAGGTCCTGAAAGTCACCTTGTCTTGCAGCCTAAATAAAAGTAGAAATCTTCCTTTTCAGGCTGACAGTGCAGTAATTAATACAGTAACGAGAGATGCATGACCTCTTGCTGTAATATTTACCTTTCAAGCCATGTCAACGTTTAAAACTTCATTACTTTGCTTCCTTTAATGTGATATGAAGAAACAAACCAACTATTCAATAATTAAATAAAAAATGAAATCTTTGTCCCTTGTTCATTTTACTGGAGGGGTTGTGGTAGGTATAACCCAAGGTCAGACAACCCATATGAACAAATTTAACTCCGGCAATTAGGAGTCTATTTTAATTCTGGAATCATTTATACAGAAAATCAAAATTTCCGATGCATCATTAAATAGCCCTTAAGACATGGATGCATTGCAATACAGTGAATGGAAGGATAAGTGGAAATTAAATCAGACCATACTGATGTGATATTGGATGTAACTTGACTTAAGTTGTTTATTATTGATGAAAAACACAGCATGCATGTTTTTTTATTATTTTAATTAAATTTATTTTATGCTTTTCCGTGTTAAATCAAAGCCTAACTACCACTTACGGATCTGGGCTCTCGTCTAGGTAGCGAAATGCTGTACATGCATTTTGCATAGCATATGTGTTTAATTAAAATGAGTTGTGTTTCACACAAACTAAAGAGGCTGAACGAAGCACAATTCGCAGTGACTAAGCTCTGCTATTTTAACAGAAGCTACTTCGTTAAATGAAGATATTAAATCGTCCAGGGCAGGAAGAACAAGGGGCATCTTTGGGAACATTAGATTATAATTAACTTTAAGTTATCAGAATGCTAATCAGATCTTTCGAAGATTCACAGTCATCCATCCATCCATTTTAAATGACTTTTGGGGCACGGCTCGCCCTCCGGGCGATTTCACATAGGCACAGTAAGGACAACTCAGAGTCAGCAATTCACCTGAGCTGCGTGTCCTTCGACCACAGGGGAAAAATGAAAATGGTGCAAGTCTGCGACTGTGTGGGAGGCCGACACAAATCAGGGAACGAGAGGAACACAGGGAGATCTCAACAAATTGAGGAACACAGAGAGACCTACAGAAACAGAATGAGATCTACGCAAACACAGTTAGACCTACACAGACACAGAGAGACCTGCACAGACACAGGAAGACCTGCACTAACACAATAAAATCTACACAGACACAGGGAGACAGACACAGTGAGACCTGCATACAGACAATAAGATCTACACAGATACAGGGAGACCTACACAGACACAGGGAGACATTTGCAAACACTGGTATACTTTTGCAAGCACAGAGAGACCTACGCAAACACAGGGATACTTTTGCAAGCACAGGGAGACGTAGACAAATACAGGGAGACCTACAACAACGAAGAAAATGTCCCTGTATCACGAAAGGAGATTTGTTAGTTCAATAGATAACTTGTCAGATTTAAGATAACCCAGTTTAAATGCACCTTATCTCCGTTCACTTACCTTAAATCCAACAAGATATCTTACTAACCCAAAAATCCAGCTTCATGATGCAGGTTCCAGGGCCTAATTCCACGCTCCCCCCAGCCCCACAACAACCTTTCATGCTGCCCTTTGTCAGATGATTGCACCCTTAAAAATCATACATATAGTTAAGTTATTCTGAGATTAAAAATGTAGGTGTTGCGAGTAAGGGTCCTCTTAACCATGTCAGAGAAGAATGCTTGGCAGATCATGGTGATATCATTAATTAATGCTGTGCGGGTAGCTGAGTGTTAAGCATTTAGGGCTTTCTGCTGTAGGAAACCCATAGTCAAGCACAAAGTGACATGAAGAGCAAGCTGAAATTCACCGCCTCGCTGGTGAATGTAAGAGTTTAGGTGGGCAGTTGGTTAGAGCGGAAGGTAGAGCAATGAGTAAAATAATCACTAGTGTGTTAATCAGCAGCTAACCAGTTTGTAGATTGCAGCTAGTCTACCACAAACGAGGGCTTTACCATACAGGGTATCCGCGGGTTAAGAACATCCAACATACCGTAAAACCTCTTATATTAAAAAACTGAGTCGAGTAAAACGTTGCTTAATAATGAATGCATGCAGCACTTTGTAACACTCATGAAAACATTGCATGGCTTCAGTGGTTCATTGGCTCGAGGTACAATATAGTATCGTGTGTAGTTACCTTTATTACTACAGTATTATAATTGTTATTACTTTATATTGTGTTTTTATTGACCTGACTTACCGACAAATTTGACTTAAAGACAGACTTAGGGAACAAATCTCATTCGTAACCTGAGGACTGCCTATAGTGGAATATTTCTTGTAAATCTCCTGTGCAGTAATATTATTTCTAATTCTTCCCCCGCAGTTATGATTTCTTAACGGCTGCACTTCTGTGTGTTGGACAGCTGGCCATGTGCTTCAGGACGACCTGCTGCCACGTAAGACTTGGTCTCCCAGGACCCTTCGAACCAGGGTGAAGGACGGAGCAGGCAGAGTGGGTCTTACAGAAAGGTCCCCACACTCTCATTCATGCGGCTCTACAGCTGTCTGTGGGTGATATCTGTATATTTTTCATTCATATGCGTGGCTGCCATTTTACAGGAGTTTTGATGCAGAGAGCGCCCCCAACTGTTACCCCACACACAAAACGGCTCATACGCGTCACCGCTGTCTGCTCTCCAGACCCGAGCTTCCTTACCTGCGGTGATATTTGAAAAAGCCATGGACAGAAGGACAATTTCTCCTACTTCCTGCGGAGTACGAAAGGTTCATTTCATGGGGTCTGTCGCAGCTTGCCGCACCTCGGTATCTCCAGCAGAGATTTGCAGCGGTGAATCGCGGGAGGAATCCATGAAACACGACCCCTAGGCAGGAGCCGGGAATGACCCCGGAAACGGAGCGGGGCGGATTGGAAAGTAAAAGCACAGGAAATGAATAAAGGAGAGTACATCTGTAAGACAGTCATGGGTGAAACGTGGGACATCCCCATTTGCCATTCTGTAGAAAAAGAGGCGGAACTCTTTTTCAGTTTTATTATTTGAATAATCACACTGGCAATGGGTACAAGACCTCTCTCTCTCTAGTCAAGGACTCACACAGCCCCGCTTGGGGAACGAGATATCATTATTACCAGGCTAATTAAAAATCCCCCCTGAATCCTCTATATATTACACCTAAATAAAACATTTCTCGTATTATTAGCACTCCTGTGCATATTAAAGACTCAAATTTAATGAGAAACACTGTGAAGTTTTGTTATAAAAGCTGGACAAGCAAGGAATCCCTGAATTTCAAAGCAGTAGAAATTATTGAAAAACAAGGACGCAGTACAATAATCCCATTTTTTTTTGTTTGTTTTTTTTTTTTTTTTTTTAGAAAATCTTTTCCGATTTTCCCATTGTGTGAATGTTAAAAGGCACCTATACAACATATTAAATATCTTCTGCACCGCTTTCCAGATCTTTCCCACGTGTAAGGATGAGATTAGGTGGTTTGCATACGCTGGAGCAGCGTGACCATGGTAAAATGTCATGTTTACTTCTTGAAAGGACACCTTTTATCCAGAGCGAGGCACGATTTTCTATAAGCAAACAGGGCCCCACACTCACTAAAGCACTCATACTCAAACCGGCAACCATCCGGATGCAGGAGCATGTCTTTAAGCACTGCATCACGCTGGAACGAGGCCACGGTGTGATTTGTAGAGAGATCTTTAATGAAGAATTAAGAAACAAAGTGGCAGTGAGCCATTTTATCACCAGCGAACAATGCGCCATAAAAAAGTACTTTTTCCAAATGGATTTCATAAACTGGAGATATATATGAAGAGGATGTGGAGCTGTGTAATTATGCTCAGTGTAATATGAGCGGTTACTCATATCACTCCCCATAATGGCTGAAAAGTCCTTGATCATCTTCTCCGCCACCGACGTGAATATCCAGGGCTCCCAGTGCTCTCTCTGAGCTGGAGAGAGGCGGCCAATGAAACAGTCACTACTGGAAATGCAGGCATCTTTACCGCAGTATGCTAAAAACAACATGCATAAAGAATGAAGAAATAATTAAGGCTGTTTGGTACACTGGACAGGAAACTGCAATTTCGACTGCGAGTCCACTTGATAGCTACAGTACCTGGGGGGAGGGGGTGGTCGTCAGTACAGCTTAGGGGAACAACAAAGTATAGTTCAACGAGTCTTCTGTGACGCTGGAGTGATAGCATTCTTCCATTCCCCTTTTCCTTGTGTCATGTACCGTTTTGTTAAAATTCCAAATGAACCTGTCAGTATCAGTGGGCTGGGACATGGGCGGGGCCGTCATGCATCATCCACCCCAGACCCGCCTTCATTCGCTGTTTGGGTTATGTAGCCCGCTAGTTAACAATGGAGACTGAATCTAACACTGACTTAAGCATGCCTGTCTGTCTATAAGCAGTTTTCAGCATCATATCTCGCCACATTACCTGCAGGAGCTCTGTCTACTACAATGACCCACCGGATTTTTATCGATTTATCGTGTGACATCGTGCGACTTCCTGCAAAAGTGCCTTTTAATTGGGCTGCAGCGTATTGTCACAGAACTCAGCAAGTACCGTGCATCCATTCACTGTCGACGTGACATCATGGTTTACATGAAAGGAACATGAAAACCTACAAAGCAGCGGTTTACGGAGACACCGTTACGGACGGGAGGTGTGGCTAGACCACACACGTTAACCATGTTTAACCATTTACTCTTTCTAAAACAGAGCTGAATTTTATTTTTTAACAATAATCCCAGGACATATGCGTTCATGTTTCTAAACCACTCCCACAATATCTGCATGAAATCCCAATAGTAACCAAACCCTTGAAAACTTAATTTAAAAAGCAACAACCCCCCAAAGTTCTGGTTTCCCTCCAATATAAATTACGGTGTAATCGAGTATTGCGCGTCGAGAGGGGGACCGACGGCTAAATGAATTGTGTGGCATATTAGCGTGAGGCCCCTGTACTTTCAGAGAAGCCCCCTGGAAGCTCTGCGTCCCTGTCCAGGGAGTGGACTTTACCTAAGCGGGCATGCATGCGGGCACCTAGCTCCGCTACGGCTGTTAGCCGTTAGCTTCTCTGGGCCTCCAGCCCTCCTCACGCACCTCTTACCCAAAGGTCAGGCTTAACTCATTTAGAAAGAATGGCCGTTATTTTTCTCTTTTCTCTCTTAACTGTTTTTTAGCTGCAACACAACAGGAAGCAATTTAACTACGGGGGAATGACACACCCTGCTTGCTGAAGAAGAAAACAAATTACTCTCTTAATATTATCAGGAGTTTCCTGTTTTGTACGCCTGCATTTGAGTTAGAAATTATAGCACGGCTTTACCTAATTGTCTTTTTCTGCTTTTACTTAGCGATGCCGGCCAGTCGGGAAAAGGGGGCGGAGCCTTTGTGTTTATGATTTTCCTCTTTGTCTTTCCTTGCTTACGCTTGTCATTTTTCTTTCTGCATTTGACTTCTTTTTTTTATTTACTAGCTAATAATTAGGGCCTGCTGAGCATTTCCCCTAACAGGATGGGTAAGAGCACATTAACGCTTGCCTGGATCAAACTTGTTAGAACAATCTGAAGTGAATTATATGAAGAGAGCAACCGTGGAGCCTGAGGACTAACAATATTAAACTGGCACGAATGTGCCCATCGAAGCTTCATTTATATTTCCTGGGAGGATATGCTGTTCTGCCGTTTGTACATAAACACCATTAAAAAATTAGATATTGGTGAGTCACCAGAGAAATATTCGAGATTTTACACCGAGATATAATATCCCCAGCCAGTCCGCAGAGGAGCAAATGAGATCTTTTAGTAATCTCATAGAAGAGGGGAGATCCATTTTTTAGATCCGACAGAGCCGTCGGTGTGATTCTCGGCGAAATGCGAAATGAATTTCCCGGTGAATTTCTCAATGAGAGATGGAGCGTGGGGATTGGGGGGGGGGGTTTAGGATGATCCCGTCGCTGTGAGCGCCACCGCAGCCATGAGACAAACGGCCTGCCGGCTTCACGCTGCCATCCATTACACGCTTCTGGTTAAAGTCGACCCCTTACTCTCTTACTGCTGGGAGGAGACGTGGAGCAGAGCCCACGTGTGTGGAAGTAATTAGTTTAACCTGCCCTCGCTTGCATCCTACTTAACACTTAACTTAACTGGTCACAAGCTAAAAGCAAAATGACGTCTCAGCATCACGGTCAGAGTTTGTTTCTTCTCCTCTGCCCAATGTCAAGGCCAGCTACATCTTATCTTATTGTCTAGGAGTGCCAGGAGTACATTTTGCAAAACAGAGGGGTGGATTGGTTCCAGTGAAGTTTGCCAATCAGTGGGGGGGGTCCCGATAGATTGAGCTACCAGATTTAATGAGTTTAACTGTTCCACTTTTCCTGAAGCAGGGAAGGTGAGCCAAGCTTATAACTGGCTGGGCCCGGCTTATGATTGTGTGGGTCAGGCTTATGATTGGCTGGGCCAGGTTTATGATTGTGTGGGTCAGGATTATGATTAGCTGGGCCAGGCTTATGATTGTGTGGGTCAGGTTTAAGATTGCCTGGGCCAGGCTTATGATTGTGTGGGTTAGGCTTATGATTGGCTAGGCCAGGCTTATGATTATGTGGGTCAGATTTATGATTGGCTAGGCCAGGCTTATGATTGTGTGGGCCAGGTTTATGATTGTGTGGGTCAGGCTTTATGATTGGCTGGACTAGGCTTATGATTGGGTGGGCTAAGCTTATGATTACCCCTCCAGAGCTGGGCCTGTCTAGTACCATCCTAAAATGGGCGCACATTCCTTCCATCTACCTGGTGAAATTGTTGATACACAGCTCTCTAATAGACATGTGACTTCAGTAAAGAGAAAATGGAGGAGGGTAATCCCAGATGATGGGGAGCTGGGAGCTGCTACGTTGACCATGAAGGGACAGAAGAGAGCCTGAACTGATCATTATGGTGACAATCATTCGTTAATCAGTCGTTAACGCCGTTCAAAGGTTGCATGCCTGACAATGATACTACTAACATTTGAAAAACACAGCAAACCCAAACTCTGAATGCAGAAACTGTGCTGACTGGTTTCCACATGAAGGCTGATGTCCAGCTGACGGTATGAGCTCAGCACACCTGGGACAGATGGTTCTCCGCATGGCGGTACCATTCAAATAGCAGCGGGCCTCTAGTACGATACAATTAGCCATTCACGTCGAGAACGTCAATCTGGTCGCTGGCGCAGAGAATGCCAGCTTCCCCAGCCAAATCGCAAGGACCAGTAGGCGGCCACTGGGATTTTTAAGAAATATCACCAAGGTATCACAGCTGCTGGTGGAGTGTTGGTTTGGTGAATCATTTGCAAACACGGGGCTCCCTGGTGCCACCTGATGACCCGCCCCCCCTTGTGGCTCCCGCTTTCTTAGCACGTCCCGAACGCACCGTCTCATCTCGTTAGCGCTAATCGCCGGCCTTTATTGACGGTGATGCCTGGTGAGCATGGATTGATTAAAATAATCGATATTTTAGATTTTATTTGTGTAACCTGTGAGCAATGTGCAGCCTGCGGAAAAGCAGTCGCGCCTCACGTCCCAAAGAAGGAAGAGGCAGAAGTGAAAGTAAGGGAAGACGTCCTAAGAAGAGCAATGGGACATGGGCTTCAGGTCACATGACCCGGGCCAAACCGTAGCTCCGGTCGAGTCAAAACCGCTGCGGCGACAGACAGGTGCGCCGATGTTTTGTAGCCGGCTCTGGTTGCCGGCTGTCATCAGCCTGACAGCTCTTGGGAGAGTCTGAGGGACCTTACCTTTTCGGGGACGAGAGACCACGCAGCCAGGCGTGAGATGAAAGGCAGCAACCTCAACATGACAGACACTCTGGGCTCAGCAGCTCCGAGCGCTAATGGCTACAGCAGCCCAAGGTGGACGCTTTCAAAGGCACGACTACTGCTCCCCATTGACAGGATGATGGCTATGCTAGGCTAACAGCTAACATGACACCTCAGAGTGTTGGGGGGTAGCTAAAAATATGTCCTGCAGATGCCACTGCAACTGGAGTTCTTTTTTATTCTCTAATTCACTGTTTCCCAACCCAGTCCTTGGGGAACCCCGGACAGTCCACGTTTTTTGCTTCCTCTCAGCTCCCAGTGCACCTGCACCAGGTATTCGGTGTTCCTGATTGGATGGGAGCTGGGAGGGAGCAAAAACATGGACTGTCCGGGGTTCCCCGAGGACTGGTTTGGGAAACACTGGTCTAATTCAAGCGATATTTATAAAAACACTAATATGACTTGCTAATAGTTACTATTTCAATGAAATACTCTGATAACAGAGTATAGAGAGGGTATAATGTGAAATTCATTCAAATGTTGTAAGACCTCAGCATGTAAGGTGATGTATAGAGAGATGTCACTGGCTTCCTTCATGTGGGTTGTATGTATGTCACACTTCACCTGGTCTGTGCCTGGTCTACCATGTCTCCACATCTCCAGTTCTGCGCTGTCCAGGGGTGCAGATCCGTCCATAGGACGGCGGTCTGGCAGTCACATAACACTTAGCCCTGATGGCGGGATGGCACTGGAGTGAGCAGTCAGCCTCCAAACGGGAAGATCAGTGAGCACCTGAGGAGCAGCGGACGATCCAGCAAAAGCTTCTGTGGGTGACGGTTCAGTAGCCAATTACCAGTGATTACAGTAATGTAATCCGTAACTCCTAAACAACATGAGCAACACTCCAGGGATCTCCACTGTCTCCAAATGGCGGGAGAAAACCTCAGGTGATGTGAAAACTAAACACGGGCTTGGTTCTCCACCATGGACAAGGAGAAGAGCTATCATCCTCTAACATTCTCAGCCAGACCCCGAAGATGTCAGTAAGTCACATATGTCCTAATGCTTCACACCATTAAAGCGGGATACTCATGGATCTGTAAAATTAATGATAGGACATATTGTACAGCAGCATAGCAGTGAGTCTCAGAACATGTCAGTAGATGAAATTAATGACCTCACTGTGAAACCAAGCCCTACACATTGGGAGATAATTGGTACGATGGCACAGGTTAGAGTTTGAATGGGGGAGGGGCACAATTTCATCATTTAAATTCAAAGACCTATGAATCTAAATTAAATATTGGGGGGTGCACGATGCCCCTAGTTCCGATGCCGGGGGAGTTTCTAGCTACTCAGTGGCTAAGTCAAGTTTATCTGGGGCTTGACTTTTTTTTTTTTTAAGGAAGATTGGCATTGAGGCTAAAATACTCAGGGCTATAATACTCAGGGCTAAAATACTCAGGGCTATAATACTCAGGTCATTAAGCTGAATTTTATAAATTTTTATAAGACTGAGAGTAATACATACTTATAAACAAAATCACAGAAATATGCATTTACAAAAACATCAAATCAGAAAAAAAAACTATTTTAATATTTTACTGTGAGAGTAACGAGGTGTTTCCCTCTGGTTATTTCTGTGTTTACCACAAATATACAGAAATACGCCACAGTTTAGTCACTTGTCAAGAATAACTTGTGGATTAACTAGTGACACTTTGAAAGTAGCTCCCCAACGTTTAAAGTAAAAAGCATTTATGAATACAACTATCAATGAAGCGGAAAACTCCAAAAAACCTGTAATAAGAAACAAAACAGCTTTTCAAAAGCGAAGAGTGCGCGTCCAGAGGGTCGTAAATAATAAATGAATTCATTAAATTGATTTATTCCTCGATGCAAGTAATTTGTTTTGGCTGCAGTATAAAAGAAAACACACAAGCTAAAAATGATCTGAAATAATGAGAAGGGCTCCTTTACAATAAGGTATCATCATAAAAGTAATGAAATATTTTAATCCTACAATAACAGGATTACTGTGATCCGATCCAGTGGCGAACTGGCCCCAGGTTCTGATCCGATCCGCACCCCATTAGACCCCATCACCCCATTAAAGGTGTTTATATGGTTTGTTCAGTATGAGAAACATGTTCAGTATGAGTGACCCAGAGCATACATGTTACATAATGCAGACAGACCTTCACACGTCCTGCACACAGAAAACAAAGCTGAATACCAAATGAATAGGATATGGTTGTGATTTTCTACCCAAATGCATGTAAGTTTTCCAGGGACAGGCTCCAGCCAATCGAATCCTAGCGATATGCAGATCAGTGGCAAATAAATACTGCTGGAAGACAGGTACACTTCATTCCTCGAGGGCACAGAAGCAGGGCAGGGAGGGGGCTTCTTGTCAGGAAGATAATAAATGGGCCACCGTTCTGGCAGGAAGATGAACACGGTGGGGGTGTCAGGCGGGAAGGACGATTATTTCTATGACGCCTTTTCATGTCGAAACTGTTACACAGGAGGCAGGGCTGAGGGCTGAGCCTGCAGAAGCACGAATGCGGCAGCATCGGGGGGGGGGGGAAGAACGATCAGCGGGTCATTTATGGAAGGAATCATTATCTCCATCGTGGTATGAAAGCTGATCCGTTTCAAATCGGACGGTATCCATCCATCCGTCCACGCCCACATCAATCTTCCACACCTTGTATCCGGCACGGCGCTGCTGAGAGCTTGAAGCCTGTCCCAGAAAGACGGGGGACACTCTGAGTGGGACACCAGTCCACCAGAGGACACACACATCAGCTATTATCAAAGTTTCATTGTGTTGTTTACAATGTGCACAATCAAATTCTACATCAGTGCTAATAAATAAAAGACAATAAGGAGAGCACTCAATAATTGACAATAAATAACAGCACTGTGTGCATCATTCCGGGTTATTCCCCGCATTGTGCCTATTGCTAGTCTCCAGACCCCAGTGATCCTGCACAGGATAAGTGGGTATAGAAAATGGATGGATGGATCTCCACTGTAGAAGACGTACTGCATATACAGGGGGGAAGGGGGGCAGTGTAAATCTAGGATTAAATATCAGTGTCAGGTGGTAGCAGCAGAAATATTTTGTGGAGCATAATTAGAATTCATTAAGCTGCTTAATTGCCTGCGGGTAAAAGCCATCCCTGAATCCTGTGGTCGGGGAGCCCAAGGTCCTCTTCTGAAAAGTGATCATGCAGTGTGACCGGCGTCCTTTACGATGACGGCTCATCACGTGCTCTTCCCCGATTGCTGGGAGTGGGTTAGCGGTAATGAAATGAGCCCTCATCGCCATCCGCGGTGGCGATGACAGGACGCAGCCGGTGGACGCCAAAACGTCTCCACTGGTGGTGGCATTTCCGCTGTCCTCGGGTGACTGTCCCCGGCTTGGCTCCGCGCCCCCGAGACATGAACGCAGGCCTAAATGCTCCCCATACTCCTGAGCTGCCTGTATCTCCCCCGTGCAATTACACCTGTCCCACCGTGCGTAAAATGCAATAGACACAAGGGAGAGCGTCGGGGAGTGCATACCCTCCTTTACACGCTAAGAGGATCGCACAGGCTTACCACCGCATGCCATTTACACAGAAGCGCTAACTTAAGACCGAATGTCATCAGCTTAACGCAACACCTCGTTTGCGGAATAGAATTCCCTACCGGAACGGCTGCCATTTAAATTTTAAATACCAAGATGCTATTCCAGGGCTAGTCAATGGCAGTACTAATAAGTCTCTTATTCCTCTTTCTTGCAGTAAATAGTGCTGTCACTTGATAAATAGTCGCATGTGTTTTGGAGAGACAGTGTTTCCTGCGAACTGCCTTTGTGCGATTTATTGCGCCTTGTTATATATATAGGATGAAACCGCATGTAGGACTCAAATTCCCCGTTCGGAGTGTTAGCGTGGTGCTGCGTGACTTAGCAGCCGCCAGGAGAGCTCGACACCCCCGGGGGCACCGAGATGACTAACGGAAAACACGGCCCGCACCTGTCCCGTCTTAGAGACAGGTGTTGTTTTAGCGGCAGGACACGGCCCACGCAGGAGGCCTGAGCCCTGACCTCCACCTCAGTACCGTGGTAAAAATGTCGTTTGAGAGGATAGAGGACAGACAGAGGCTCTCGGTAACGTTTCAATCTCTCTGGATACGGTCTTGGTCTTGCGCAGTTTGAGGAAGCGAGAGCTGTGCGTCTCTATCAAATCCTAAATCCCATCTTTCAGTGATGTCAGAAGTGATTTCACGCCCTCCTGATGGTAATCCGGCTCACGGACACAGGCAGATGGATCTGTTATATGAAAATAAAAAATACAAAACCAGCTACTAACCTCTACTAGTAATTGATAAAAAATATATATATATTTTTTTATATATCTGTGAAAGGTTTTGTGACATTATCAGCATATTCTTACAGTGGGATATCACAGTTGAGATACATACAATATTGGCCCGTGCTTCCGGGGATGCAGGTTCGAATCCCTCTCCAATGTGTGTGTGTAGGGTTCAACTGATGTGCAGGTTTCTCCAGTCACACTCCAAAGCCTCCAGACAGGCTAACCGGTATCTCAAAATTGTGTGTTTGTGCCCTGTGATGGAGTGGTATCCGATTCAGGCTGTACCCCTGGTCTGTACCCCTAACCCTGGCCAGGATACATAGTTGGATGACAGATGGACACATACTGTCCAGTTTCAGATCTTTATCCTTCAGAGCAATTTCATCACAGCTATAAGCAGTGGCTCCCAGACGCACCCGAATATCTCCTCATGACTAACGCGTGAGATTTTACCTGCTAATTTTATGTCATACTTCTCAGAAAAAGACAAATGACACGCATGTCCTTTACCTGGGGACCATCGCTGCCATCACAAACTTTAATCACAAACCAAACTAAGGTCATCTGGCTTCTTGCCTCCACTACTAAAACTTTAATTAATTGACACTCATTAGCATTACAGTGATCGCAACCTAGCTTTTTAACATATTTAATTAACCAATTAAAATCTGACATGCCAGAGAGGCTATCAAATTAAAGCACAGGTCTTTTTTTCTAGAATGTTATTTCTCTTTTAATTAATAATAGTTTGTGGCGGAGCGGGGCTCCTGGAGAGGTGCATTTGAGCACTGGCCCTTTTGCGCTGCCTAATCAAATTAACAATTACAGCAGGTCCCGTTATTGGAGACTCGAAGGCATCGGAGTTTAGGGCAGAAGAGCCACCATTTTCGACAGCCTGTCAAGCGCGAATCCAGAACGTGGGGTTTAGTGGGACGTTCCCCTGCCGCTTCCGCCCTGTCTGCAGCCTCACGCATCTTCAGCGGTCAATTAGCATCAATTAACACCATTAGAATGATACCCCCCCGGAGCGCTTGTGGGATCTGACGGACGTGATGTTTGTTTAGTCGCTGTGCTGGCATTTTCATCCAGATGCTATCGATTTTAACACCCCCTCCCCCTCATTAGGGAGGAGGGTATCCTTAACCTCAGTATTTCCCTCCAGCCGGGGTGGCAGAAGTATGGAGGTGTTACGTTAAATGCTGACACAGGCGTTAATTAAGCACCAGATCGCAGCACCCGATTGTAGACAGGCGGGGGGGGGGGGGGGGGCGGCCGGGGGGGGGGCGGGGGGGGGCGGGGGGGGGGGGGGGGGGCGGGGGGGCGGGGGGGGGCGGGC
>JAODJX010000083.1:7068906-7079172 GCA_026776945.1 Isichthys henryi
CACAGTCGCTTGGGTACTAATTTTTGTGCTGGTGTCAGGGGGGTTTTTGCTTACCCAACCCCCCTTATAACCGAAATAACATTTTACGCATATGGCCCCAGGCGGGCCATCACGCCCCCCCCCCCCCCCCGCATCTCAATAGTGGGGACCAGACGGTGACTGTGCATGGAGGACACAGCCCCCACCGACTAAACAAATAACCACGGGCTTGTTTGTCTTCTATATCCCCTGCTGCACACAGAAACCACCTAGTCTTTCTCTCTCAACATCGTACAGGAGGGCAGGCTGACCACAGTGTTATTAAGAAGAATGGCAGTGATGCAGGATGCAGACAGCGCAGTAATTCATGTAGTGGTAAAAAATGTTATAGTCAGTAGAAAAAAGGTCATTTCAAGACGTGGGGATGTTATTGCAATAGCTGATTTTTTTTTTTCTTTAGAAATTGCTTTTGAGTTGACTGAAGAAAATATAATTTGTGACCTGATACAGATTCACATGAAAGGGATTTTCTCACATTCTGCTCTTTCATGTTTTTCGTGCAGTAGAACCCATTCCATATATACTGATGAGTATCTGCTAAACTCCGAAAAAAATCGCATTGCGATATTTGATTTTTTTTACGACAAATATTGCGATATTCACAAAACAAGGAGTTGTACCCACAATATACTGTAGCTAAATCAAACTTTGAGAAAACAACGATACCAGAATTGCATGTGCCTAACATGCCATGTCGATATAAACATCGCACATCATGCAGGCCCAGCATCTGGCCATTATATCACTGTTCCTAGGGCGGAATGTCGCATGGACAGGATGTCACAGAATGCGATGGAATCGCAAAACCGCACATGAAAAAGCCGGAGGTTGGTATAGACAGGAAGGGTCTGAAAGGAAGGCACTGTACTCACAGGAATTGACATCACACAACATGCAGGCTTTGAGGGAGGTTCACTTCTCCTTGGAGACATCCTTATCTACCCTGCAGCCTGTTTATGGGCGTTACTTTTGTTTGAGGTAGTTTGTCACAGTTACCTTACGTGTGTGTGTGTCATTGTCATGTGGTTGGTGTGGGAAGTGCTTCAAGAGGGTGCATTTGTAGGCAACAGTGAACAGTGTGCAAGAAAGAGATCACATCGTCTGGGCCAGTATCTTCTCAGCACGTAAATAACCCTTCTTCTTATTTATAAAATAAAGTAGACAAAGGCACTGAGGCTCTCAGCAGTCAGCTTTTCCCAAAGGGTCACGGCCTTCATTTAGCTCCCCATTGGTCACAAGTCCCTGGTGACTTTACTCTGGTCTTTAGAACTTGAACGGTTGCCGTGACCCCAGCATGCTATGTGAGCTACATTAATTAAGAAAACAGATGGACTTTGCTTAAAGGCACCTGCATCTTTTCCCTATAAAAGTATGATTCATGGCTCTTCCTTCACTTCCTTCCAACCTACTTGACTTCCTTGCTTTCCAGTTAGACCTCGCCATGTACAATGGTGTGATCATTTACAGGCTTCTGGAACTAGGGAGAACTATACTACAGCAAACAGAACCATTCAGCACCTAATGGTTCCATATAGAACCACATAGCTCCTAACAGGGCCATACAGAACCACAAAGAATTAAATAGGTACAAGCAGAAAGCTCATGGGAGTTTTACTTACACAAAAATGTTCTGAGGGAAGAAGGAAAAATGATTAGTTCAGAGAGATAACCAATCAAATTGGTCTAAGTAAGAAAAATGAGTCTAAGTAACTAGAGGAGGCAGGACCAACAAATCAGGTGTCTTGGTCCCACCTCCTCTACAATCTGATTGGTTATCTCTCTGAATCAACTGTTTTTCCTTCTGCCCTCAGAAAATTTTACGTAAGTAAAACTCCCACGAGCTTACAAAACCACAGACCAATAAACAGGACCAAAGAGAACTTAAGAGGAATGCAAAGCCTTTACACAGAGCTAAAATATAAACACACTGTATCAGAAGGACTGTAAGGTGGTGCTTTTCTTAAATGGGCTTTACACGGCATCATGGATCGATACAGATACCTATGTGATGAGAAGTACTTTGTCCAACAACACAACAGCAGAGAGCCCTTGGCTAATGAACACAATATCTCACTTACCCTGAAAATAAGTACAATGTTTACCGTTTTATTCCATTTTAGGGTCATACTGGGGCACTGTTTATGATCTTCTGTGGAGAGCAGTTTGATCTTTGTCAGTGTAATAAGCTCTTCAAAATGTTTGGTTGCCCAGATAATAATCAAGAGCCCTTGAGTGTTCTGCTGTCCCGATTAGTACAGTGACATGTGGTACCAAGTCTCTGGTCTTTTCCTGTCACCTGAGATGTGTCACATCTATACTGTGATGCCCCCGGATCAGGGCTGTGGTTGGAGAAGAGCAGCAAGGTCATTTAGGGGTTTGCAGAAGTTCCCACCCAAAGCTGGTCTGCGATTCTCTCTACAAAACATTTCCCTCGTTCAGTAATTAAGCCTCTTCCTCATTACTTTTACATGATATGTTCATGTACAGTATAGTGTACTAAATATACGCTATACTGATATATATAAAGAGTTTTATAATTATGGGTTTTTCCTGGTACTTTTGTGCACTATTACGTATTTTCTTCCCTAAAAGCAAACCTATACTTTAACTTCTGCAGGCCATTGGCCTGTTTATGCATTTATTAGTGTAAATGTGCTCTGTACAAATCGTCTGTATTCCTGTGTTAATCATTTTAAGAAATGTACTTGATAGACTTTGATCAAATATTTTGCTATGTGTCTGCATTTACATGACGGGAAAAGCACCGCGGTAAAACCTCGATTCTGTTTCATGTCACCTGATTATGTTACTTGAGTTTTTTTTATAGTGAGGATGTGCAGCTCCTACCTTGCATGCTGGGTATTCTAGCCCCCGTCGACCCTCTCGCTTCACATGCAGATGAATGCCGAGGCAGTGTTTGATCTGCGGGGACTGGGGGTGGGCTGACCCGCTGATAAGTGGCACTTCCTGTCTACCCTAACTCCGTGCGGCATGTTTCAGGTGTACGTTTCCGCGGGAACACTTCCTGACGTTTATAAAGGCACAACCAGTGATGCTGTAAGCAGCACTTATCTGCTTCTCCATCCATCCATCCATCCATCCATCCATTCAAACATTATCTCGCCGCAGAATGTAAGTAAAGCTCTTTCATGCGTCATTTTGTTTTACGTCACTGGGTAACTTATTGTCTGACAGTAGAGCACCAGCACGATTTTACCAATGACAGAATTACTTAACATCTCTACTTTCACATAATGTTACATCTAAAGGGCATTTTTTTTTGGGGGGGGGGGTTGCTCTTCACTACAGGTTTTCACATAGTGATTAGATGTCTGTGAAATAGGATGACAGGTATTTTGTGTCCCTTGTCTGTGAATGCCACTTTCTGTTAACTACAATAACTATGAATATTAATTTACAATAGCTATTTGTCTTAGGAAATATGACAAGCTGAGTTCTGCGTGATTCCTCATTAGACTCTGTTTTCCTCCTCTTCTCCTCCCCATAGAACCTACGATTCAGCGGCCAGTAGCAGGAAGCAGCATCCCACCTCACTCTGCAGGCCTGTGAGCGTTCCTCACCATCCTCCAAGGCATTGCCCTATCATTTGTCTTCCGCTTTGCAAATCCGGTCAGTTCTCTCAGTCAGATGGTGCATGGTGTGTAAATCAGAAGTAAGTACATCCGAAACAAGCGCCGAGGCTGGGGAAACAGGGAACAGCCAATGGTGTGGATTTCTTGGGGGGACTTAGAGAGTGGACTTCTGAGGTTTTCTAGGGAGCAGGACCACTGGGGCTAGACTATGGCTCTGTGCCTCTGGACTGGGACATATTCTGCTATCAGGATGAAAACATAGAAATGTAAAATTTGTGCATCTCATAAATAATGTATATGAGATCTAAATGAAAACCCCAACCATGAAATAACACTTGTTACGAGTCTTGTAGGAAGAAGCCCTGTGTTCTCTTCCCACAGTAATAATCAGGATGGAGGTCTAATTTCACGCTCTCCCGATGTTTCATAGTGACACTGTTATGTAACTGTGACTGGCCAATGGCAATACGCAGCCTTACGTAATGACAAAACACAGTGGCCACTGTGCCGCCTCCCCCTGAAAGTGACCCGTGTTTTTCCATCAGTACACAATCACAAAGTCGCGGCCTTACGAGTGCGAGTTACGGCGATGAGCATTTTTAATGGGCTCCGTAAGCAGCGTCCTTGCAGTCTTACTGTGAGTGCATCACGTGCAAACTGCACTAATTTTCATATGCAACAGTGTTGTAGACATGAACATGGGGCCGGGGGTGTGGATGGGGAGTTCTCTTTATTGTAAGGCACCTGTGCGACAGCGCCTTCTATAGAAAGCCAGTGATCCCTCAAGCTCTCTTTCTGATTGACTTGACTCTCAGTCCCCTTTGCTGTCAATTCTGTTGTCACCTCTTGGTGGACGAGTCCTCCAGGCATTCAGAAATAAATCTGTTCTGTCAGCTGTCACTTTCCACTAGTCCTGTCTGTGTTTACTGGAGAGAAAAATCAATTAAGCTCCACCAGGCCGTCGGCTGAGAACGGCGGGAAAGTTTGATGTGTTTATCGTTTGCTCGTGATCCTCAACGCACCTTATTATGGTCTGTTAGTGATCTTCTGCCCTCCTTGGATACCTGCCTTTGGGAAAATAACGAGGTCCTCACTCCTCTAACTCTGCCTACTAGGGTTATTCATGAGATGATCAGAGCCCCGAAGACCATGCTGATATCTGCTGATGATGCTAATCTGAGATTGAGAAGCCGCCACACTGGAACATCAGTCTTGAGGGTAGAACATCAATGGGTCAGCATGACAGTAATGCATTCCAGATAAACATTGCAGATAAACAGTACAATGGGTCTTCCAGCCACTAAACCTCGTCTGCTGCAGAGACTCCGGTGCATGCCTTTCCAAGACATATTCTGGACTTTACGCAGGATGTTCTCTATATTGCTGCTGGCCACCCTGGTGCCACAGTACAAATGCAGAAAAAAAAACAAGAATCGTTAATGGTAATTTATGCACTTCCATCCATCCATTTTCCAAACCGCTTATCCTAATGGGTCACGGGGGGTAATTAATGCACTTATGTCACTTAATCATATCGCTGAAACTAAAAGACTCTTTTAATGATAAATCACAGGATCATCATCGCAAGACTGAAACTAACAAAAAAAATATATAAACGCAGACTGGCAGGTACAGGAGAATATTGGGCGGGGGGTGGGGGGTGGCAGTATAGATGCGACTGGTTATATGGATTTTGAGTGGGGGCTGCGCTGATGAATGGAAAAAAACACATGAGCACACAAAACCGTGAAACATTTTTCTGCTATCAAACTCATAAACATTACAGCGTTAAAAAAAAAAACGGTAGCAGATTATGAGATAAGCGACCATAAAGGTTACTGTTGGGTATTTTTCCCCTAAATATACGCTGAAAACCAACCAGTCACTGAACACAGAACAACATGGACAGCTGCAATGATCCTTTACTTGCTGCAAGGGAAGTCCGGTCTCGACATCGAGGTCTCAGCCTCTCAGCCAGACGCTGCCAACTTCGAAGAAACACTTCCCTTGTAGCTCCTTTTATTGGGGTACACAAACAGGATATGCAATTGACATTTAACATTGCTTATCACCATATATGGGATGGAAATATTCAAGCGACAGTTTCTTCATAACTGTTATTGCTAAATTAAGATGAAGCAACTGCAGGGCGTTGTTCTCAAGCATGGCAACTAACAAAATAACAATAATAATAATGTATATTTCTCTAACAGTTACGGCAGCTTGTTCTACTCACTTCTATCCATCTGCCCGGTAAACATAGGATAAGCACTTCCTGCACAGCAAATACTTCATTATTGAACTGCTTGTAATACAGCGTAGCATTATAACCTGTAGGTATAGATGCTAGTTTGATAATGTTAATGTAGCCAATCTGTTTGCCCTCTTGTGACCGGGAAGGATTCTGCACTTTAATGACATTTAATGACTTGGATTTACTTGGGAATATAGCATTAGTGATGTCTATAATAGTGTCATTAGTGTCGGACCTAAGGAGATGTATTAGCGAACAGTTTTCAAAAATGCGGTACTGCTGTACCTTTTCAGTATCGGTATCCTGTGCAGGACTGAAGCCTCCTCCTGGTGTGTGTGGGGGGGGGAGGGGTTCCTCCTCTTCATGCTCATCTTCAGCCTGCCTGTCCCGTTCAAAGGCCTCGCCTGGCCTCAAGCCCTCAAAGATGTCACTTAGCGTCAGAGTGCTGAGTGCTCGCCATCAAAGCTCGCAGCCGCCGAGCGATTCGCGCCAAAGCCGGCCTGCCCCCTCCTCTAGCCGCGTCTGATTTCTTTAGACCCCACCAGAGCGAAACCCCTTGAGAAGATCAAAGATCTGAATGTCTGCCTGTTGCTGGAGTGACGGTCCGCAGTTAACAGTAGTACTGAAAGATCGCTGAAATGAAACATGAGGACAGATCAGTAGTCGCACATGCAGCATGCTCCAGAATATTTAACTGCAGGCATATTAAAAACCTTGCAGCAGCTCCAGTTTGCTTGTAATATGGCGTCTTTTATAACATTCAGATGATTCCTTATTCAACGGCAGATGCTTAAAACGCAAGCTACCATACGCTTTCCTTTAAGAGAAATAGCAGTGGCTTTTGTAGAGATCTGTTTGCAGATATATTTCCTTTTCCAGTTAACTCCCACTGACTTTCACACTAATACCATTTCTGCCTCGACAAAACTCCTGGTGGCGCAGTGGTTTCCACTGTAGCCTTACCCGATGGTTGTGGGTTCGAGTCTCTGTGTGTGGAGTTTGAATTCTCTCCCCGCATTTCCACAGTCAAAAGACACCTAAATATTCCACGGTTTGTGCCCTGTGATGGACTGCCATCCTGTAGAGGGCGCCCCCTGTCTTCTTCATTGGGATCGGCTCCAGGCTAACCACAACACTCTGCTGGGTTTGCGGCTATGGATGATGGATGGGTTCTTGGGCGTTTTTTGCAATCAAAAACGAATAACTTTTTAAAGGTTTTTACTGTAGGAGTGGTGCAGTGGTTAGCACTGTTGCCTCACAATTCTCGGATCAGGGCTAGAGTCTCCGCCTTGGCTCCAGTGTGTGTGGTCCAGTGCTCCCTGCAGTGGGTTGGCACGCCATCTTTTTTGAAGCTTCCAGGATAGACCCCTGTGAATGTATCACACACATTCGCATGTCTGTTGTATTCTAAATTCTTAACAACCGTGACACATTCCTGTGAACTGTTTGTTTGCCAGGTGTGAGCCTCCAGTGCGTAGCGTGTCCAAAGCGCGTTGCCGTCTTAAGTTATCTCGGGGTTGCCTAGGGAACAGAATTGTGGTCTCAGCCTGGTGCCTTATCTTCATGCATACCCTGCTGACCATGAAACGCGTGGGAGTGGATCGGTGAACGTGACCGGCCATAAGCAGGCAGCTCTGTTCTTTTCAGCATCTTTCATTCCTGTAATAATTTTGCTTCTCCAAGTCCCTTATGAACACTGAAGAGCGTTAGCATGTTAAATACCGTGGCAGCCCTATCCATCATCTCTCCCAGAGTATGCTACCTCTCTGTACACAAACTTCCCTCGTCTTACAGTGACTGGCAATCAGTTTTAATTAGTCTGAGTCATCATGTGACGTATAATAACTTATCAGCCTGTGGACAAAGTACACAGAAGTTGGTGTCGTAAGGCTTTGTGTGAGAGACTGTTAACTTTATAGGTAGAGTTCACAGGTTCCACCCTGGGCCAGATTAATGAAATAATCGTGTAACGGTAAAAGGGGAAGTATATAAACGACCTAAGCACCACGTACCCACATAAACATGCCAGGATAATGTACACCCCTTTCATACACGGAGGTCCCTTTGCCGTCAAAGCTGTTAAAGTGAAGTCAAGTGGGTCACCGTCTGAATCCGCGCCCTCAGTGCGATAATTTATAACACAGCCAAATTTAATCAGGGCAAATATGAGATAAACGGCTCCCAAGTGCGATTCAGTCGTAAATAGCAGAGGTGCCTTTGTGTTGGAAACAGGCTGTTTCTCAAGCTGAGGCCTTCGCCGTTTCTCACAAGCCTTGCGCCGGCCGCTGTGGGCGGATCGCGGAGCGGGGGGCCTGAGGAGGCCGCTCCGCATTCCGGTCACGGTCCTGCCAGGCTGCGCTCTCCTCTCCATTCAGCTCACGACTAGCCTTGGCTACGGCACAGGGGGGAACCGGAGATTCCAGTCAGGGCGATGTAATGAGTGAAGACTAGGGAGGTCCCAAAAAGGTGGAATAACAGGGCAGGACGTGCAGGACTCCTGACCTCAGCCAGCAGATCTGGCCACAGCTGTTCTTGCACCCCTAAGGAAAATGCTTCACATAGAAGAGACGTGACCTCGGGCGCTAAATGGTTCATAGGAAAATGCTATTGCGCCAAGACAGGGTTTCTTAGCAAGTTAGGCTACGTACCACATGCTGTTAGCTGTCACGGCGAGTTGAAGGCATCAGTAAGCAAATACAAAACAAATACAGAACTGTGTACTTTTATAAATACTATATATTTTGCCAACTTTAGTCAGCTGGCTAGCGTGAGATTTTCAATTTGAGACAAGTATGCACACACATTTGTAAGTTTTATTACTTTGCAAATAGTCTGTAGGGTTTGCAAACTACCTCGCCGCTTTTGATGTAGCTAATTCTAGGTTTATAACGGAAATATAAAGATTTGCCGAAAGATTTCTTGCGGGAGCGTGACAGTCTCGCCGGATGCGTGAGAGTTGGCAGCCCTGTGTACAGTCCTCATGTTGAGGACCAGGATCGCTAAAAAAGACATCGGCCACTCGATACGGGTAGCGTGCCATGCGTTAGTGTGTTCATCATAAACAGTAAGGTCACATAACACAAACAGAGTTCCTTGAGGCCTGCTTCAGTTACAGCAGCTGTTAGCGTGAAATAAGCCTTCCCCTTCCTTATGGCACCGAACGGCATGTGCTAAAGACGGGACACTTAGGCTAATGCCGCTAATGCTACCATACGCACTGTCATTCAGTTAGCAGCCAAAAGGCAAATAAATTACAATCCTAAAACAAAAGATATTATCCTGTGCATCTCCAAATGGGTATGGCCTCCATTTAATATCACATATCGGGAAGACGGTTTGCGTTTTCTACCTGCTGAAGCGTGTCCTCTCAAGCCCTCAGTTGCATCGTGGATGATGGGTGCACAATGCAGGTTAAATGACATGACTGTCAGTCATCTTTTAAGGAGTATATAGGTTTGTTTTATTGATGGTCACATGACGCATTTTGTAATAACATCATAAAAGAGAAACATAACAACATACATGTACCATGGGAGGTGGGGGGGCAAGAACAGAGGGGAGTCTGTCCCCCTCCCTGCAAACCCTCCGCTCCCTTTTTCAGTCCTGTTGCATTGACCGCTGTGGATTATTTGCTTAATTTCTTTTTAGCCTGTGATAAAAGACCAGCGTGTTGTTGCCACGGCAACCACCTCCATTGACCCCGGAATAATGGCGAGGGAGGCACATTGATTGGGGGGAGAGAGAGAGCAGGAGGGTGGGCCGCTTAGCCCATTCCCAGAATTGTAGGCACATTCATACCCGCGCTGCGAAGTGGCCCCACAGATGTATTCTGGGGGAATCATGGTGCCACAATGAGGTCCTCTTTCAACAACCCCTTTAACACTGGACACTAACTGCAGTCAGTGTTTCCCAAAGTGATGCCCCGTGGGCCATTTGCAGTGAACTGAAGCTCAGCACCGAGAGTTTTATCACATGCAAGTTAAGCCCAGCCTTACCTTCTGGGTGGCTCCCATTGTGTGTAATTTTGGCTCCTCTCACTCACGATCACGTGACAAATCGAAATGCTACACCCTGTAACAATACATTATGTAATAGATAATAACACCACATTTTGTAATAATCTTCCGCATTTTCTAATAGACAGCTCGAACACAATATGTAGCAAATTTCACTTTTTTGTCAAGTTATTATATAATGTGCTGATACACCCCCCCTCACGTGACCCTCCCAGGCCAGAAACAGGCATGAAGCAGCCACTTGTATGCAGTCACATGACCTCCCGCACAGCAAATCTCGATGACGTTCAGCCGGGGGGGGGGGGGGGGGGGGGGGGGGGGGGGGGGGGGGGGGGGGGGGGGGGGGGGGGGGGGGGGGGGGGGG
>JAODJX010000083.1:7095720-7112502 GCA_026776945.1 Isichthys henryi
GAGGGTGGACCTGGTCCACCCTCCCTTACCAAACTCCTGGGCACAGGCACATGGGTTCACAAAAACTCCACACAAGACAGTCACACGCACACACATATACACACACACACATACGCACACACACTCACACACATGCACGCGAGAGAAAGCTCAGTGTCACCCAGCAGACAATGGCGGCTCCTCCTGCAGTTCTCACGCGCTTGCAATTAGTATCGGCTCCTTGTCAGAACTCCCTAGATAGGTGTGTTAATGTACGGCCGTGTATGAAGTGGCAGGGCGGGGGGGACGATCTTTTGTTAACGCTGCCTTTTAGTTCCCTTCGTCCCCCCAGGCATAATTGCCGAGTGGTACTAACCCTTACATCTTCTGAGTTATCCAAAAAACTCTGTGTAAGTGTCAGGATGGCAAAGCCCATTTACCGTGTTGAAAATTTTACAAACACATTGGATGTGTCCTTACGGCGAAGTCATACAGTAATAACACGTTGGTTATATAAAGTAAAACACAATAGCATTACTTAGTTTCTTCAAAATAAGTGACAAAAAATAATAACTGTAAGAAAATGCAAATCTGAAAGCAAAACAAGCCGAATAAAACTAAACGAAGTTGCTAACTCAAAGCGGTTCCCAAAGCAAAATGCTGATCCAGTTTGACATTTATTTTGGCTGGACTTTTAAAGGAATGATAGGACTTAGCCAGTCACCCGTGGGAACGCAATGAACAGCAGTAAAACTAGCCGTTAATTATTAACTACCAACAAAGACAAGGGTAAAACTACATGTACATTAAATATATATGCACGGGCGTCGTTAGGTCCGATCACTCGGGGCTATAGCGATGCCCCAGAGTATTTCAGCCCCGATACCAATCTTCCTTCAAAAAAAGAAAGGCAAGCCCCAGGAAAAGTTTTCGATAGCCAGAAGCGCTCCTGCGTATAAGAATATTAAACTACATGTATATTAGATGTAGGTTAAGAAGTATGAGTGGATTTGATCAGTCTCAAATAAAAACACAAGCAGCACTTTGGTGACCCACTTGAGCTGTCAGCGCTATCAGCGAAGTCCACCTGGAAGGAGTGCCCGTTGTTGAGAATGTCTACGGCGGTCTTGGGGTCGTACTGGAGGCTGAGCGGCTTCAGCCCCGGGTCGTTTTTCGCCTGGCTGGGGACGATGTCGATGGGGGACTGCCGGTTACCATTGGCAATGGGAAACTCCCGGTGCCACTCGGCGGGACCTGCAACACAAGCCGGCAATCTCCATATAAAAGCCGGCTTTTTACGGCAACAATCCAACGTGGCTGTGCTCCACAAACAAGTTTTTTTTTATACCCCCCCCCCCCTTAAAGATCGCTTGACTTTTTTTGTCCCCTGTTAAATATAAACCTAAAAGCACACACTGAGTGGATGAGCAACAGACAGACACGACATTTAGTTAATGCATGAAAATGTTGATGATACTTGCAATTCCTGGAATAACTGGATAACTGGTGTCCGAATGCAATAAATAATAATAATAATAATAATAATAACACGAAAAGCTCACCATCTTTGGGACCGTATCCCCAACTGTGAGACATGCTTATGAAATATGATCTTAATGAGTCTTAAATCCCCGATGAAAAGCAGCCGCTCTGTGACAGACTGACAGCCCCGGCGGACCGGCGACGCGCTTTTTATACGCTCAGCTGCTATGTATCGCAATCTGATGGGTTTGGCCACTTGATCTCAGTCATCTTCTGCGGTCGCAGGTGGAGTTAAAGAGGGTTACATCAGTCCTTGGGCTGTCCAAAGCCAAGTTCCTCCATCGGGATGGTTTTTAAAGTGTTATCCTCACGGACAATTCCTTCAGGACAAGTCGAGGAGAGAAGACTGTGTCCATGTCTATTTGCTCTCCTACAAAAACAATATCTGCTTTCTTGGTGCTTATATGGTGTTGGCTGCTGGGACGTGTTTACACCGTCTCATTTGTAATGGTCGTTCTCACCATTGTCAGAAAAAATTGCATACTCAGGCTGTGGGTTCTGGTGTAAAACGCTTACTACTGGACCATGCCCACTTATAATGAGACAGGACAGGAAGACGGCCAGCTCTGCTGCAGAAAATGTAAAAAAAAATCCAGCAATTACAGTTTTCAAAATAGAAGTGAATGGAGGTTAAAATGCAGTCAGTGCGTAACTGGTCGCGCGCCTCCGTACACTTTTAAAGGGGCCGCTACATGTCAAAGAAGCCGAAACACAAACCACGTGCTTTACATTACATGCACCTGTATCCGGAATACAGTTCTAATACAATGCAAACGTCTCCTCATAATATAACATCCCAACATTCAGACCTTCCCGAACGATGTTTACTTCACTAGAAACTGTGAGAACATCGTATTAAATGCAAGGCATGTCCATCATCACTAATTTCTACATCTGTTTGCTAAATGCACTTTCTAATCACCTTTACTCTACTCACGTTTTTCCCCCCGCATTTTCCCAAAATTGTATTCTGGCGACTAAAATGTGGACTATTAAATTTGTTTGCATCATAAATCCCTACATTCACCGCAAATGAAAATGTACACACCTTCTGGAAGTTGCTGTAGACGTGAAAACAAAATTATATGCGGTAATACATTTTGGACAAAAGTAATGGCTAGCTGATGCAAGCCTTTACATATTTGAATCTGAATATGAGATTAAGTTTAATTCTCACTATATTCTTGAGCGCAGTTGTGCAGAAAACCAGCTCTCAGACAGCCGTATCTTCCAGACGCTTTATTATTTATAATACATTTGTATATTTTTGTATTTTATTTAATAATAGAATGTTTTGTTCAAGCTTGTGAAACTAAATTTAAATGTTAGTTTCCTGATGCCAGTCTGAGTTTCCTGAGGATTTCCCGCCCTCCATGTATTCAGGGTATATTTTTACCCATTAAAGTGTAAATATATTAAACTAGTAACATGAGAGGAATCCTGAAAAATAAAAAACAGCTCAGTAGCGACATCATGTGGAAATTGATTTGTTATATGAAGAGGAAAAGATCGTAAATAAATCGTTTCTGTATTTTAGAATCTGGCTTATTCTGTATAAACTTATTCGGGAAGGAAGCGCATTCACACGTTTCCCAGTACTTTTTGAACTAATTCGCAGTTAAGGTAGCATGAAACCTGTTTACTTTTGAGCGGGAGAACGATGTGCTTTTTTGGAGTGTTCCCCAGGGCTGTCCGATCCGAGTTCAAGCCAAACCAGTCTGTCACACACGCCCTGAATTACCACATGTCAAGTTCCCACAAACAGTGATGACTGTTCAGGAGGGCTGATGCTGTAATTGGAATAACAAAACCTTTTGTTTGCCAACACAAAAGCAACAACAGAAAAAACAAATCCCTGACAACACATTACAGTAAAAACGTATTGTAATGACTTCTGATCTGGATCCCAGTCAACAAAAACAGCAGAAATATGCGTTTTGTTAATCTAAATAGAACCGTTTTGGACATTTCGCCATGGGGCTTTGAATACAAGCGGGATAAGAACAATCGGCAGACACAACGCCTGCTTACGAACATTCTGCCATAAAGCATATTATATTAAAAGTTCGGGCAAATACAATCGCTCGTAATAAAGAACGTGATGTCACTTTCATATTACGGCGTTATTATTACGTACTAGGCCTATATTGTGTTTTGTATTATTATTGTTCAGACTTATAAATTCGATTTAAATATATAATTATGGAGCGGATCTCATTCGTAAAGAGTATCCCAAATTAGAATTTTTCTAAATTAGGATCAATGCATATAAGTAGTTACAAGTAGCCTAGTCTCTAAATTACTGAAAAGAATTAAGGTAGAACAAAAATGGAAAGGCATTTAATTAAATCCATGAAATAAACGCTGAGGGGAAATTATTTCCAAGGAAAAGCAAAATTGTTTAGGGATTTAGGTGACGAACTGCACGCAGCGTAGCACAGGACGGGCGACTGGTACCCACATTAAGTCGGGCTCTAGTTCATATGGCAGGTGCCTTATTAAAGGGGTAAAGCAGGCCAGCGATGGCTGCCAAGCCCGGCAGACAGGCTCACAAACACACACACACCAACCGCTGGAGGGGGTGCTTCTTCAGAGCCGCACCTTCTCCCAGCTGTGGGAATTTTTGCGAATGGTACTTTTAACCGGAACGGTTTCCAGGGGCCGTTTACAAATCAGCACAGTCTTGAAAGTGCAGGTTTCGGTTCCCATGCGGTGGATCCACGAATCTGCAGTCATTGGTCATGGCAGTTGGCACGCTTTGGAAACTGCGCATTCCACAGGGCACGTGTGCGGGCGACGGCTGGCAGAGGTTCCCGCGCGACCAGCAGAAGGTTCCGGGTCTTTCAGCACACAGAGACACCAACAGCAAAGTCAGCGGGACGCTTTTTATATTAAACTTTGGTTCAACAGAAAAATGTGCAAATACAAACGGGGAGAAAAAAAAACTTAAGAAAATATTGAAGTGTTGGGGGGGGGGGGCGGGAGGCTCCTTCTGGTCAGTGAATTTAGACATCATTGCAAGGCAAAGCAAAGCTAAACAGACGGAAACTACACTTAAGTACGCCTTTTCGTAAGCCTAAGCAAGCAGAAGTATGTTCATTTGTTAAAATAAGGCGTGAAGTAAGGCAGTGTCAACATTTGGTTAAGGAAGAACATTGATGTTTACTACTAATCAGATCAGTGGGTCTTCCAGTGTCACGGGAAGCCGCTTTACTGACTCACAATGGCTCAAATCGCGCAGCGAACACTGGTCAGGTGAAACCACACGGAACACAGGGTTAGGGTTCCAAGCTAAGTTAATGTTTAAACAGCTCCAGAAAATACAAGCTGGTATTCAACAACAACAAAAAACCAGGCACTTTCAAAGAACTTTGGGAGCTGGGTTTCCCACATTCCTGCAAGAACAGCATTATAGCTTAAGGATTTTCACCCTGTTACTGTAACAAGAGCCCTGAGATTGGCGAAACGGATTCAGTGCGATATTATGCTCCCGGCATTTTGGTTTCGGTAATTACCAGTCTGTGCCAAGCACAGTCCGCAGCCTGAGTACAGGGCGGTGAGGACGAGGGGGCCGGGAGTACAGAGCGATAAACTGAAGCCATAGTAACCAGACTGACCAAGACACCCCCTTCCAGGTAACAGGTAGGGAGCCAATTTCCGCCCTCATGCAGGGGCTACGTGAACACTTAGGCACTTTTTAGCCAACTTTTAAGCAAGTTGAATAAATCTTGCCTCCCATCTCAGCGCTGGGGTTGTTAGGATACATACATGGCAGTGACACCAGGCTTCGGGGGAGGAACATCGGGATTAAGGCAGAAAAAATGGGGATGGGGGGGGAACAGAGGGATGCTGGGAGAGCCAGGCCAGAGGTAGACTGACGTCACAGTTCATCTCAGTAATTAAGAATCTGAACGTCGAACAGATCGCAGACGCCCTCGTTATCATCCAGGTTGAAGTTGTAATCCACGGCCGGTGCGGGAGACAGCCGCAGGAAAGGAAACACTGTATGGAAAAAAGGTCGTTGGTGAACAACCGAGAGAAGGACAAAATATAAAGACAGGGACAAGATGCTGAAGGACAGGAAGAAGCGGACTCACCATCTGAAGACATTAACTCATCTATCAGGTCGACGACCCCTGCAGGGCAAGCTCAGTAATTACATATGCACGCTGAACTCAAAGCCAAGCCCCCACCCACTAACACACACTGACGAGCTCCCCACGGCCCCCAAGCTTAGACAAACACTGGCATTTATCCTTACCAGTCTCTGCAACAACCCCAGCACAGGTCATGGGTTCGGGCATCAGCGGGCATACAGGAGACTGGGGGGTGCAGTCTGGGTAGTATGAACATGTCAGGATTGTGAAACGGGGACTTAACACACCAACCAGAGCCACTCTTCAGAACATTAGGAGCCGGTCAAGCTAAGTCTTCTGCAAAACTATCCTACCGAATCGTTAATGTGAGACCAACGACCTCAAGGTCAAAGGTCAATAATATAGAGATTTTTTTTTTTTAGCAAATGCTTTCATGCAAAGCAATGTACATTTTTGAGAAAACAGGCTAAGACAGTCCCCGGAGCAACTGGGGGTTAGGGGCCTTGCTCAGGGCCCCAAGGGTAAAATCCCTCTGCTGACTCTGGGATGTGAACCGATGACCTTCTGATCATAGTCATGCTGTCCTAACCCGCTGAGCCACATGCCACCCTACGAGGAGCCTTTTCGCTCTCAGGTGCGCACTCACCGATATGCACGTCAGCTGCGGGGGCACTTGTGAGCTGGGCGTCCGCCAGAGAAACCTTGCGTTCAGACGCCGGGCGTAGATCCACCGAAGATTTCGGTAAGCTGGCTGGCGTGTCAGGAGGAGTGGGAACAGCGGAGATGTCGTCAGGGGGTGGGACGGAGAAGACCACAGGCTTGGAGGAGCTCGTCTCGCGGTTGATCAGCATTACATGGATGGGCGCCGACGAACTCCGCAGATTCACCTGGTACTTTTGGCCATTGTGACCCTGAGGCAACACAACCATTTGTGTCAGAACATCTGAAATACATTCCGGAAATGTCAGTTATAAATTAAAAACAGTCACTGTTTTTCAGGGACTTTCAAAATCACTGTACTTGTAGAGTTCTGGTTGCAAAATTAAACCAGAGGAAAGTAATGCACACACAGACACACCACACAGGCAGGCAGGCAGGCAGTGTATTACAGCGAGACTCTCCAGAGACTGTGACCATCTGCTGAACGACAATTTGGAACGAACTGCGACATACCATATCTGGCATGGGGACCTCCAACTGTGTCCCAGATGGTGCAATGACAGCCAGCAAGGTGTCCCCTGTCCCACACAAGACAATGGTTTAAGCAGGTTTTACTACAGATAAACAAGATCACCCAGGAAGTTCAACAAAACCAAAGGTGTGGAAAAAAGGAAAATCAATCGTAGACTTTTCTAACATGTCATGATCTAGACTTCCAGGCCTGCAGGGGGACCTTATTTGGGCCTCCAAGTTGATGAAGGCCCTGATAACAGCAATACCGATTCTTCTGAATAGTAACTTCCTGTCACATTAGACACACTTGCAAAGGCAAATCTTGAGTCTAGGACCGAGTCTTGGTGTTTAAGTCAGCTGTCACTGCTCTCTAAAGACTGCCAGAGAGGGCAGTTGCTTTAACAGTGGATGGGAAAACATGTGGACCAGGAAGCTGAACATCTTGAAGTGTATTTACCGTTAAAGGCGTTGCACATGTCCTCATGAGTGACGTATTTAAATGTGAGCAATGTTAAGGAAACTGTTGGCGTTCATCTGAGCCAAATATTGGTCCAGGGAAGATGAGGTAAACACAGAGGCTTATACCAACACCCCCGTCTGCAGCCATGTTTAAACACAGTTAATATTCAAAGATGCACTGTTTACATTAGAAAGCGAAATCTTTTTATGGGCCAAGCCACCAGGGGCCCCGACCCCCTCAGAAGGATATTTGCTATGCACAGGATCATCACTCAGGTAGTTGATGCTCTGTTGCAGCCATGATTTCTGACTGTCAAGTTCCTCCTCCTTCAGGACCAGCTCCGCAATCTGAGCCTTCAGAAGCCTGACCTGGTCCAGTGCTTCTTTGGTGTGGCAACCAGAGTTCTCACCCCTGCAAGAGCAGGATGAGAAAATCCAAAGTCAGAAGACCTACGACCTGGGAGGCACGCATTCCCAAAGTAACCTTTCACCCCCAGGGCCTTACTTCCACTGGATAATATTCTTGGTCTTCTTCTCAATGAGTCCGACTCCCTCGAGAACATTGGTGATGTCATAAATCCTCCTCTTCTGCCTCACCGCCAGGATATCGGCAGCCTGTCAAAACAAAGACCGGCCACTTCGAACGGGGCTCTGAATGGAGGCGGGTCCCTCAACTCACAGAACTATGAGGAAATTCAGTTACGAAACCACACTGGAGAGGCCACCTTAAAGAAAACCACAATGAAGAACACTTTGTGCATCACGTGTCAGAACACACGAGTCTGCAAAATGTGCGTTTTCTGAAGCATGGGGTTCCCCTGCAGCAAAAGAAGCCGCTGAGTTTCTGGAGACACATGTAAAATCACGTTAAATACACAACCATTAAATATTGCAAGTGTTACGAAACAAAAAAGGAAAACGGCATCGCCATGCTGCGAACTGTGTTGGCAGCTTTAGCAGAAGACAGGCATGAAAACGCCGCTATAACACAAGCCATTTCTGAACCTGGAAACATCAGCATTATCCAAGCTGGAAGCGTAAGAGAACCTGGCTCAGTTCCACACCTTTACTGAACGCGGCAGAAAATGTGATTTCATATTCGAACCAGAAAACGGCGCCCTAACTCCATGCACGCTTTACGGTATCGGTGCTGAAACGGGTCGGCTTCTTTGTCTGGGAGGTGCGGAAAGCCGGGACGCACCGCTTTGAGGTCCAGCACGCCGCCCTCCGCCTCCTGCAGCAGCGACACGAACTTGATGGTGAGCAAACCCAAACTTTTCTCATGGCGACTCGTCCCGACCGGAACGCAGCTCAAAGCTCCGGCCATGACGGCGAGCCACCTCAGGTCGCCTCCTCTCACCTACACACCATTCACCGCGATCCCATCCAGAGACGACCGGACCCGCACCTCGGCCACCCCACCGGACCCCGTGCGAGGTTTTTAAATCGCAGGAAGTGACGTTGGATTACCGTCGCCTAGGCGACCGGCGCACCTGCCTCCTGCCCACGGACCTTCGCACATCCTTGGCTCAAGCCCGTAATTAGTTGGCATGGAGGAAACTTGAGAGGATCAGCCTCGGATAAACTTTACTTCTACTTCCTAACAAAGAACGTAAGTTTTTGTTTCTTACATACCCATTTATATTTATATATTTTAAATGTATTAAATGTCCACCAAGGATTTTATTACATTTTCTGACCATCGGACTGCTTTTCATTACAGAATTTATTTTTATTTTGCATTCTGGCCGTGCGGCCCGTAACTCCTCCATTTCACAAAGCACGAAACATCCCCGATCCCGGACGACCTGACAAAAACCATTAACTTTTTTTTTTTAAATTCACAATAGCTCCTCACATAAACAGTAAAACCCCGTATAAACTACAATAAATGTAGAGCACTGAGAAAATACCTGACTGATCCTGTTAAGGCTGCAACGCAAACACCTGGAGGATTACAGCTTAAATCTATTGTCTGAAACGTCAGCTTAGTATTCGAAGGAAGACAAAAATCTGTCAGTAAATAGCAAATGCACTTTGCCAACATTTTTCCCCCAAAAGCATTTTAATTTTGTGTTGCAGTACATGGTTATATTTAAAAATACGTATAAATAATTACAACAGGAACACTGGAAATAAAATGTATCAGCATTGCATTTGCCTTTCCACTGTACAGAAAACACTAAAAACCATAAATAAAAAAATCTATCATTTAAGGAGAAATTTCACCAAAATTGCCTTTTGCCTCGTGTATAAAACGAGCTGTGGTTTGACACGCATTAATAAAAGAAGCTTGACATGTTTACAGTCCCATGAGGAATGAGTACAATGGCAGACGGGTTAAAAGTCCTTCAGCACGCTCGTCAGTAGCCTCATCTTCTCGTCCATCGTCCTCCTCCTCGACTCGGTCTCTTCCAGTAGCTGCCGCATCTCCTCCTCCACCTGCAGCACCTGTGTGTGACATAGGGCAGCTGGAACTACACCCAGGGGGCAGGAAAAACCCCACCCCCCCCCCACAAAGCGACTACAAAACACCCTCCCTGACGGTGATTACTGATGCCCCCACCGAATCAGCAGCACACTAGTCAACTAACTGCTTATTCGAGGATTACAAACTGCAAACACACCACCGTAACCTGCATTAACAGGGGAGTCCACTTCCCCGCATTAGAGACGACATGGCCGGTTGCTACGGTTACCCTCTGCTTCGCCTTCTCCACCTCCTTCTGTTTGTCGCTGGCGAGCTGCAGGAGTTCAGCCTGGTGGGACACCTGCACCGCCTCCATCTGCCTGTGGAAGGCGTCATCCATGCTGCGCAGCTTCTCCACTGCGGCCCTGGGCACGTACGCACGCACACACACGCGCACGCACACACGCACGCACACACACGATAAATTAAACAGCAGGAGGTCACACAGCATGGCCCCAGTCCCCGGTGGGGGGGGGGGCACCTTACTTGTGCTCCAGCTGTGCTCTCTCCTTCTCTTCCATGAGCACCTTCTCCTTGGTGTCAAAGTTCTCCTTCATGCGCCTGACCTGTGACTCCAACCGGGTCAGCAGCTCCGCCTTGTCCTGCCACTTCCTGCTCATGGTGCTGTTGGGTGGGGGCATTTATAACTCAGAGTGGACGAAGATGGTCATCAGAACAGGCAAGTTTAATGGAAAAGGGGTGATCCGTGATCCAGCGAGACAGAACATTCCGGATCAGAATCATATCACGCAACATACCATTCAGGTATCCCATCTATATCTCCTCCTCACCTGTGCTCCCTTTTCACCTCCTCCAACTCGGCCTCCCTGTCCTCCAGCAGCTGCTCCAGCTCCTCCTTACGGGAGCTAAGTTGATCCAGGTGCTCCTTCTGCTCTCTCAGTGGAGCAGTCTCCTCCTCTAGCCGTGCCTCGAACTGCCGTTGGGCCTGTAGGGTTTCCTCGCGGAGGCGTCGGGTCTGCTCATCCCGCTCCTGCAGGCCCTGGGGGGCGCGAGCGAGAGAGACAGTAATGGCAGGGAGGCAACTCCTCGCTCGGCCCTGAGGACGGCCGTGGCTCCAGGAGGTCATGCTCGTAGATCTCAGCTGGGCTCTGGCTCGCACCTCCTTCAGCTTGCGGATGGTCTCCGTCTGGTCGTCCACAATCTTGGCTTTGATCCTTAGTGAGCTACAGTCGCTCTCGCTCTGTTTCTTCAGACTCTGTAGCTCCGCGTTCAGCACCTCAATTCGGGCCTCCAAGCGGCCCCGGTCCTGGGCCAGGCAGGCCCCTGCGGAAGCAGAACCGGACCATCAGGGTGAGGCGGCCCGGTAAACAATAAGAGAAAGCCCGGCTCGTCATTTTGCCCGGGCCTGAGAGATCGTGAGCTAGAGAGCGGAGTTCAATCAAAATGATCCCCTTAAGAACAGTCATTTGGTGAAATGCTTTTTGGTTACCTAAAAATATGAACAATAATTAACACAATGCTGCAATTGCTCATATTTTTTATTATTACTACAAGCTATTGCCAGGCTTAGGTTAAAAAAAAAGTCAAATTATTCATGAAAATATTTCTTCAAAATGCTTTATCAAAACACAAGCACAGCCTAAGTACTACAGCCGACATTTACATTACACTGTAGATAGTGTGTGTAAAAAAACGGCCACTGGGTGGTGCAGCAGGGTAACAGACTCCCGGTCCTCCTCTATAGGTTAGGTCCGGCGAGGCTCCTCCAATAAACCTCCCCGGCATCGTGCCCTGGCTCCGCCTACCCTGCTGTGCCAGCTCCTGGCCCCAGAGCTTGCGCTCGGCCCGCAGGCCCTCGATGACGGACTCCTGGGCGGCCAGCTGGGACAGCAGCTTGGACTTCTCCTGCTTCAGCAGCTCCACCTGGACGGCCTGGCGCTTGTCCTCCTCTGCAGTGGCCTCCAGGGACCGCAGGCGAGCCTGGAAGAGAGGCCGTGATGAGGGCGGTACCAGGACGCTGGGCCGCTCGGGTGTCCTGAGCGGCCGCCATTCAGAGAGACCAGAAGATCTCCCGTCCGGGCAGTCAGCCATTTAAAGGGCAACAACGATTAATCTGCCAAAAAATCTCCATCCACCTCACTCCTGTCAGCCAAATGATAGAGCAAGACACCTACTTACGCACTGAGCTCATATAATATCTTCATATTCTTAAATTCAGAAACATTCAAAACAATGCACTTCGAAAAAGTACGAGTGGGATTCTGCACTCAGACAGGGAGCAGGAACATCTCCACACTTGTCTCACGCTGACAATGGCGGCACTCTCCTGGCCCATATTCCCCGGAGAGTGTGAATGGAGTCGGTGTGACCTTCTGCGGTTCCTTTGATGCGAAGGTCATACGCTTAAGGAAGGAACCTCGCGATACAAAAGCATCAGCAATTTGAAAAGCGATTACTCCCCCCCCCCACCTCACACACACACACACACACACACACACACACACAGCGTCTCCTTTATGTGTCACACACAGCGCCACCTACCTTCAACTCCGTGACAACCTCCCGCTTAGATCTCACCAGCTCGCCGATGCGTGCCTTCTGCTCCTTCACCATGCTAGTGAGCTCCTGCACCAGTGCTCCTGACTCACGCTCCCTCTGCTGAGACCTGGACAGTTTGGCCCTGCATTCCGCCAGCTCTGCCGCCTCGAGTTCCAGGGCCGTTTTCACCTGCAGGGGGCAGCACAGAGCAGAGGCACTCACAGACGAGCACTCTGTGGCATTTCAATGGTAGCCATCCCTTTCAAAGAAATGAAGCAAGTGTGAGGGATTACTTAATGAGATTTGTGGTAGCCGGTGCCCCCTAGTGGTCGGCTCACCTCGGAAAAGCGACCAGCCTCAATGGTGAGCGCCGCGCGGAACTCGTCCTCCAGCTCGGCGTATCTCGCCTGCGCGGCGTTCACCTTCTCCCGCAGGTCGGCCAACTGCTGGGCATGGCCCCGCTCCACGGGGGCCACCGCGCGCGACACTGCCTCCTGGAACTCCGGGCCGCCTGGGAGCAGCCGCGCCTCCAGCTCCTTCCTGGGAGAGACGGGTCCGAGAGACCCGGTCACATGGGGCCCAGACGGGCTCCCCGGGTCCTGGGGCCACAGCGGCAGGCGTACCTGTGCTCCTGCTCGCGGGAGGTCAGCAGCTCATGCAGCTTCTGTAGCTTATCCTTATGTTGCCGTGCAGATGCCCGTAGGATCTCCAGCTCCCTCTTCAGGGCGGACACCGTGTTTTCCAGCTCCTGGGTCCTCCTCGCCTGACCCGGCACAGAAGATCCCAGGTCTCACAAATGGCTCGATACATTAGGCCCCTCTACAGCAGGCTCCTCTACAGCGAGCTGGTGTTTGACTAAGCCAGTGTTTCTCAACCTGGTCCTCAGGGACCCCTAGATAGTCCATGTATTCACTCCCTTCCAACTCCCTGACAGACAGCCCACAGTTTTCTGAGCAAAAACATGAACTGTCTGGGAGTCTCCGAGGACCGATTTGAGAAACACTGGGCTAAGCTGACAGTTACACGTACTTCATAAATATTAAGTGCTAGAACGTATATATAATATTTATAAGTGCGAATGCTGCTAGCACTTTTGGCTGAGCTGCACCTCATCAGCCCGCTGCTGGGCTCTCAGAGCTTCATCCCGGGCCGCGGTGTCCTGCAGGCTGCGCAGCGCCCCCTGCTGGCGGTCCTCCCGCCCATGGGCCTGGGCCAGCTCCTGCCTCAGCTCCTCCACCTGCTGCTGCAGCTCCACTCGTGCGGCACGCTCCTTCAGGTGGACCTCTTTCAGCCTACACCCATCCACACTTAGTGTCAATCGCGAATGAGCGCCCCCCCCCGCCCCCCACAGACACACAAACAAAATGAGCACCGCATTCATTTCTCCCCACACAACCACACACCCACTTTTGGCCACATCACCCTGATACTAGTATCCATCCTTACTCTAACCCCTGTAGAATGGTCAGCCATTTAAACCCTTAACGGCGGGTTTCCAACCTAACATTCTGATGCTGAGCTACACCCTCTAGCCTCTAGCTACAGACAGACATAAAAAACAAACATAAAGGAGTCTGCAAGGGACAAAACTACAATCATTGCCAATTCACACCGCTTTATACGAAGGGGTCCCACATCTCTGGCTGACCACATCTCACAGATCTGAAGATGATCTCCGGTGTTGCTTCTCTCTCGGTTCAAAGATAGCGATGATCCTTTCATTTGGGAGAGAGCCAGGCAGCGTGGTCTCACCTTGATTAGCAAAAGCTGCTAAACAGTCACACGTAAAAAAAAAAAAAAGATGTTTACCCGTGTTCAGAACCGCATGGCCCTCGGCAGGACACTAAACGATACATACTGAGCACACCAATTAACATCTCCCTTCCGGAAAATCCCGGGGAATCTCCTTGGTTACCGGTAACTCGGTAACCCTGCACGTTTGAAACAGTTGGATGCAGGATTCAGGAAGTGCCGGGCTCGGTCATGTGACTGGCACGTGACGTCAGCCTCACAGCTGATTCGGCCATGGGGAGGGGACCTGCCCGTCACTTTAAATACCAGCTGAGGGTTTCACGAGCGAGAGCACAAAGGTGACGCGGAGGCTAACCCGCCTAATCACCGACACGCACGCTGACACCAGCAGGGTGGCCTCACCGGTCAGACGTGTGCAGCGCCATGCTCTGGATGTCCCGCTCCTGGCTGGCCTTCCTCTCTAAGCTGCTCAGCTGCTCCGTCAGCTTCCGGACGGCCTGCTCGGCTTTCCAGCGCCTCTCCCGCTCCTGGTCACGCTCCTCCACCACCACCTGCAGACAGAGCGATCGCGGGCATCGCGAGAATGCCACCCCCTGCTCCGCAACGCGCACGGCACAGGTGCTGCGAACACACGCACCCTTCACGGACTTACTGCACTCAGCGCTGAAGATGCATCATTTGTAAGCGACATTAACACGATAAACGGGCTCCGATAGCATAGCTGGGCCCGGCAAATGATACGATCGGGTTCAACATCTCTTTAGGCCAGCGTGTGGCCTGTTCCGCAGTGGAGTGTAGGAATTCTATATAAATAACTTTATTTACATGTGAAAACCACTGGAAAATCCGCGCCTGTAGCTCCTTAAAACTGGTCTTTCAAAGCCCCCAGTTCTGCATACATAATACTTCCAAAAGCCGGATTACTGCCCAGCGTGACGGCATTCCCAAGGCTCCAGGATAATGGCGGCGGACGCCGGCACTGCAGCCGATGCAGTGGCGATCAGACCAGCGGGAGCCGAATCGGGAAAGGAGGACCGGAAGCAGACGATGCCTTGATCCCCGGCGCCTCAAACCCACCCTGAAGCTCTCCTCCTCTCTCTCCCGGGCAGCCAGCTCCTCCGGAAGACTCTCCACATCCTTCAGGCCTGTTTTCTCCGCCCTCCCTGTCTCCACGCGCTGGGAAGATGAGCAGGGGGGCACTTTCTTTCCCGAGGAGGTTGCCGACTTGCTGTCTGAGACGGCACTTTCTGAAGTGCTAGGGAATAAAAATATAAACCAGTGACAGTATTTACCGTACGAACTCTACGCCAGTAATAGTACTGAAACCTCAGAAGACAGACAATAGATCCTGTCTGTAACATCACTGTCTGCCAAGTCTATTCCCAGGTATAAACTGGCATCCCATACAGAATGTACCCCAATGTGTACCCTGCACTTCTGCAAATAGTCTCCACAGACTCATACTAGGTAATCAGTATGATGGATGGATGGATGGATGGATGGATGGATGGATAATGGAATAAGTAGGTAAAATAAGAGCCAAGCAAAATGTAAAAGTGGGGAATGAAAGTCTCGGTGAATTAAGCCTGATGTTAAGAGTCACGTTTTCTGCTCCAGAACATGATGTTAATGACACTAGGTATGTTAGAACAGTTAGAAAGTACAGAATAAAGACAGCCCATCTCCCACGTCAGCACCCCCAGGGTCACGTGCACAGAGCAGGCCGCAGACGGTGGCGGCAGCGAGGGGCTCGTTTACTGACGAGCTGCAGCCTCATTTGAACTTGGGAGCGCCGCCGATCAATAAGCCATTCTGTCCTTTAATCCAGCATGAGTATTTTTTTTTCTACTCTCACCCACATTTTTCTCTAAAGCCAAAAAGGAGAATGATGATCACCACACAGACACCAGTGGGTACTTTATTAGCTACACCTAGCTAGTGCAGGGTAGGACCCCAGTTAATCTCCAGAACCGCTTCTATGGTTTATGAGTAGAAGCCAGTTGTACCAAGCTGTTATTCTTGCATTCGGGGCCTCCTGCAAAAATTCTGGCCATTCCTCTTTCATCTGTCTGAATTGAATAACAAGCAGTTTTCAGCTTCAGATCTGCCACAGACTGGATGGTTTTTGGTCGTCACACCACCCTCTGTAAACCCTACACACTGTAGGGTGTGAAAATCCCAGGAAGGCGGCTTTTTCTGAGATGTTGCAACCACCACCTCCAGTAACTGACAATCACACCACATTCAAAATCACTTCTCAGCCATTGTAACCCTCAGTTGAACAGTAAGTGAGTCTCTTGACCCCATCTGAGCTGTATATATTCAGCCCATGATTGGCTGCCTGGAGGAGCAGGCTGCTTGCATGCAGGTGTCCTTCCTAAAGTGGCCACTGGGCGCAGACTATTCACTAAGTCATACTGAAACCTTTTCACTAAATCCTATTTATATAAAATGTTTTGCTTAAATGCAGAATTAAGCAAATTGATCTCGCACACAAAAGGATTCCATGCTGCATCAGTCCTCCATTCCTCTCTAACACACAAACATACACACACACACTCTTGTTTTAAATGTGAGCGCACCTGAGTGACCTCTGACCCTTTAGCTCCCCAGAGTTCCTCTTCCTGGGGGCCATTGGGCCGCTTCGCCCAGTGGGGACCCGGGACTTCTGCCCCCCTCCCTTGGGACAGCACTCCTCCCTGTTATCGCAGTCGCTGTCAGAGGTGCGGTCCGTGTCTCTGCGAGGTTTACAGACGGGGGAGGGGGAGGGGGTGGAGATGGAGGTGGGGGTGCTGGGAGTCTGGGGGACAG
>JAODJX010000083.1:7120652-7134925 GCA_026776945.1 Isichthys henryi
TCCCAGCTCCCTGCCAAACAGTCCACATTTTTGCTCCCTCCCAGCTCCCTGCCAGACAGTCCCCATTTTTGCTCCCTCCCAGCTCCCTGCCAAACAGTCCACATTTGTGGTCCCAACCAGGAGCTGGAAGGGAGCAAAAATGCAGAGTGTCTGGGGGTTCCTGAAGACTGGATTGGGAAATATTGCTCTATAGCGTAATACCAAACAGGAATGTTCTGGGGTAGATCCACCAGCACACTTGTGACCAAAGGTACAAGGTTTCACTATATAAAAATAAAGAGAATGGAGTATCATTCTCAGCCTTCACAAATACATTTGTGGGGCTCTTAAAAAAAACTAGGCTATCGAGGCAGTTATTATCGACATGAAACAAAGGAAATTAAGTTGCTGTTAATGGTGAAAGATGTGCGTTGGTCTCATCTTGCAGACAAACATACAATTCAGGCTGGTCTATAGCAGTGTTTCCCAACCCGATCCTTGGGGCCCCATCTTTTTGCTTCCTCCCAGCTCCCAAAATCTTGGCTATGTGGCGGGAGGTGGGAGTAAAGGGGGCCAACAGGGAAGTCACTCTGTTGGACCTGGGATTTGAACTGGCAGTCTTCTGATTACAGACACAGAATCCAAACCTGTTGAACCACAAACTGCCCCCAATGGAGTGATAAGGGTTATAGAGGGTGTCAATGGGTGCAATGTGGCTAGATGATTGGTGGTAAACGACTGGGGGCGGGGCTTATCTGAGATCATCTTGTCACAGGCTGGCAGTGGCCATGTCTCTGAGAATGTGTGTGTTTGTTATATGGTCAACCACAGGATTTAATAAAGGTATAAAGAGCCATACATAACTCACGCAGTACAGAGAACATCCCGGCCTAAATTAGTGTTCTCATCAATAATACTTTTGTCTTTTCTGTAAGTGGATAAACAGAGATTAATGATAACTACATTGCCTTCTTTTTCTCTCACACATGCACGCCAAGGACGGCAAACATGCATCAATTTTGTTTGGTAACCTTTTTGCAGATCTGGCCCTTTGAATATGTTTAAATTAATGAGTCAATGCACCGACTTCATTTTTTATTTGTCGCAGTTTCACTGCATCCAATCAGGAACGAGCAATGCTGGTGAATGTCGCAGCGACTGCGTGCATCCGTCACCTTCGCCAAGTCCCCTGCTTCGCCTCGGCTCCTGATCAGCGTTGGACTTTCAGACTGCACATATTTATTTTTACTTTCACATTTGTATAATACATACCATTTTATTGAGGTGGCAAATCATATACAAACAATGACAATGTACTTCACAATTAAATGGAATTAACAACAGCAAAATATAGACTTCAGATGGTTTTGCGAATCTTCAAAATAATCGAATAACTAAACTCCACATTCTGATTTTCTTCCAAAATATTTGGAGAACCAAGGTTGACAGCCAAACTCCAGAAGCTTCTTCAGACTGAGACACTAACATAGATGAACACTATTACTGAACACAGCACCAGTTGTTCACGACACCTGATTACACCAAGTTCTTTCTGGAAGTTGGATGTGCAGTCCGGTATGGGGCTGTGGATGCGTGGGGGGTGGGGTGGTTCTGTTTTTGTCCTGTTCCTTAGACATTGTGGAGTCCTTCTGCAATAAGTCCTGTCGTATCCTTCTCCAACAGCCAGTGTTGACCCTCAGCTAACAGGTCCTGTAAAGAAGACAGTGGGTTTTATTTGCAGGATACAGACTTGATAATACATCTAATGGGGGGGGGGACACAATCCAGGTATAAAGATTCTAACAGGTCTGGATGTTGTCCAACCAAATAGTTAATTCAATATTAGGTCACATATAAGAACTCGTGGCCATAGGTGGAAATTAGCGGGAGAACATTTTAAACTGAATTTGAGGAAGCACTTCTTTACAGAGCGTCTATTTAGAGTATGGAATAGTCTTCCTGTTAGTGTAGCGCAAGCTGAAACATGGAGTTCCTTTAAATCAGAGTTAGATAAGATTTTAAGGACTTTAAGGTAAGCTCTCCCCAAACAAGCTTGATGGCCAAATGGCCTCTCATTTGTAAATTTCTTACGTTCTCATCCAATGGTTTGTGACTGATTGGGGAAGCCAACTGATTCACTGATTTAATGTTCATTCTGGAACAAAACAGCAATTTCAATATCTTACATCCATCCATCCATCCATCCATCCATCCATCCATCCATCCTCCATACTACCCTTCCAGGACAGGCTTGTGGTAGATGTCATGGTGCCATCGTACATTTGCAAACTCAGTGACGAAATAGCAGAACATGTGACTCTTAGGTAGGAATTTACAGACAGCCCTACAAGTCAGTATAGAGTAAAACTCCTCTGCCTTTAATCCAAACGGCCTGAGTGATCGCACGCTGACAGCTTCAAAGCGAGTCTGTGCTAAAGCACCGTCTTTAGCTTCATAAATAATTCGAGAGGAGCCCCATACAGGCCTGCGGTCAAACCTCCCGCTTATCTAGCCTTAGCTACGGGATGCTGAGCTAGGGTAGGCTCATTCAGTGGCCACGGCAACCAGACCGCCATCTGCAATTTAATTAGCTTCACGTGGAGTGCGTGCTCTCGCTGGCTTAGTCAGGGGGTCCGAGAGTCAGCCACTACCACCAAGGTTCAGCTCAACTCCAGCTGGCCAAACCCTGCAGCTTACAGGACGAGGACCTCGGACACCAGTCAAACCCAGCAGCTTACGGTACAAGGATCCCAACACTGGCCAAACCCTGCGGCTTACAGGACCAGGATCCCGAAACGCTGAGGGACTGCACATGCTAGGCTGGACGTATGTGAAAACCGATCCTTCACCACTGAGAATCAGCCAGTTTCATCTTCATTTATTTCAGTAAATACAAAATTCATTTTCAAGAACTAAGAGAAGGGGCGGCATGGTGGTGCAGTGGTTAGCACTGTTGCCTCACACCTCTGGGACCCGGGTTCGAGTCTCCGCCTGGGTCACATGTGTGCGGAGTTTGCATGTTCTCCCCATGTCGTCGTGGGGTTTCTTTTGTCTTTAACATGTTGCACACAGTAAACCTTTTGAAAATCAAAAGCTAAACTTTCCTCTACCAATTACTTATACTAATTTGGATAATGGTCTCGGTGTGGTAATTATATTAGTTTATCACAAGGAAACCATTTCGCAGGAATAATTAAGGAATCTTATATTCTCACATGTTTAAATAAAATTCCAGTCACGTTTCACCTACTTCACAGGAGCAACTTAATGGTACGATTATTCTGCAGCTTTCCAGCAGGAACAATCGCGTTTGAAGTACGATTCTGTATTGCTGCCATAACCAAACCCACACGGCGAAAAAATAAAAAGTCTGGTGTTCAAAAGGCCAAGTTGACAGAATTAAAAGGAAAAACAGATCGATGTAGCCGAAAAGCGGCTTATTAAAAAGCAGCTTGCTGGTAACAACTGACCCCCGCTCCACAGCAGAGAAATATATAAAGGGAACGTAACGCTCACTTTTTCTATATAACAAACACATACAAGCGACCGAAAGAACCAGAAACTGGTCTGATAAATTTCTGACGCTGTCAGAAATTCTGATTCGTTCGGTCGCTTCGTTGGTCATGACGAATTCTCCCGCGAGGTCACTGCCTCCCCCCCTTGACGGGGGCACTTTCGGGGGCGTTCAGAATAATCTCCGTGTTGTCATCAGCAGCACAGTGCAGTGGCCATTTCAGCAAACACCCACCCGTGGCTAGAATGAGAGCGAAGTAATAGGTTTTTCTTCTCGGTCAAGGAGAAGTGAAAATCAAAGCAATTACTGGCAGTCGGGGACGGACAGGCCATCAGTCAGCAGGAGCTGTACGTTCCTCTTTACTTCAGATAAAAAGGCATTAAATCACAGCTGTTTTTGCACCTCTGTCTGTCGTGGAATCAGGTGACCCGCATATATATACTTGCACGGCAAAAAACAACCTGGATATTCTTAATTAGATAAACATTCACTGCAGGTCAATTCACTACGTGTACAGTATGTCAAGTTTAAGCTGTCAGATTGTCAGTGTTCAAAATGTCTTTCATTTTCATATTCATATTCGGTTTACATTACAGTTTTTCTTGCATGATGGATTTTCATCTCAGCGTATGACACACAGATAACGACAAGGAGACTTTGTGTCGATACCACAGGTCACTGTCACTCAAAGCCTGACATTTAGAGAACCTTACCTCAGTTGTCGATGTCTGACGCGTGGTTCTCTATCTGAAACACAAGTAAAAACACTCCGACTTTACTAAAAGTGCTCAGAGTTAGGGAAACCTGTAGAAATCTGTTTAACAGTATATAATATCAAATTAATTAAAGGTGCTTCTCATCAAATATGGAGGATACTGAATCTTGTACATTCATGCTGCTTTTCTGCCTTATCTGCAAATACACACATAATAGCTGTACTCTCCCTATTGCCCCTGTTTTTTGTATTATTCTGTGTGTATGATGTAGTAATCTATCACAACACACCCATGTAAAGTGCCTTGGACCCACTCTGCTGTGAAAGGCGCTATATAAATGAATCGAATGCTTTCTGCACTCTCGCACCAGCCCTTTGTCAATGGCTCAGCGCCCGCCTCATCACCATATCGCTGCCGCCTTCGTCCTCGAAGTCATCCTCGCCGCCGTCCGTGACCTCCCCGGCCACTCCTTCTGCGGCCTCCTCGCCTGAGTTGTCCGCCGTCTCCGAGACCGACTCCTCCTGCAGGGACTCATAGCTGTCCTTGTACTTCCTCTGAGCCTCTAAATAGAGGGGTAAGGAAGTCACCCCACAAGGGGCGGGGCCACATGTCTGTAATTACCGTTTTGGGATGTTTCTGCCTCCTCCGATTGGTCATGACGAATCCTCCCGCAAATGGGCCGCTCTACATTTCCACGGAACTTTCCCAGTAACACCTGACAGGCGACTGGCCAGCCAGCGGGGCAGCTTATCTGTGGAGTGCCCTCTGATCCCCAAAGCTGAGCTGTCCCATGATAAGAGTCTAGACTATATATGACTGACTCATTTTCTCTGAAGTGGCCAGTCTCTTCTTCTGTTAATGCCCCCCCCCCCCAAAATCAGACGCCTCTTTCTTTGACAGGGAGCTTTTATAAAACGCCTCTGACTGTTATTGAAATTCTGCTGACAGTACGAATGATAACTGCTGCCTTAATTCCCTTTTTTAATGGTCCTCCGCTCCCCCCAGCCCCGACAGACATGTTTAGGTGTCCAGTGACTGAGCACCGTGGATCCTTATCTCCGATGCTGTCAGAAAGACCAATCGTAGTGTGTGCCCCCCTTACCGCACTCGACTCTCTGCTGCTTCTCGATCTTATCCAGCCGGCTGAGCAGGGAGTCGATCTTGGTCTTGATCTGCGTCATCTCTCGCTTGATCGTCTGCAGCTGACCCGTCTTCACTGCAGACAGACCACAAGGGCGACAGACCACAAGGGCTTAGACACTCAGAGGGCGCGGTTATCAAAACACCAAGGAGATTTTAGGGTTAAGTGATTGATAAGAAAAATTGAACTAACAAAAGACACAAATCAATGCCCAGTTCCCTGGGCAACCATTTTTCTAAGCTTTTTGCATCACATGACCCACATGTGAGGACAGTCACATGACCTACATGTCAGGACAGCATGGATTCTCTGCTCTAATTTACAGGTTCCCAACCTTAGGGGAATGCTGGACCGATCAGCAATTTCGTAATATAACATTTCCGAACAGACAGAAACATGAGGGGTCATAAAACATGAAAATGTACAATTTATTTTTGGAAATTAACCAACCCCTTCGCAAAACCCCACTGCTATACTGGCAGTGGACCAGAACCTGGGTTTGAGAAACTCCACTCTGATCAATTAATAATCCTGTTATTGATTCAACAAAAGCAGGTAACGGAACTGTGCACTTTGGTTTATTAAACACTGACTTTTATTATTTGATTTACTCTTGTTAAATAATGATAATGCTTCTTTATTTCAGGATATCGGTACATCAGGATGACACCTGACATGACAGCCGATGACACCTGCAAGGTGACGCACGCGTGTCACGTGTAATGTCACAGCGGCGGAATAGTGTGATCAGTCTGGCTGCCTAAACTCCAGGGAGCCTTTGAGGATGAAGCAGACATTCAAGATGAACCAGGTGCTGAAGGCATGAAAGAGACTCCCTGATTTGGCTCCTATGGAGAATCCGTCTACAGCACATCCTGGACGGCTGCTTAGAGGGAACCGTGACAGCGCCGGTCCATCCTAATTTGGGATTAAACTGAGCAGATTCTCATCTTCATAAGCAGAACTTCGAAGGTGAATTCCCCCCTAAATTATTTTGCACCATTATATCACCCTCTACCTCTATATCGTCGCTCTCTGATGAAAACTTTTTGAAGATGACTTTTTACTATAGATGCAATACACCCATTCACCTCTGTCTACTGATAGCATTTGACATGTAAGTGACCATCGGAAAGATGTTTTATGAAGTCATCTATCTAATTAGATTCGCTTGTGGTTATTAACATTTATATTCATGGTGGTTGCTTGTATGCATTACCTTATATTGCTATTTCTAACAACAACGTTGATATCTAGCTAGCTATTATCATTGCTAATTGTAAATATAAAGTGAGATTTCTTTGTATCTTGTTGACAGTGACATATCTCCCTCCCTGGCAACAATCCACAAAAGTCCATTTAACACAGTAGACTGTTCACTTATGGCTGCGTAAAGGTAGGTTTATATTTCTGGCGCTAAGGGCGTCTCATTATGTTGTTTTGGGTTTATTTTGTAAAGTAGCTTCTGAGAAAATGCATTTTTTCCACACTCCTGAAATAATGGAGTTTTGGAGATACAGTACGGGTTTTTCATTGGACAGTGATGATTTACATCCTTCATAAGTAACAAAAAAACAGCAAGCAAAAGAGTACTAAGCTACACTTTTGCGGTGTACTGTAATCGGTGAAAATAGCATGCTAAAGGGAGCGACTGTATGGCCAGCGATTTGAAAAGGTCATTGACCCGTACAGGCTAGAAAATGGAGAAATCATATTGAGTTAAATTCACAGCTCTCCAATATTGCAGCGATAATTAAATTAAACACAGGGCCACAGGTGCAGTGAACATCCCGTTAGGTAGAGGGCGCCATCACACTCCCCCCCTATCGTAACAGATTGTTTGAGCAATCCGCAGGTGACAGCTTGTGATCTCCAAAGCAGAAACTCCACCCTGGAAACCACCGCTCACAATTTCTGCTTTCAGAATGGCTACTGGAAAAGCATGTTGGGGGAAATCCGCAGACAGGTGAGTAACTTTTCATGACTGAAACTGTCTTACTGTCTAATGAGGCTAAAGAGAGATTCTGGTTGATGTGCACTTACAGATAATGGATGGATGGAATTACAGTCAAGTTTTTAATATTTCCTGAAAATGCACCCAAAAAAGTAACAGATCTAATTATGGTTTATACACCCAAGACTCTAGCTCAGGATCATCATAACCTTTAGACCTGCATCTAACATATCATTTATGACCTCACTGTTTCTAGTATGAAAGTGTTATTTGAAAAAGATAGATAACATAAATTTAAGATACAAGACACCCATCCATTCATCCATCCATCCATCCATCCATCTGTCCATCCATCCATCCATTTTCTGAAACTGCTTGCCCTGTTCAGGGTCATAGGCGGTCTGGAGCTTATGCTGGAGGCTATGGGTGCAAAGCAGGGAACCCATCTTAGGGCACCTACAGACATTAATGATTAAATAATTATAAATATCCATGGTGTGCAAAATTGGCAGTAAGTGGAGGTAGCATGAGAGTTACAGAATAGATAAGTATTACAGAATAGAGTTACAGAATAGATAAGTATTACAGAATAGAGTTACAGAATAGATAAGTATTTACGTATGTACATGTGTGGGTTGCAGTGGGAAATATATCCTGTTTATTAGGAGCGATCACCACTGTAGTCTTTTTCAAGGCTGAGAATGTAGTTGGATGTGGAGGTTCTTGCTCCTTCATATGGGAACCAGAACTTCCGTAGCATTTTAGCCTCAGTGAAAGATAAACACATAAAATCTGGTAATGGTCGCTATTCGCCTGTGTTCCGGTGACTGCCTGCCCTCCGTCAGACGTTGTTCATCTAAAATTATCATGGAGGAGGCGGTGACTAGATCCTCACGGAAGATTTAATTAAACACCGATTCACACGTCCAGAAAGAAAACATGCTTGCTGGAGGCAAAAACATAAGTGTTGAACATACAAATCAGCCAGTGTTTATTATATTACAAATCACGCCAAAAAAAGAAAAATCACAGATAAAACTCACCAAAAAAATATAAAACATAATCTCTCAAAAGAGGACGATGTAATTACAGGGAGAAGAATCAGGATGTGAGCGGACTGGGAAGGAAAGAAAATCCTCAGCTGTTTGATTCATTTTGAAAAATAAACATTCGGTGTTTTTTCTCGGATAAAACTGCATCTTAGGAATGCCGGGGTCCTGCCATATCGCGCTGCCTGTGCTGCCTCGTCCCTAAGGCCCCCCATCCTGCCCCGTCACGGTTCCTGAGAGCCGCTGGCAAAGCGAACCCTTCTTACTGTCTGTGAAATCACCCGATGGACCGCAATCCCGCCGGTGATAAGCACACATCCGACGACCCGCAATCCCGCCGGTGCTAATGCTGTCTTTATTATGCATGCTCCCCATTCAGGGCATACCCCAGCCCCAGCATCCCCAGGCAGAGCCCCCCCTGCCAAGAAAACCGATGGTCATTTCACTGCTTCTGCAACCCAAGTGATTCACTATTTTGCTGATAGCTAGAGCAGTCATGCCCTATGCTGACTGAAATAGGCTCCCAACCTCCCCTGACCCGGATAAACTGTTAGTAGATGAATGGATGGATGGATATATTATACATGAACACAAATGTATACATTCTGTAAACAGTTGTTGTGCAGCCAGACAAAATGAATTGATTTGATACAGAATTTGGCTCTGCAAACTGCAATACTGAAGGTTTTGTATGGATATCATTAATTCCCATGAATTATCTCCATATATTATCTCCCCCCTCTGCTGTTCTCTGCATCGGGCTGACATGAATGTAGCCGTGCTTCCTAAGCATATCAATGACAGCGTCTGTCGTCTAGCGCCTCGTTGCCCCCCGCCGAGTAAGGCCCGGGAATCGGCAAGGTGTGAGGTCACTGCCCACTAGGGCGGGGCTGTAGCAGCCCGCCCCCAAGCCCGGGAAAGCATGAGGATGCAGAGAATAGCGGACTGACCTGTATGTGTGCCTCCACACATCTGATCTCACATCTAAGCCCTCGCTGTCCTCTTTACGAAGCAACAGGACGTAATAGAGTGACATGAACAGTATGAGAGATGTGAGCAAAAATCGAAAAAGTCCTCTTCAGAAAACAAAAAATTAAGTGCGAGATCTCAGAAGGACAAGACTTCATAAGATTTCCCTCCTGCACACTGCGAAGAGGCAAACAAACATTCGAGTGCCGAACTGGAGAGAAGTGCGGGGGGGGGGGGGGACGGCTGGGCTTACGTTTCGGGCCAGAGGATGAAGAGCTGGCTGCGGGGACTCTGTTGGATGAGGAGGAAGAGGACACCATCTTGAGAGGGAAGGCAGTCTTCACCCTGCGTGTGGAGGGAACCACGACCCGGGATCGCTTGATCGGAATGACCGGTCGCGGGGGGGCGGCAACTCGACCGTGGTATTCAAACAGACTGCAAATCAAACAGCGGGAAGTGGTGTAACTATGTGGGATGGAGCACAGAGCCAGGACCGCATAACATCTGCTGGTCCAACAAAATGATTCACAACACAAAGTGATGCGCAGTCTTCAGTCTGCAGTTTTTTTACGCTATAAATCAGAACAAAACAGTCGACTGACATAAAACTTAGATGATCGTAACGTGTAATGTTTAGTTTGCAGTCCTGAAGATGATGTAATTAAGTTGAACAGTGAGCCTGGCATATTTTATAGTTTGGATCACAATTTAATGTTCTCTTTGCATGGAGATTTCCCAGCATCTAACTTCCTCCCCAGTTTCTATTCCAATCCCATTGGTTGCTTGGTGACCAGAAAGTGAAATATCTCCGATCACCCCCAGGGCCAATTCTAGGACTTTTCAACGTGAGGGACATATAACTCATACAAAGGGGCGACCTTATCTATCATTAGCCAATCATATGTTTTGAATGAGTGGGAGACAGAGGAGGGGCTACCCTGGGGGCCAATCAGCTTTCAATACCCCATATGGCCCCACCCCCTTATACTCCCGAACACCAGTCATGGCCGCCTCAAACCGACACCTGGTTCGTAGGCTCTTTTTCTGTTGCTTGGTGACAGCAACTATATCACATAAATTTCTCTGTATATCCATTAAGGGAGTCGCTCTGCATTTCTCCATTTCAACAGCAGAAGGGAACTTGCCTTGTTTACCAGAGATAAAACATGTAAATGAAATCCACGTCGGACGAACAATTAACCCTGTAGCTTTTCTGAGGTGAAAGTCATATTTTAAACTGAGGGCAAGTTCAGCGGGTCTCAGACATTTACATTTCATTTATTTTATCCAAGGTGATATTGTGAAGGCAGGGTCAGTCAATCCCTGGAGCAATTGGGGCTCAGGGTCTTACTCAAGGTCCCAATGGTGAAATCAATCTTCCAGCCCTGGGATTTAAGCCAGTGACCTTCTGATAACAAGCACAGTGTCCCAAACCACTGAGCCACAAAAGCCTGCTGCTCTGATATGAATATTTAGCTGTGAATGCTGCTTACTGCATAATGACAGCACCTTGGGCCAACAAACACCAAAGGATTTACTCTGTACCTGCCGCAGTTGATCTCTGTTTTTTTTAATTTAAGCTGCCTAAACCCCATTTATGAGAAAGATTATAGATGTATGTCCTGTCTCTAGTGGCAAATGTGATTCACACACAGTTTTAATGTGGCATAGGTATAGTTATTGGTGTCTTCAGCACTTTGGAAAAATAATTTTAGACACTATTTGCTTTTCACTGCTACATGGGTGACGTTATATTAACATTTAAGAGCGACGTGCTGGAACAGGATGAAAAATGGTTTGACATCCATTTGGAGAGCAGGGACGTGCCACAATCACCTACCGGCTATAAAAGTCATCTCTGTAGTAGTCGTAGTCGAACTCATAACCACTGTGGAGGTTGAGACAAACAGGAAGAGGGAAACGATGTCAGGTAATAAGGTAATAAGGCTATGGATGTGACAGGCTGCTAAAACTGGACAAGCAGGAATCACATTTGACAGCTGAGCGCTTTCATGTACAGTCAAACCTCGGATTGCGAGTAACTTGGTTTGTGAGTGTTTTGCAAGATGAGCAAAAATTTTTTATAAATTTCAATTTGATTAACGAGCAAGGTCTTGCAATACAAGTATTACGTATACGTTTTGTCTACCGAGCATCACGTGATCACAACTGAGCTGATGGTTCTTCGCTCTCTCTTGCTGCAAGATTGTGGGTAATCGTCTCCCATGCTCGGTCTCAGTCGGCGTCCCTCACTCGTATAGTCAAAATTTAGTAGAAAAGCACCACCTGAATAAGGGTATAGCAGTGCGAGCTATGATTCTGTTTAATGACAATGCAATGTCCACATTTCCACAAAATCGAAAAGGAGGTCAAATCCGCTGTCATTGGACAGGTTCCTTGTTAAAGTCACACAAAAAGAAAAAGATTCCAGTGAGCCAACAGATAGCAGTGATTCCGTTAGTTATAGTGAAAGTCGTCCTACAAAATAACCCTCCTCATCTCCTCTCTCTCATCTCTCTCACACCATCCACGATTCTTTTCAAGGGTAAAGTGCAGGTTAATTTGTTTTATGTATTTTTACGTCATATTTTGTATTAATTATTTTTATATTAATATTTTTGGGTTGTGGAACGAATCATCTGAGTTTCCATTACTTCTAATGGGAAAATTCACTTTGATATGCGAGTGCTTTGGATTATGAGCACGTTTCCGGAATGAATTATGCTCGCAATCTGAGGTTTTACTGTACTTTCCAGCTCACATGACATTTCACTTATTTAGCAGATACCTTAATCCAAAACTATGTCCCTTTTGGAAGTCACTCTGCCAATACTGGGATTTGAACTGGTGACCTTCTGATCACAGGAACGGTGCCCTAAGTTGTTAAAAATTCCCATGCCGCCTCTTTTTTCTAAGTGTGCAATGCACGAACCACAAGGATAACCTCCACTGATGTAAACCTAAAACGTAGTGGGAGGATTTAACGTCCTTAACCCTGCGTGTACTGACTAATGAACGACAGTACATGCTGGTCAGTTTATCTGAAGGTGCCCTTAACAACCTCCTGATCATCTCAAACTACCGGGTGAGACCCAGCCACTCCACCAACCTTTGATAGAAAGGTTACAGCCCCACAGTCACCACTTTCAGACCCTTTTCAGTTATGGCACTATACTGCCCCACAAAGGCGTAACTACACTGACATAGGAATTGAGAAAGAAAGGGCTTCTATGTTTCTTGACTGTCCACCAGTACATGTAGTCGATAGGTAAATTATCGTGTTCTCTTTAAAACCAAGAATAAGATATTTTGTCATGAGATAAAACAGAATCTGAGAAACCTGGGGTTTCCCGAAGTCTCCTTACATCGCTTGGAAGTTCTATCTTTTACGAAGGCGGCATCGGGAACCTCACCCCTGATCTCATAACTCAACTGTGATAAAAATTAGTTGTGTTTTTTCTTTTGATACATACAAGCTTCTGTTCAAAGACACAACTCTCTCCACATACGGCTCTGCTGCCAGCTCACCATCCTGTCTATTTTGGAAGAATAACAGCCGGCAGGCCCTGTCGTCATAGCTGGCCTCACCTGTAGATGGCAGAGATGGGTCGTTTGGATCCCAGCTTAGACCTATAGGGCCTGGGTTCGCCTGCCATGTTGATGTCTGAAAAACAGTCACGCACACATAAACATTGGATAATAATGCTCGGTCGCACTTGTTAATTCACAGAAAGATTTGAACGTCAAATGGTGTTTGCACAAATACATCCCTTTTATTTGTGCAACTTCACCAAAATAGAATAAATTAGGCAATTATTAAGCCTAATCCGTTCTATAGTTTTCAGCACAGAAGGCTTAAGTAATAACTGATTAATTAAACAAAAAACATTCCTAAATGAGACTAATTTAATTTAACTTAATTTAGAAAAGCTATAGTGAGATTTGAATTGTAAATAACTTCAATCAAGAGTCCTGTCAGGATAATTAATTAAGAGATCAGCTGAAACATAGACCAACATAGGGAGGGTATGAAGGGGACCAGGGGAGAAAAAGGGCCCCCAGGAGGGTAAGGCAGGAGCCCATAGATGTGCAGGATCTGTCCGGGTCTTCTGGTCCACCTTAAATTTTTGGGAAGCTCATCGAAAATGATTACTTATGCAAAGTCAATTCCTCGTCAGCACATATTTCTGTAATGTGCTGTTTGTCTCACTTGTACATTGCTTTGGAAGATAAAAGTAAATGTAAATATGTTAGTTTTTTTTAACAATACCTCTAAACTGAGTGGTAACAGTCTTTTTGGATGTTAGGAGAACAGACGGGACACATAATCAAACCATGGAAATGCACAAGGGGCAGAGCTTACAGTGGAAGTGTGTACCTGGCTGACACTACAGTCAGCAGGTCTTCGTGACCACCTTGGCTGAACATCACCCCAAAACCTAAACTCTTCCTCATTAGTGGAAAACCTTGACACAGCATGACAGGCACCTGAACACTACTTCAGAACCTCCTCTAAAGCTGAACATCACTGGAACATGGCGGCTTGAATCCAAAACATCTCTTCAAAATCCGAACATTACCTCATCACCGCACATGTTCTTCTGTTGTTGGGGATTGTGTGCCTGACAAGCATGAGAAGTTCATATTGGGACAAATTCGAACTAGCAAAATGCTTCAGGTCTATAACAAAGCCAAACGATTTCAGTGCTTAGCACGAGTGCTTGAAGTAGGGAAAAACAGGTGCCAGTACTCCCCTTGTTATTCAGTACCAGGTGCAAGTACTCTCCTTATTATTTAGTACCAGGTGTCGGTACTCCCCTTGTTATTCAGTACCAGGTGCAAGTACTCTACTTATTATTTAGTACCAGGTGTCGGTACTCCCCTTGTTATTCAGTACCAGGTGCAAGTACTCTCCTTATTATTTAGTACCAGGTGTCGGTACTCCCCTTGT
>JAODJX010000083.1:7141070-7153245 GCA_026776945.1 Isichthys henryi
CAACTGAGAGAGCGGGAATCACGGAGAGAGCGGGTATCAACCGAGATATCGGGTATCAACCGAGAGAGCGGGCATCAACTGAGAGAGTGGGTATCAACAGAGAGAGTGGGCATCAACTGAGAGAGCGGGCATCAACTGAAACAATGGGAATCACGGAGAGAGCGGGCATCAACTGAGAGAGTAGGCATCAACTGAGAGAGCGGGCATCAACTGAAACAATGGGAATCACGGAGAGAGTGGGCATCACGGAGAGAGGGGATATCAACTAAGAGAGCGGGCATAAACTGAGAGAGCAGGAATCACGGAGAGAGCGGGTATCAACTGAGAGAGTGGGAATCATGGAGAGAGCGGGTATGAAGTGAGAGAGTGGGAATCACGGAGAGAGCGGGTATCAAGTGAGAGAGTGGGAATCACGGAGAGAACAGGTATCAACTGAGACAGCAGACATCACGGGCATCAAACTTGCTACATAATCAAGGCAGGTGTGAAGAACTAGCTTACTGTCAGAGAAACTAAGACAATAGAACGGGCATCAACCAAAGGAGTGAGCATTGACTGAGAGAGTGGGCATCAGTGAAGAGAGAACAGGTATCACAGAGGAAGTGGGCATCACAGAGAGAGCTGGCATCAACTGAGACAGCAGGCATCATAGACAGATTGGGTATCAATTAAGGAAGCGGATATCATACACAGAGTGGGCATTACAGATTGAGTGGGCATCACAGAGAGACAGGGCCTCGCTAGAAACAGTGGGCATCAACTGAGAGCGTGAGCATCTCAGAAAGAGCGGGCATCACAGTGAGTAGGCAGTACTCAAAAAGTCGGTATCACAGAGAGAGGGGGTATAAACAGAGACAGCAGGGATCAACTGGGATCAAATGTGGGCATCACAGAGACAGCGGGCATCAACGGGCACAATCCTCCACCAAAATCACTGGCACAGCAGTGATATGCATGGATGACTGTCTTCACTGGCATCCTCGGAGGAATCTGCTGGCTTGTGACACTGCCAGTGACGGGCGTCTCGTGCGGTAACAGTGAATATCTCGACAGGAAACCGCAGCTCGTGGCATGAATCCGCAATCTGTGGCACCGTGGGGTGGGTCCCGTAGCTGAGGGCCTGTCATATCAATGACTAACAGAGGAGGCTGTCTCTCTCTGCTGCACTCCGAGCGCCACTTCACACACCCAAAGTTTCCACTGTTCCTACAGCCTACATTCCTCCTCTCAACGGGAACAAGAAGAGAGTGATGTTGCGTGCCTTTTTCAGGCATTGGGCTTCTTACTATCGGCGCTGCTGGGTAAATATAGAAAAGTCATGAGCATTTTCTCGTCAAAACTCTGATACAATCAGCACTTAATAAATAGTAATAATATTAGCGGTAGCAGCAATCATAGTCGTGTTTATGTTTTTCTTGGGTAGGTTACAGTTCACCAGTATACTCACAGATTTTCTATGAAATATTTCAAATAAACTAGTGCCTCTTGAGTCCTGCTCTTTAAACAACATGTTCATGATCTCCTTCTGGAATATTAGGAGTGACCTAGTAACTGCGTGTCTTATATTTGAGTTAAAGTATAATACAGCCAAGACCTGAAGGTGTGTCAGTGCATCATTAGATGGAATTGCTTTGTCTTTCTCCAGGTATTTTCATGCAGCCTGTATATATACAGAATCTGGGCAAGTTAAATAATAATAATTTTAAAAACTATGCAAATGCTTTTATTTCTATTTTCCCGGTTTCTCGTCTGCTCTAAATTATAGTGAAAGTTAATTATTCTTGATTTGATGAGTTTTTTTTTTTTTTTGCAAAATAAGACTCAGATTTCGGGGGGGAGCACACACCACGGCTGAGACACTGAACGCGCACTCCGGTTCCGGACCCTAAAATACCGATTCGCTCCCTTTGCACCGAGCCGCGTACCGAACGGATCCGTGGCGCGGAGCTTGTCCCGACAATGCCCCACTTTCCTGCTTTAAATTGTGAAAAGTTGCCGATGTTGTCACAGGACGTCAATTTGTTTCTCTCCGTAAACGGAAAGAGGTGCGTCGCATATAATTTAACATACACAACAATTATAACAATCAAATACCGGTATTTAAAATAGAAAATCGGTGATTGGCGCTGTTTGCTCTATTCTATTTTCTAGGGGTTAACGTTTTATATAGACAGATAGACGGACGCACAGACAGATGGATGGATTTATTTTTGAACAGGCAGACTGCCTGACTAGAGGATGTCTCCGCCGCCCCCGTCCCGATCGGCGACCCCCGTCTCTCTTTCATACTCACATCTCTGCTGGCGTCGCCGGCCTTTATACACGCTCATGCTGGACGCCGCTTCGCTTCGGGTTCCGTGTCTCGCCGAGGTAAAACGCAGGAGCCGGGAGACTGGCTGCTACCATCCGCTTTAACGGGGGTGTCTCTTTATTTCCGAAGTCAGCCCATGTTCACAGCGACAGCACCCAGGGTACTGGGATGCTCAGCGGGACTCAGCAGCGCCACCGTGCGTTTGACGCGAGATCCCGACATTAGCGCCATATCATAACTGGATGACTATTACAATGTTGCAAAATGCTCATTTAATGATTTACAATACGGATAACGTAAACTACTACATTTTAAAATACTAATGTTTTGACGTAGTTAGCGTCTCGACATGACAAATGGTATAAGTGAAGATGGATGGCGCTCATCCGAATCCAGGAGTCATTAAATAATAGCATATTACTGCACATTACAGAGCACAGGGCACAAGGCACAGGGCACCTTGATGGGATCCTCAAGATATGGGCATTTTAGAGATGCCAGCTCACCTTAACACGTCTTCCGACTGCAGGAGGAAAGAAATTCACACAAGACTGGGAGGACACACACACGTGTGTGTGTGTGGGTGTATATATATATATATATATATATATATATATATATATACACACACACACCCACGTTTGTATTTGTATCTTCATGGGGCAAAACCTTAATCACAACATGACGACTTTAACCCCTTCCTAGCCCCCCCCCCCCACACACACACACATACAGCAGCAGCACCATGATTCAAACCCGCAACCCTGGAGATGCAAGGCTATAGTGTCACACCAACGCCATGTGTGTTACTATCTCTGTCGGAGAAACGCTTACATTCCTTTTCTGGTTCTGATGACACCTTGAGTGAAGGTGGCAGATCAGACTTCACTGGGGGATCGTGGGCCCTCGGGGCAGCCTGAAGCTGTGGATATCACACAGACAGTGCTGCCATAAATTGCAATGGACGCTCTTCAGAGCCGGGTGGCTCATCGCCCCGTGGTGTCGTCACCACTGCTCACCACTTTATTCAGCTCGGCGCTCTGAGTGGGTGGAGCTCATGCCTGCTCACCGAGCCAAACAAACACATTTATTTAACCTTGTGCATATCTGCACTGTAAGTCACTGGTTTCATTGCAGGACCTGCTACATACTAAAAGCATGTCCACCACCCACAGAACTTCCTGCAGGTTCATCCTGATGTTGCTGCTCGATGACGGCATGTTTCTGTGAGTAGATTAGCTCACAGCACCTCACGCTGGTGTTTATCTTCAAGTGGATCCACCAAACCCTTCACCCTGGCAGCTCTGAAAGCTAAATGCAGATAGATGCCTTCACTGTGATGGTTCAGAACCTTTTGAAAGACCATTTTCGCATTTCACTTATTTAGCAATTGAAAAAGCATGGTCAGTCAATCCTTGGAGCAACTAGGGGTTAATGGCCTTGCTTAGGAGCCCAGCAATGACATCACTCTGCTGACTCAAGGGTTTGAACCTATGACCTTCTACTGCACAGACAGGCACAGTGTCTTAACTTGCTGAGATACACTCCTTTATAACAATGCCTCACAGCAACCCCGAGGTCTCAAAGCACTGCTTATCCACAGCTAACTGCTTGTGCTAGAGACTAGCTTTTCCACATGAATTAAATGACGTGACTGGATTTGAATCAATCTAAATAAATGAATATGAAAGCATTTCACGTATTCAGAAACAACATAGAAGACAATCGATCGAACCTGCTGTCCTGCAAAAATATGCACAGTCATGCAATTTTGGACGTCAGGCATGACAGATCTGGCTGACGACGGTATAAAAATAAAATCTTAAATCGATGTGCGCCATCTTATGGCCACAGCTGCATGGTGCAAGTTTCAATACAAGGGGCAAAGGAGCTCGTCCCGGGCAACACGGTACAGGAAGAGGTGCAACCTAGACAGGATGCCAGTGCATGCAGGGCACATAGATACAAATAATGGACAGTTGAGAAACGCAAATTAACATAACTGTGCATGTTTGGCCTGGAGAACTAAATCGAGGAAGCCCATGCATAATCCCCCGGGTTTAAACCCAGGAAAAGCGTGCAAATCAGACATACACGCCGAGCAGGAGCCGGACTAAAACCCTCCATCCCCCGCAGCTGCTCCAGCGACTGATCCGCGGTCCCGCCCCGCAAATTACCGCCGTCGCGATTGCTGTGGTATCGGGGCGGCTTTTGTAAAAGAACAATGGCGGAGATTTCGCTCCAGGTTTCCAGTTTCTCGTGTCTTTGTGTTCACTTTCAAATGGAGACGGTCTTTTCTCATCTTTCCAGTGTGAGGAAATAAAGACATTAAAATTACGGCCACTCACCACATTCAAAGGAATAAAGCGAGTGACATTTATTTTAAATAACTTTAAAGTTTTTTTTACATTACAAACATTTGTGCTCTTATAATGAAAAAATTGCATATAGACTATACTGTATGTATTCACTGACGACATCAGACTGCGGAAAAGATTAAACGCAAACCCACTGCTAATTCAAACGCTTGACTTGATAAGACTATTAGAATGACTAATCTAATCCTACAGCCCGTCATTCAGGCATAGCTTACAGTTTAATACACAGAGGACACAAAAATTAGGCTCTGTCATTGCCTCAAGATCTTAAGCTGAATTACTCAACTGGAAGATCGCTGGTCACATTGAACCGATTAGATATCCCGTTCCCAGCTACTCTTCGGGAGTGAATGCTGTGGGAACGCTTAACGACATCCCAAGAGTGCGATTAAAAGGCTTCAGCCACCACTCAAGAGATCATGGGTCAAAAAGAGCATATTTCAACATATGTAAATGTTAAGAGTTAAAATATACGCATACATGCAAATTTAACAGAGTACTTCGAGGTTGTATTAAAATACTAAGATTGACCACTTGGTGGCGCCAAAAGACTAAAGAGAGCGAAGACTCAGCAGCCGCAGCATGCCTGGATAATTAATTACGAATTAATTGTTTTGTGCAATTCCACTTAATACGGTATAACAAGCAGGTTTAAACTCGGATTCAAATCCCACCAGACTTCAGAACGGTTACTTAGCGTAATAAAGGCCACAGTTGTTTCTACAACTATAGCATTACAAAGCATTTTAAGACATTGCTACAGAAAGATGGCGCTATTGGCAAAAGAAGACGTGAATTACCATGCGCCCACATCCAGAAACACACACATGCGTGCTGACGCTGACACGATAAAACACATCTTTATACGGAGAGACACTTAGGGACCCAGCCCATCGATGTCAAACGTGCTTTAGTAAATAAATAATTAACAATAAATAATCAAATTAAATAATCTCTCTTAATGGAATTATCCCTTTAATTTACCAAAGTAATCCCTCTTAGTTTAATCTGGGATGCAAAGTAGGTAGTAAATTATAATGTGTAGTTAATATTAGAGAGGTAGTTATGGACAAGGACACCTGAAGCCACTTGAGCAATGAGTTACAGAGTGAGAAATTTATTCTAGGAAAATATCACAATGTACCAACATGTGAAGATCTTAATATGTTAAAGATGTCACCTAAGTAACTAGGGGATAGTACAGTACATATATTGGTTATGGCTTTTCAGCAAGTGAAAATGGTAAAACTTGTCTGAGTTGTCTGCATTTGGGTTTTTTCACAGTGTCTCTCAGGAATATCTGTAGACATATTACTACACAGCTGCACACTCGGGGGGGAGGGTGATCCACACTGTGAGAAGTTCTGCATTGGGGGGTGGGGAGTGGGGGGCTGTCCCTTCAACTACCACCATCTGGTGGACCAGCGTTCCAGCAGTTGGATGAACACTGGAGCATGGAGCCTGGCGTAGGAAAGCCTGCAGCTATCTGCTTTGGTGAGGGACAGCCAGTGATAGGGAAAGCCCACCAGGGTCAGGAAGAGGCTTCCCACAGAGCCTGTGACACAGCTTGATAGCAAATGATGCTCAGCGAGAGATGGGAAGCTATGCAGTCAGTGATGGATGAGCAGTCTATTCTTGACCCCTGAGCACTGGATACTAGTAATGGACAAAGTGGTTTTGCGAACCATTTGCTATATTTTTTAACCCCACTAGATAGTGCTCTCTGCTCAAAAAAGGGCAAAACGCATGCCTTAAAGCAAGCCAAGAGCTCCATCAAGTGGGGGCAAAAAATACAGCAAATGGTTCATGGAGTTTCATTTTATCCATCACTACTGAGTACTCAACTACCCACAATTCCAGCTCCACCAGGCACATAGAACACCTGTAATTGGGTGAAAATAATGACCGTCAGATCAGCCACACCCCTGAAAACAGACAGGAAGCTAGAAGATTTGATGTGTACCTCGGAACAAACTTCAGCCGCTCTCTCTGACCTTTAACAAGCTGTCCACCAGTTTTTCTACACATACAATAACAACAGGACACGCTGAAAGGGACCGATCTCTTTACCCAAGATGCGATCTCAGCAGAGAATGCCTCATATGTTTGAAAGAGATGCATTATACTGACATACTGACAGGGGGCGCTGTGGAGGTGTGACTGCCCCCCACCTCCCAGAAAAGCCCACCAGCTCTGCATGCATATTACTGGACTACAGCAGCATCATCTCGTGGGCTTCACAGCGGGTGATGGCCCTCAAAACTCTTCTCTAACTGGAGCAGAATGTCTTGCGGCTCCTAGAGAGCTTCCTGTCCATCAGGAACACTTCGAAAGTGAGGACCCAGGCAGGGTCTGGTTGGCTTCCGCATGCGTTTATAGCTACTCATATAGCCACTCAGAGAAATGCCACAAAGTTTGGGAATAGAATAGAATAGAATAGAATAGAATAGAATAGAATAGAAAGCCTTTATTGTCATTATACTGGAGTATGGATGCTACTTGTACAACAAGTACAAGTAAGTGGTAAATAGTGATACAATAGTAATGCAATAACACACAGTGTTAAGTGTTGTATTATAGTATATTAGTATATAGTATACCAAAGTATAGCATTATAGATTTCAATATTCAAGTATTTAGTTATTGCACATTACCTCTTCCAGTTTTTGTACATTACCCATATGGTGAAGTATTCTGCGCTTATTGTACATTGTCCTCTTGTGGAGGTGGTGTGTGTGTGTGTGTGTGTGTGTGTGTGTGTTCGGTGCAGTGATGGCTTGTGGGAAAAAAAAACTGTCCCAGAGCCTGTTGGTCCAGGTAAAACACAAAGTCTCATTTGTATATAAGCAAAGCCAGTAACGGCTGACTATGACACACATGCACACAAACATCTCTCTAGACAGCTGCTGAGCTACCAAATACTATATATACCAATAACTATAAACATCAAGATTTGATAATAAAACATTAACTCGTCTCTCCTTTACCACTCTGACATTTTGATATTTATAACTTGACAAATGCTCTTAGTTAAAAGTGCTGGACCTAATCCAGCAAAACGGTGAAATCTGCAGAATAATTCATTAAGCGTTTTGTTGAAAGAACAATATTATATTTACATGAAAACCGGAATGACCTACTTTTGCTTTGTTGGAGTTAAAGTATTAGTCCCAGTGAAAATGAACATAAATGGGAGCGAAAGACTGTGTGAGTACAGAAAGGAAAGGGTGTAATGACTATGAAATGGGAACTTCACACACTGGGGAGCGCGCACACACACACACACACACGCACACACACACACACACACGCACACACGCACACAAACAAAGACATACACACACGCACACAAACACACAAACAAAGACACACATACACGCACACAAACACACAAACAAAGACACACATACACGCACAGACACACACAGACACACACAAACAAAGACATACACACACACTCACACACACACACAAACAAAGACACACATACACGCACAGACACACACACACACAGACACACACAAACACACAAACAAAGACATACACACACACTCACACACACACACACACAAACACACACACACACACACAAACAAACACACACAAAGTCACGCACTCACACACACACACACAAACACACACACAAACACACAAAGAAAGACACGCACACACACAAAAACACACACACAAGCACACATAGAAACACACACATAACACATACACACACACGCACAAACACACGCATGCACAGACACACACACAAGCACATACGGATGCACACACAAACACATGTGCACACGCACACACACACGCACATAGAAACACACACAAACACACACACAAACACACAAAGAAAGACACGCACACACACAAAAACACACACACAAGCACACATAGAAACACACACATAACACATACACACACACGCACAAACACACGCATGCACAGACACACACACACAAGCACATACGGATGCACACACAAACACATGTGCACACGCACACACACAAAAACACACACACAAGCACACATAGAAACACATACATAAACACATACACACACATGCACGCACACGTACACATACACACGCACACACACAGTAAGACCCACATCCCTTACACATCCATGACCCCCCCATGCCCCCCAGTGCCTGAGAAGCGATTCTAATAAAGGCAGTAGGTGAGGCGGCGGTCAGCTTGCACACTCAGTCAGGGTTATTAGATTTCTGGTGCAGTTCTGCAGGAAGGACAATGATTTGTGCGAAGAGACAAGTGGGAGAGGATCTCGCAGCATGAATTAGGCTGACACGCCTTCTCTTTGTTGGGGGGGGTGGGGGTTTGTCACTCATAACATATATTTTATGGCTGGAGAATAAAAAGAGGCCGGAATGCATATTAAGTACTGCTAAGTACACACACACACACAGACACACACACACAGACACACACACACACAGACACACAGACACACAGACACACACAACACTGCGGGGGGGGGCGAAATGGCTGCAGTCATGAGCCAGATCACTTGGGATGTGACGTCAGAGTGACAAGACAGTCACTGTTCCGAGATCATGCACAAGGGGGCAAAAACATGGACCGTATGGGGATCTCCGACGACTAGGTTGCGAAACACTGACATAGGATATAGAGTGACGTTTACCTTAAAGAAAAATAACTGCAAATTAATCCAGAGATAATGTTGTCGACCGGCTGTGAAGTAACTATTACAGCACAGTGCAGGAGACCAGCAGAAGACCATATACTGTAATCCTGGGTGTGTGAGTCAATGGGCTGCCAGAGACCCAGCATGATGCATGAACCAGAAATGAGGACAAGTCGCGGCGTGTTACCTGCTGGCAACTTACCGAGAGGCTGTCCGGCCACCACCCTGCTGTTCTCCCCCAGGACGGCGGCCCTGGCGTTCCTCTCGCTCATGTACTGCACGAAGGCGAAGCCTTTATGCACAGAGCAGCCCACGATCTTGCCGTATTTCGCGAAGATCACCTCGATGTCGGTCTTCTTCACGATGGCTGTGTTGAGGTTGCCGATGAAGACTCTGGAGTTAAGTGACCGCGGGTCATTTTTGTTGGTCACGTTGCTGGTCTGACTCTTCCCCGTCATCGTCGCCCGGGCACGGTCCTGAAGAACAGAGGGGGGAGTGGCTTTGAGGTTCCTAGCATGACAGCGACCCTCTGACCTTCTTACTGTTAACTTCGCAGCAGAAACATCTCTGCAAAAACCTTCTGAATGACAACATGGTGCAGCCCAAGTCTTCCTATTTCATCATCTCGGTCAGCTTTAAGTTGTTTTTCATAAATAAATATCGCTGTTAACGAACGGGAAGCCTCTTTTGAAGTGTTATCAAGATGTCTTTTGAAGGCCTAGTGGAACACTGACAGAAACTTCTGCCCGCTGAAAACAAATGGAGTCAAAACGCTTTTCATGTGATGGAAAAAAAAAACACGCAGGTAAAAGTACAAAGCAGGGCAGGAGACGTTTATTCTTCAAAAAAGACGATATAATTACAGAATTCTAAGACCTGAAATGAGGAATGCAGGAGAATGGAGGAGGCACGAATAGAACCTAAATGTAATTTTTTAACGAATTCCAAGTCAAAGACCTCCAGGTTGATTTTAAGCCCTGAATTGTGAGGACGGAGCCCCTCGCAGTGCTTGGAGACGGCTCAGAGTGTGGGTGTGAGGTCCGTCCTGGCTAGGACCACCGCTTTACATATCCAGCTGCGTGAAGCAGGGCAGCGCCACCTCTCCTCAGGCTGTTAACTTGCCTGGGATTTCTCTTTGTGAATCTGCATGAAAACCAAGTTTACTCTATAACTTTACTATCTTATGATCTTTCCAGTTCATTGTACAGCATGTCTACGGGGAGAATCTGTTTAATGCAGTACATTTTCTTCTCAAAAGGATGCAGTATATACAGATCTCTGCTGCTTGTGCACACCTACACTCTGGAAAACCCTTCCTCACAGTCTGTGAGAGGTACAGTCTCTTAATATTTCCAAGCATCAGATGAAAACTCATTTATTTCAGGAATTCTATAATGTATCTATCGCTGTTGTGTTGTTGCTGCTTGATTGTAATATTGTTTGCATTGCAAAATGTCCTTGAGAGTAAGAAAGGCGCAATATAAATTAAACTTTATTATTATTATTATTAATAATAATAATAATAATAATAATCTGACCTCGAAGGTGGGAGATGGCAGGCATCAGACCAGCATCCAGCTAGGACAAAGCTACCATCTGGCCATTCTTGAAACCAGCCAGGCAAACTCTGCAATGGGCCCAATGCTGTGTAATGGGACTGGGTCAGTATACTGGGCCCGATGCCGTGTAAAGATACCGGGTCAGTACCGGGTTGCATCATCATTCCAAGGCATTAAGAGTCATCCTCTGCGATTTTCCCGTAACGGCGGATTTAAAACATTAAAACAGTTACTCTCATGATGTGAATTAAACATCACCTCTACAGTGTAATTTTAATGGTCAACTCTCTCTCTGTTCTAGTCAGTTATACACCCCCAACCCCCACAGCAGAAACACGTATGTAATGCAAGGCTATTCAACATATGTGAAAACGGATAAAACACGTCACAGCTCGTGACGGGCTGCGCACACACACCCCTGACAGCTGCTGTAATCACGCCCCCCCCCCCCCACCCTCTTCCACCAATCCCGTGTCCTGAGCGCTTTTCACAAAACGCTCAAATGAACTGCTCGGCTCAATTGAGCAAATTACCCCCGAAGCTCCATTCTGAAGCTCTGAAAAGGTTTATTGGGAGACGGCAAACATTAGCGAGGCAGCGGAGGGTTCGTTCTGCTATAACGGAGCTTCTACGTTCCACGTCTAACCAAATATTGTCCTCTGAGCCACGTGAGCCCCCACCCCCGAAACGCAGCATCATGTACGCCAGACATCTCGTGCAGAGGGAGGGGCTAAGAGAGCAAAGGGGGTTTGATTGTTCAACGGAGAATTTGGCAGCTAAGTGGCTTCTCCCGCAGGCCCAGAACGACATGCACACTGAACAAGGCTGACATTCATGGCCGCAAGCTGGGTATTATCTTAGTGCTACCAATACTACAACAAAACCTAAAAAACCTGATTCTGGTAATAAATACTCGTTAGTTCATCAATAGTTGGCCGTAACATTAGCAGGGAGGCGACGGCAGTTTGCAGGCTGCTCCAAAACGGACCTGTTCCGCACCCATTAACTTAAGAAACGGCGCAGTGCTTAAATGAAACAGTAGAGCGAGGGGCCAACGGCAACGGCAGGAAACAATAATGACGAAGGGCCTGTGTGCGCGTTTCCCTCAGGGCCACGGAGCTATCACATCCCGGAAAAAACGCAATAAATTGCAGGGAAACAAGGGCACATTCCAACCTTGGTCCTAAATCCGGGGGGGGGGGGGGGGGGGGGGGGGGGGGGGGGGGGGGGGGGGGGGGGGGGGGGGGGGGGGGGGGGGGGGG
>JAODJX010000083.1:7186116-7210378 GCA_026776945.1 Isichthys henryi
AGGCGGGGATTCGAACCCGGGTCCCAGAGGTGTGAGGCGACAGTGCTAACCACTGCACCACCATGCCGCCCCATCATCCCATTACTAATTAGGCAAATCAGCGTCAGATGTGGATGAAAAAAACTGAAGTAGCAATAGGAATCCAAAGACTGGAGACATAACTTTATATTTTCTACATGCGTAATAGTAGGCTTTTTTTGTTGATTCATGAATGGATCCAGTAATTTTTTCTGAAATCGCTGTCCAGGTCTGACTAAAGGGAGTCAGCTTAAAGCATCGGCAGAAAAGGCATCCCAATTCAAGATAAGCACAGTGTACCATGCACAGCATAGTGCCCATAAAGCCCCAAATTCAACTATATTGCCGTTTAATTTCATTAAACACATTGGCGGATGAAAATGATAAACATCTGGATGCAAATGACCGCCGTGCCGTACATCTGCTGCCACATCTCACTTTATAGCAGTTTATATCCTGCTGGTTGAAAGCTTCAGCTTAAGTTTTTTGGCTTTACATGCCCCTGTTTGAGAGAGAGGGCAGCTGCATGGAGGTCAGAGATGTGCTCCGTGGGCAGCAGGGACTGGTAAGACTGACATGGCCAGAGAATAATGCCCCAAGGGCGGTGAATGGATGGATGGGTGGATGGATGACCCTGCACTCAGACACCAGGTGTCACTCTCGCCTCTAAATGTGTGTGTATGTCTTTAAAAAGGAGAGCATGATGGGATATAAGGAAAACAATACATTCCAAAGTACCTGTCCACGTACTTGTATACATGGCAAATAAGGAATCTTTTCATTTCATATTCTGTATAGTGTAATGGTTAATTCCTCGGACAAGGTCGACATCAAGTCCCAGAAGTTTTCCTGCTGTTGTACCCTTGAAGAGGCTTGAACTCTTAAGAGCACAACCGTGAAAACCTGCTGTTAAATGTCAGCTGCCATGTTTTGTTAATTTAGCTTGTGTTTTTATATACAGCAGCGTGCATGTTTCAGAGGAGGCAGGGTCAGCCAGTTCCTGGAGGAATTGGGGGTTGAGGGCCTTACTAATGGGCCCAATATGGTAAAACCTCCCTATCAACTCTGGGATTTGAACCAGCAACCTTCTGTTTGCAGACATATCATCTTTACCCATACAGCCATACAACACCTCAGATTACAGTAAGCATAAACAGCGAAAGATGTTGCTTTTCTTATTCGTAAACAGCAACCCCTTTTACTCTGCCTGGACTATGTATCTGAATTGGTAAAGGTCATTAAACAAATGTATGGAGAGCAACACTAGTTACAGCAGGCAAAAGCACTAGTTGATTGTTGTCAATCAAAAGGCTGGTTTAGAACTTCCACAGGAAATGTTCAAACGCTGAAGTCTGTCATAGCATAAATGTGTAACAGACATTTTGCTTTTCCCCCCTACTCTCCGTAATACTGGCCAGCGAGGCACCAGATAACACAGAAAACACAGCTGTCTGCAGCTATTTCCACCATGTGGGCTTCCCTGGAATGTACAGCGGGATCCTGCTTCAGTGGCCTTATTCCTGGGCTGTTACATAGCAAACCGATCCAGCCGAATGCATCTCACTGCATCTGTCAGCGGACAAATAACTGCCTGGCTAATCCTAGAGTGGACATTCTGTTGGTCTCCCACCTTCCAGAGTTCCTCGCTAATACCAACATGAGCTTTCATGCTTACTTTACTCTCTGTACACTAATGACTGTGGTTCCAGAAAAACATCTGTTACAGTATAATCCTGATGTTCGCCAATGATGCCATCATTGCTGGTCAGGTCATAAATGGAAACAGGATGTTGTCTCAAAGAGACATTGACTATTTCACACCACGGAGCCCCAAGACAAGGAGCTCAACACTATCAAAACCAGATAAACATCTTCCTCGACCCCCCCCCCCATTCATAGAAATCAATAATATCACTGTCAGGTTTTTGGAGAACTTCAAACTCCAGGGATTCGCCATCATCAACACACCAGGGGTAAGGAAAGCAGCCCTGAAAAATCTGAGCTAAAGAATTTCCTACAATGTCCAACTTTCACCATGTGATGTCAGGGTCCTCCACAGCACTATTGCAACCTCCATCACTCTTTGGTTTGGCAGCACATCTGCCTGCTCCATGAGAATCCACAGTGTGTCATCAAACCTGCAGAGAAGGTCATTGGCTGTGATCTCTCCTCCAACAACACCAGAAAAAGGGAGCCTGCTGGCCAGACTTCCTTCCCTCAAGGGTAAGAGCTATTTTAAAACTAGACCCATGGAAAGCATGACCAGCCGGGTCTTAAACAGCTACATTTGCAGAGATATCTTCCTAGTCAACCTGAAAGAATCACCCCCCATACTCCCAGAATTTGAGCAAAAAAAAGTACTGCTACTGTACTCACCCTTGTGATAACAATACAATAGCAAACTTTGACATATCCAGTTTTATACCCCATTCACACCAAGACTGCTTTCATTTTTACTTGCATATAGATAGACTAAAGATGCCAGTATTTTTGTGATAATTTATGCTGCTATTGTGATACTCATTCCATAAATGTACCATCAGAGACACATCGCCAGTAACACCTGAAATTTTGAAAATAAGCCTAATTAGGATCGGAATACAATGAGCAGCTCGCCCCTGTTTAATTAATGAGGAGCTCGGCTGGAAGAGCGGATGGCGGCGTCTACCAAGAGACATGGAAAGACTTCGGTTTTCACTGCACATTTTTTTTGTAAAGTTTGGCTGAGAGTCTGGTTGTGCATCAGACGCTGGATGACAATTAATGCCAAAGCCTACAGTGCTATGAAGATAGAAGAACATGTCTAGTCCGATAATTACCATTGGCCATCGATCTTCTGAATGCTGATCCTGAGCAGGGCACCATGGTGACCTGGAGCCTATTCCTGGTAGCACAGGGTATGAGGTGGAGATGCCAGTTAGTCTTTGGAGGAACCCAGAGTTTCCGGTGTGACACGTGGGAGAACATTGAAACTTCACTCAAAGAAAGGGACCCGGCCCTGGAGGAGTGAGGTAGCAGTGCCCTCCCCCTCAGCGACCCCGCAGTTTGCGTCATTCTTTCCCATAAATCATCTTCGTACAGCGACACGTTTCATCCAGCTGCACACTGTCAGCCAAGGCAGCGAAGGTAAACAATGGAGACTGCAGCCAACATAAATCACGAGATGATCATCACAGCCGCATACCCATTACCAGCTCGCACAACCATTCCTGTTAGCTGAGAAGCCCACAGCCTTGACTATTTACTTCATGTGTTGACAGAGTCCAAAGGTGTCCATAGCGATGACTCACAAGTGAGAATGTTATAGGCAGAACCTGAAGATATAAACTTGAGTACAAATGCCCTGGTTACCTCCTTGTTCTTATGACATTTGCTTGTGTCCCTCGTGAGACTTTTGCTTTTCCCTCAAAAATAAACCAGGAACTGATATATAGGTATTTTACTACAGTGGCCGAACATTTCTTCCAGGAGGCAGGAAATCTATCAGAGCAGAGTGCAGACAGATCATTTAAAACCACATTCCCCTGTGAAACACTTTAATTAGCGGGTGAGTTCCTTCCCGGATCTGCATTTCTCTTAAATAAGCAGCTATACGGTTATTAGATTCAATTAAGCTTGATCTACAGCCAACGATGGCTTTTCCCTTTCCCAGAAGAGGTCATCAAAGCAGAAACAGCACCTTTCGCTCACCCCCAAAGATGCGGTAAACAGCTGAGATTCCTACTTGCTCCCACAATGCGATCGCCCGCATTCGTTTGCCCGATTAATCTAACACTGTGGTCTAATGAAAACGCGAGCGGATTGTAAACTCGCACGCACCCTGGCATCCTGATGGCAGGCCAGGTATGCATACTCATTCCTCAGACACATCAGAACCTGCGCCATCAGGGGTGAAAATAACAGGAGCTCATCCTGCATCCGGATGCAAGCACCGCAATCCAAAAAGGGCACCTGGCTGGGATTTAAACCCGCCTATGATCTTTGAACATGGTCATTAACATATTCCGCTAAGCACTACCAGCCTTCGATACAAATAAACAAACGTATGTGGTCAGTATCCATGCTATTCATTTGCTTATTTTTTTTTGGTAAGATGTGCCCTTTTGGCGATTCTATCTGAAATTGAATATTCACAAAATAATCAGCTTGGTGCATTTTCTCCTGTGGTTAACCCAGGCTGAAGTTTTGCTTCTCTAGAACGTGCTTTGACAGTCAGATGTTTAATTTAACACACCTGAAGGCCTTGAGACTCGCGGCCTCACAAAACAAAAATCAACCCAGACGCACATACGCTGAGAGACGTAAACAGATGCAACGGACACAGGCAAACAAGAACAAACACCGACAGATACATTTACAAACATTTTCTTTGAAGTTGCATTTTCGGCCACATGTCTCTCGGTGGAGGCAGAGGGAGAATGCAACGTTCCTTAATATTTCCCCATAGCCGTTTGAGACGTGCCTGTTAGCCCATGACACATCGGCATCATTTTGCCGGGATGTACCCTGTCCCCCCCACACTCTCCCTTCAGCTGTCGGCCTTCAAGACTCAGCATGAGTAAATGGGGCCGTTTCTACTTTCTTTTCCAGAAATTTCTGTTTGTTTTCTAAACCAAAAAATAAAACTTGTTGGGGCGTAACAGAGCATAGAAAGTAATGCTATGTATATCTGCAGTACACAGATTTAAATAAATTATAAGACAGCTGTTGTAGCCATTCTTTTTTCTCACAGGAACTATGTAAGGAACAAAGTAAACGTGAATGTAAATAGTAATAAGTGAGACACGTTAAATAAATAACAAACATGTTTATGCTGTTCTTAGGCGTAAATGGTACATGCATCATGGCTGAAAGTGAGGCGGGAGTCAGTTTGTTTGGGCAAATGTCGGCAAGGGAGAGAGTGGTTATATGCAATTTTTTTGATCAATTTAAGTTCAAGTTATATCGCTTTGATTGTTTGTTTTCAATTCATTTTCGTTTTGGTGAAAGGTCAGTTTAATTTACATAGCAGTTTTATTTATGGTTTTGTTTGGAACAATAAAATAAATAAGCTGTTTTTTGAAGTGTGTATAAAAATGAAGATGGTTTCAGCCTTTCCACAGCTTTTGTTTGGATTTAAAGGCCAACACAACCGCAGTCATATAGTAAATGTTACCTGATCTTCAATCAGGAATGCAGTGGTTTATATTATCCCACTGGTATATCATGTATCGCATTACACTCAGAGTATCACAGGATTTTATAGGATAAAACATAGCAACACTTCATGAAATCCTGCCTTTATTCCTTACTGAATGGCAGGCTTTGTGTTGTGTTTGGTGGATAATGGTTTCTCCCACCCTCCCCCTATGATGGGTAATGGTTTGTGCCCATTCTCCCATCCACAGCCGTTTAACAAACGCTCAGCCACAGTCCTTTAAACTAACTGCCAATAAAGTTGTTAAAAAACTATTAGATCACAGCCTCCTAAATTACTGCTGGTGGCACCAGTCTTATTGTGGCCAATTAACTAACGATAAGTGCTTTGAAGTCATGGCAACCTAAGTGGTTCTGCGAGACAGCAGGAACAGGGTAGGTAGGGAAAGTCAAACGTGAGATTCAACTCCAACCTTCCGTCATTCGGAAATTGACATCCTGTAACCCAGAAGTTGGGTGACAGCTCAGGCAGGCTTACTTCAGCCCTCTTTGTTCCATGGTTTTGGAGAAAAAATAAGAGACCATTCCTTATTTTCTTAAATCCGCATTTATAAATCCGGGTTTAATCCTGGTTCTGCTGGCAGAAGGCTACACTGCGAGGCAGGCTGGTTCCAGGCTCAAAGACAGCAGTAAACAAGAAGAAGGTGAAGCAGGAGACAGTGGCAGTAACCAGAAACCAGCCAGGTAGAGAGCAGAAGCGACTTTCTAATGCCAGAGATGACTGTCAACTTATCCGGCAGTTTCTCATGAATCCTATGATGACCTCAAGTGATTTTCTAAAGGAATGGGAAACATGCAGGTGCGAAGTGCACAGCGATAGGACAGTTCATATGAGACTCCTAGAAGCAGGACAGAAGTTCCATAAAGCAAGGAAGAAGCCCTTCATTAACAAACAGGGAAGGCCCAGGCTGCAGTTTGCAAAAAAAATAAAAAATTATTATTCACAAACACACACCCATAAACTGAGAAATGTGTGAAACAAAGAAATGTAGGGTCAATCCAATCCCTGGAGCAATCGGGGGTTAACGGCCTTGCTCAACAGTAAAACCACTCTGCCATCCCTGGGATTTGAACCTACAACCTTCTGATCATATAGCTACATACAATGCTGGGCCACACACTACCCTCGCCAGCCTACTGTCCAGCTATCTTCCGTGAAGCTAGGAATGCAAAACAGGAGGGCACCCTGGACAGGATGGCTATTGGGATGTCTTTAAATAGAGGGCTCTTTATTTACTGAGTTGATGGGCTTTAAATGCCAGCCGGATAATTGTCCTGCTGTCTTTTCGGCGGGCGAAGATGAGGAGCACGTTCTGTGTACACAACGACGTCTCTGCAGAGGTGTGCCTGCGAGGATAATGACCCAGGGACGACCAGACACTACTGGGACAGCGGGAGGAGGCACAGAGGAGGGAAAGCTGAGCAGATTCGCTCCGACATCCACGTCTGGCAGAATCACAGCCCGCCGCTGAGATTAGCTGTGTCCTCTGCGGGCTCGGCGACCTCGGCTTCAACTCTTAGTCACGGCGCCGTGGAGGTTAAGATCGGCTTTTCGCTGCAGATGGAAATGAACGACGGGGCCTCGCCGGCAGCACTGTGGATTTACAGGACTGCTGCAGTTTGCCAAAAGAATAAAAGAGCAATTAATTAATAGGGAAATGAGAAATGAATATCGTTAAATGAATATTGCATTAGAATGCCATTTCAGCAGTGGGGCTGATTTGGGGATGTGGCAGTTTCTCTCTAAGATGCGGAAATGTCGGCCAGTTGTGGGCTTCCTCATGCCTCTCACACGCACGCCTCGTCCCTCTGAAACCACTTAGTGTGAAGATGTTCGTCCCAAACACCACAGACTGATCTCCACTTCCCGGCGATTGACAGGATAACAATATCATAACTCTGAGGGGGGTCAGTCACAGCGCTGCCCTGGGAACAGTCATGTGGCACGAGGTATCTGGCACTCGTCAATCAAAGCTCAAAGTGGGAAAGTGACAGTTTTGCATCCTCAGATTTTTCGCCGCTCCCTGAAACATGCAGTGATCTGATCAGTGATCTCTCCTCTTCTTGTTCAATGATTTATCTTCAAGGAGCATATGATGTGTTTCCTTGGTGATCTTTAATCTTATCTTTATATGCCCATTATGAAAGGCATCGTAACTTTCTGGGGAGAAAATATAATCAACAATCTTTGAGTGTCATTGATTTATCAAACTTTGGTTTAATAGATTATTACTAAAAGACAGATGGCACACCATTTGCATGTCAAAAGACCTTTTTTAGTGTTTCTGAAAAATTTATATAGCTTGGAAAATTATATTATTGCACATCTCTCTATTGATTTATTAAATACTGTTTAATAAGTCAATTCAAAAACTCAAAAGACAGTTTGCATTTCAGAATGAGCGCAGTCCCATGTGCGAGAATCCGTGCCAAAAAACTAATGACTTAGGCTCCATTGTGCTGATTTCACAAATGTTTGCACAACAGAGTGCCTTTAGAAACTAAATGTACACTCAATTCCCTGGTGTCTCTTCATTCATAACCCCCATGCAAATAATGATAAATGAGCTTCCTTCCTATTTGATCACTCAGTTACAGACAAAACCAGTTAAATAACTACAGTATAAAAGATCCAGACACTGAAATCATTCACTGTAATGTCCATCCATCCATTTTCCAAACCGCTTATCCTTACTGGGTCACGGGGGGTCCGGAGCCTATCCCGGAAGAAATGGGCCCGAGGCAGGGAACAACCAAGGATGGGGGGCCAGCCCATCGCAGGGCACACTCACACACCAGACACTCACACATGCACGCCTACGGGCAACTCCAATTAGCCTCAGCATGTTTTTGGACTGTGGGGGGAAACCGGAGTACTCCCCACGATGACATGAGGAGAACATGCAAACTCCTCACACATGTGACCCAGGCGGGGATTCGAACCCGGGTCACAGAGGTGTGAGGCGACAGTGCTAACCACTGCACCACCACACCGCCCTCACTGTAATGTGTGATACTATATTATTTTTGGTTCAATAAAAATATATAAACTTTATCTTGTATATGAGGTATAAAGAGAAACAATCCTTCTACACACAATACCGATGCTATGAGAAAGTTATATCTTACAGAATCATAATTTCGTGGCACAGTTGTGTATATAAGGCAGTGTGTTGATCATTAATCTTTTTTATGGGACAGGAGTGTTGCAAACAACTTATATTAAAACTGCGATGCCTTTCTTAGAAAGTCATTATTAAACCTCGCCACTGCCCCCCTGTTCACTGTGCACCCTTATTGGCAGAGCGCCCCCTGCAGGTTTCTTGAAACCCATGGTTTGCGGTTTCAGTTAAAAGCTTGTTGGGCATCACACCCAGGATCATGAGCTCTGCTGCAGATAGCAATGAAGTAAGGAAACTGACCAGGCAGATGTGGTAAGTTCACGTTCAGAAAGCATAAATCCAGACCAAGATTTCTTTTCAACCAACCAGCTGAGTACTGTGTGAATGTGACTCTTTAATCTCAACTGGTTGTTGGAAACAAAATCTTGGTTTAGATTTGTACCTTCTGAACCTGAACTTTCCACCTCTGGGTCACTAGCTAATCCACTGGTTGACTGTATGACCTTCAGTTAAGTGAGAACTTTTACATGAAGCAAATTATTCCTTTTTAACACAAAGCATTTCATTCCAAGAATATATGAGTGTAAATTTGTGTATGTGTCAAATAAAACTTCGAATCTGACACTTGGAAAGTATGTTTTGGGTTTCCACTGTGATACTACATGCAACAGCTCTCTTTTAAGTGAAAAAATGAAAGGTTTTACGATGTACGTCATGGCCCTTTGGTTTGGGTGAAGATGTCCTGTCAAATCTGAGTTACCATGGATCTGGAAGATCTTGCATATAGAGACTAAAGTATGAAAAGATCTCTGGCATGCACACAGTAGGACAGCAGTATCATGTTTCAGTCACAGTAATCTAACTTGAAATATTGCCTCCAAATGCATATTTGCTTAAAAATGTTATGTGAAGGTAAGGACATTGTATATATGTTACTCTGATATTACAAGGTCAGCTTCAGAAAAACTTTTTTTGTGCGACACGTGTTTCATTTTTCAAGTCTTTCTTGACTTTACGGGAACATTCCAGAAGATGAAATGTAAGAATAACAGGCATAATGCTTTAAGATGAATGCATCAGCATTTGACCACAAACATGAATTCTGCAAGGGATTAGAGCATTTCACCCTTTCGTCTGCTCTACCTGAAATGTCACAGAAGCTCAATATCAAACGTGCTTGTTGTCTTTCTCCATTATGACACGGATCCCTTTCATCCTTGAGGAGACGCATGGGGAACCTTCACTCCCACATGTAGGGGCACGGAAATCTGGAAGCATCCTACTGGATTCTTTCCCAGAAATTCCTCCTTCAGTCTCATTACCCTTCTTATTGGTCCCAAAATGACATCCTCTCATCATTATTGCAAAACCGGATGCTTAAATCCCACGACGAATGTCAACGACGCACTTCCGGGCCCTTGGATCTGCATCTGCTGGTCCGGCGTTTGCCTTTCGGCCCAGATCACAAGGAGTGCATTGGCGCTTCAGTGTGGGGCTTAATTGGACCCCATTCAGCAACTCACGGCTCTCATACAGAAGACGCGTGAACAGGTGATGTGTGTCTGAATACAAAGCGGAAAATAACCCTACACATTACTTGCAGACAATGGCAGTGAAAGGTCCAAAATCGATACGTATAAATGAAGTCATTGTCTAGTAAAAATACCCAGAAAAACACCTTGAAGAAATGGAATAAAAATGAATAGACAAGCTGGGAAAACATCTGGTAAAAGCTAATAGCTAATAAAATGTGATTTATCACTCAGCCTGTGGGTTTATGCCAAGGAGGAAAATAATCATGAACTACACATGTTTATATAACCCTGAACTGGTTTGTTGAAATGTCTACCTGTATGAATGAATAAATAGGTTATATTACTTTATTTTCTAACATTGATCGATCCATCCATCTGTCTTCCAGTTCATTAATCAGGACAGGGTCACAGGTATAAACATGTCTGCTTCAAATACTAATATGTATATTACATACACTTTAAAACCTTTAAAGTGGATTGTTATTGAGTTGTTCTGTTTTATGTTCTGTAAAATGACACACACCATTAATGCTTGTCACTAGAACCACATGAGAGTCATATTATAACCATGTGTGAACCGTGTCTCAGCTGTGTGAGACCCATGCGATAGTTGTGTGGGAGTCGTGTCTCAGCATGTGGGACCTGTGTCAAAGCCGTGTGAGAGCCATGTCTTAGTCATGTGGAAGCCATTTGAGAGCTGTGTGGGAACTGTGTGAGAGCCGGGTTTGAGCTGCATAAGAGCCGTGTGAGACCCGTGTGGGAACCATGTGGGAGCCATGTGTAACCTGTCTGAGAGCCATCCGGGAACCCTGCAAGAGTCATGTGGGAACCGTGTGAGAGCCATGTGGGAACCATGTGAGAGCTGGGTCTGAACTGTGTGAGAGCCATGTGGGAACCGTGTGAGAGCCCGGTCTCAGCTGTGTGAGAGCCATGTGTAACCTGTCTGAGGGCCACGTGGGAACCGTGTGAGAGCTGGGTTCGAGTTGTGTGAGAGCCATGTGAGAGCCAGGTGGGAACCGAGTGAAAGCATTTCTGAGAGCCGGGTGGGAACCGAGTGAGAGCCTTGTGAGAGCCAGGTGGGAACCGAGTGAGAGCCTTGTGAGAGCCAGGTGGGAACCGAGTGAGAGCCTTGTGAGAGCTACCGTATGTTTCAGCCACTTGGAAGCCATGTTACAGTCGTGTAGGACAGAACTGAGCATGTACAGCTGCCTTGTGCCTAAGTTCCAGCAGACACAGGATCTTTGATCTGTAAATGCTACAGTGATTTCACTGATTATGACCTTTATCTCAATCGTCCTGCTAATAAACAAAAAATACTGTTTACCGTACAGAACAGGGGTGAAGGATGCCATGGGAAGAGCTGGCTCAGCTCAGCTAAAGACCCCGATGATATTGGGAGACTGGGAAAGGGAGACGGCGTGGTGAGGGGGTCTCACCTGTTTGGCCTATGATATCAAGCCCTTCAAGATAAATGCAAATGGCTTATAATGAACATTTACACAAGGCTTCTGTGGGAATCATTCTGAGCACCACATGGTAAGAAATAGATGTGTGGAGGTCAGAATGAAGCACAGGAAGGAAAAGAAACTCCTTGTACTTCTCTGTACTTGGTGAATAAAAAGATTTCCGATGTCATTCAGATTTTTATAAATCACACTGCAGTAATGATCTGACTGAGGTCTGCAATGAACAGCTGTTGGGAAGATCTCATGGCTTTCTCTCTACATGATGGACATGCTCCCAGAGCTTCATCCAAACACCTTTATTCTCATTGCACTGCTGTCTGTCCTGTATTGCCTTGCTGTCTGTCCTGTATTGCACTGCTGTCTGTCCTGTATTGCACTGCTGTCTGTCCTGTATTGCCTTGCTGTCTGTCCTGTATTGTACTGCTGTCTGTCCTGTATTGCACTGTTGTCTGTCCTGTATTACACTGCTGTCTGTCCTGTATTACACTGCTGTTTGTCCTGTATTACACTGCTGTTTGTCCTATATTACACTGCTGTCAGTCCTTTTGTCCCACCATGCACCTGTACTCTCGTCTGCAACTTTGGCATTAGAATTTCACTGTGTTCCTCCAAACACATGTGACAATACGACTTGAAACAGCAATGCTACAAGGTAGGTTATAACTTATTGACAGTGCAGTAAATGTGGGTAGCTGCATTTCCTCGATCTTGCCTCGTTAGTGCTTATTAGCCCTTGTTAGATCTGCTCCAGTTCACTGCCACTATCACCCCAAGCTTAACACAGTTACCGCTGTGACCCCAAACCCTCTGCTTTCCTACATCACACAAGGGACAGAAACGAGCAGCAGATCTCAATACGCCTTCATTTACGGCGATTTGCAAAGGACCCGATGACTCAGCCTCTGCCCCAACCCTAATTGTCAATTTGTCTAACGATGCAGAAAATCATTCCGAAAAGGCAAAATATATGATTGCTGGATGCTTTTAAGGCTGTGCAATGCAGAGCGGACTTTTGGTAATGAAATAAGGATTTCTGTGATGAGGCTTGCACTGCGTACATCTGTGGAGAAGCTATGAAGTAAGCTGGAATCTCATCACAGCAACGCAAAGCATGTGTGCCCTTCAGAAGCCATGCTTGGAATGTTGTCTCGGTTTTGAACAAGTTTGCACCAAAATGAACCAATCATCCATCCATCCATCCATCCATCTGTCCATCCATCTGACCATCCATCCATCCATCTGTCCATCCAACCATCCATCCATCTGTCCATCTAACATCCATCCATCCATTTGTCCATCCATCCATCCATCCATCCATTTCTTCATCCATCCATCCCTTTGTCCATCCATCTGACATCCATCCATCCATCTGTCCATCCAACCATCCATCCATTTGTCCATCCATCCATCCATCCATCCATCCATCCATCTGTCCATCCAACCATCCATCCATCCATCTTCTAAACCCTTATCCTACTCAGGGTCACCAGTGGTATGAACCAGAGAAGAATTTCGTCTGAGTAATGCCCACTGTTGGGGAGCACCCCAGAACTTCACAGTGGGGATGTCAGCTTGAATAAACTGTTTTCCCAGTGGTAGGCTTGAGATTCACCACAGCTCATTTTAACACCCTAGAAGAGCACTGCAGCTAGACGAGCACTGCAGCTAGAAGAGCACTGCAGCTAGAAGAGCACTGCAGCAATGCCCTTGAAATTCACCATGGCTTGTGTAAATGCTCTTTGAGTATAAAACAACATGTGTGAATGTCCTCCAAAGTGACCACAGTTTGTGTAAATGTCTTTATAAACACTCCGGTTTGTGTTAATGCCCTCGGGAATCACCATAGCTTGTGCAAATACCAGATACGGTAAACAGTCATGGGGAAAAATGTACCAGCTAACCTGAGAAACTGATTCCTCTGCTTTATAACACATCGGTTTGCAATTTATTGCTTTTTTGCAGGTAGTTTTAACAGATTGTCGGTCCATTATGGTGATACAAATCCAGGATTAAACAGCCGGAGGCCAAACCAGGCAGATATTGGAGGGGCTGAAATGTCAATCAGATTAGAGCACAAAGCGATTTCCACGCTTTGCCACAGACCGGCAGAACCAGCATCCTTGGCGGCGTGTTCCAGAAAACGCAGCTCTCAAACCGCCAGGCATGTTGTCCCAAGACTGCATCTTATCTGCAAAGAAGTGGAGAGGCCAAGCCAGGGGCTGGGGCTGTCAGGCCTCCGCAGAGAGCTGCAGAAATGCGAAGCTGCATCTCTGCAGTCGCTCTAATGATTTCCCAGGTGCCTGTGCGTCCAGGGAGCCTTGCCTGTACCGCATGAACCAATGAGCAAGCTGTATATATACCACTAAAGTCACTTCAGCAGTTCCCTGTGAGTCACTGCGGACTGTGGGTTTCAGAGGTATTACCTACGAACATTTTTGAGCACATAAGCTGCCCGTGTTTTTACCAAATGCAGTAAAGTAACAGGGTACCGTGCTTCAGAGTTCGGTGTAGCGAGGCGTAGAGTTCAGAAGACACAGGGGTATAGTATGAATCCCAAACAGGGGCGGGAAAGACGCCAAGCAGAAGGCAACAGAGGAGTCGTCCGGCGGATAATTTGTCTTGCAGGTCTCAAGAGAAGTGTGGAGATTAGAAACGAAAGAGAAAGGGACTGAAAGAGGAGTGAAGTCTGCAAATTTATATCCTCCTCTAAATCCTACCCAAGGTTTCAGGAGGGAGGAGAAACAGAAGGGAATGGGAAAGCAGGGAAGAGAAAGGGCAGGTGATGAAAAAAAAATCAGGGAACACAAAGGACAGGCGATGGAAAAATCGGGGAACAGAAAGGGCAGGGGATGGAAAAATCGGGGAACAGAAAGGGCAGGGGATGGAAAAACCGGGGAACAGAAAGGGCAGGGGATGGATAAACGGGGAACAGAAAGGGCAGGGGATGGAAAAAACGGGGAACAGAAAGGGCAAGGGATGGGAAAATTGTGGAACAGAATTGGGAGGGGATGGAAAAATCAGGGAACAGAAAGGGCAGGGGATGGAAAAACCGGGGAACAGAAAGGGCAGGGGATGGAAAAAACGGGGAACAGAAAGGGCAAGGGATGGGAAAATTGTGAAACAGAATTGGGAGGGGATGGAAAAATCAGGGACAAAAAAGGAAGGTGATGGAAAATTGGGGAACAGAGAGGGCAGAAAATGAAAAAATCAGAGAACAAAAAGGGCAGGTGATGGAAAAATCAGGGACAAAAAGGGCAGGTGATGGAAAAATCAGGGACAAAAAGGATAGATGACAGAAAAAAAAAATCAGGGAGATCAGGGCCGAGAATGGAAAACTAAGGAAGTAGGTGAGCAGATAGAACTCCATTTTGGGCACTTAGGGGCTGTTTTCTATTTTACTCAGTGTATTACAATATGTTTATCCTTGTAATTATTCAGAAGAAAAAATATCTTGCTATCTTGAGAAATCAAAAAATGTTCGAGAAAATGAGTTTTGCTATCTCGAGATAGCAAGATAATTATCTTGTTATCTTGTCAAGATAATCTCGAGATAATAGCATATGAAAAAAAACTGAGCACGACCACTTTCTACTTCTGTATTTTAACATGTTGTGGGAACAAATGAATAAAATGTGGCCGTGATTTAACTAAAACGCAGGAACTAATTAGTAAAACATACTTACAATTTAACTAAAATGAGAGAATAAATTAATAAAATGTGGCCACAATTTAACTAATATGACGTAACTAATTAGTACAAGTGTGGAGCTTCGTACATGAGTGTGGGGCTCCGTCAATGAGTGTGGGGCTCTGTCAATGAGTGTGGGACTCCGTACATGAGTGAGGAGCTCCGTACATAAGTGCCTCTCACTAATAACAATTTCTTGTAATCCAAGGCTTTTAAGAATGGTAAAACATGGCCACGATATATACTTATAATTCTTCAATTTATGTCATGAGCCATGCTCCACTGCTTTGCCACTGACTCGACACTCGTGCTTCTGTGTACAGAAGCTCAGGAACAATGAACGCGGAACAGTGGAGGTTTATTATTGAGAAGGCAGACAGAACTGGAGTCAGTTACTTGGAAGCAGTCGTCAGGGTTACGGTATGGGAGAAGTCATAAGCTGGAAAAGTCAGTCCTACACACAGGCATTTGAGATGGGAGGCAGGCATATAGGGAGGGTCCAAGGGAAACAGGAATGGGACTGGAGCAGGCAGAATGGTTCAGGAGTAGACGGTGAACAAAAGGAAGAACGCTCAGTACACTAGTGGTCAAAATTGTGGAAACCTAGCATTTTTGGCATTACGCTTTAAAAATTAGTACACGAATATTGGCGGTAATGATTATAAGCAATCAAAGAATGTTACAAACATCATAGATTGGATGAGTAAGTAACGGGAACAACAGTTGACTAAAGTTCCTCAATCTCTAAAAATGGGAAGTGTTTCCACAATTTTGGCCACTAGTATATATTGCATGGGAATCAACAATATCTCACACTGAGTACAGCCTGGAGGATGAGGACAGTGCCGGGACCAACCCCGAGGGCACGGCCCTGGTTTGGACAGGTGGTCCCGATGGAATTGGGCCACCAGCACAGGGTCAAGAATGTTGGCCACCGGCACCAGGACCCCTCATCCGGGCCATAGCCTTCCCAGTCCACCAGGTACTGCAACTGACCCCGCTGATGCCTGGAATCCAAGAGGACCCGGACAGCGAATGCCTCACCATCGTCCAGTGGGACTGGGGGTGGTGGCCTAGTGGCATCCCAAGGGGAAGGGCTAGCCTATAGTGGATGGGCTTGAGTAAGGATACATTGCGGATACATGGCGGAAGGGCAAGATGTGATACATGCAGGGCAGTTCACGCGTTTGCGTCATTAAATCTAGTCTGAGTTTACATTCCACCACAAGCGGATGAAAAATTCGCACAACGCACGCTAGCTGACCAGAAACTGAGCGTGGAGTGGAATAATCCTTTAGTTATTGTCCTTGGCGACTTTAACAAAGGTAACCTCAGCCACGATCTTCCAAAATTTAAAAAGTTTATTAATGTGTGGCCAGAGAGGAAACTACCTTGGATCACTGCTACACCACAGTCCCCAATGATCGAGCTTGGTGATGACCCGGGCTGCTCTGAACTATTCTAAGGTGAAAGAGAAGAGAGGAAGGGATTCATGGTACTTCTGGGTGATGCCGTTCAGGGTTTGGTAATCAATACAGGATGGAGTCCTCAGGAGCTCCGCAATCCAATAGGGATTGCTCCCCTACATGTCCCTCTTCCCAAAACAGTGTACTGAATTACGGAAACCAGGGCGAACACCCATATCTGAGCAGAGCCCGAGAGCTCCTGGGGTGGCCGGACCGAGCAGGAGTGGCAGGCGTGTCCTGGCTTCCTGCAGTAGAGGCAGAGCGGGTGTTTGTGTAACCTCTGGTGCCGCGATAGGCGATCTCTACCTGGAGTTCTGGGTTGAGCACTGGACTATGGAGGATATGCAGGCAATCGGAGAACCATCCCAACCAATCTGTGTCTCCCTGAGGTGGTGATCCACACAGCACATGGCCGGATTACCGTCGTACTTGTCCGGAATCACAGTGGGGTCTCCAGATGAAGAACGCGGGAGGGTCTCTGGCAGGGGAGCTGCAGCAGCGATCCCCTGTTGGAACTGCCCAACCAGGTTAGTGAGCTGTGTGATTTTGGCAAGTGTGTCTTGTCGCTGACACTGGGTGTCCACAGTGTCCATGCTGTTCATTGAGGTATTATGTTGCAAACAGAAGCTTGGGAACACTGGATTTGGAACAGTGGGACTTTATTACTGAGCACAGGCAGACAGAACTGGAACTGGCAGGCAGGATCGTGGTCAGGGTCACAGTGCAGGAGAAGTAGTAAGCTGGAGAAGTGTGTCCTGCACACAGGCACTGGAGATAGGAGGCAGGCACACAGGGAAGGTCCAAGAGAAATAGGATTGGGATGGGATGGGACTGGAGCAGGAAAGGCAGGCAGGATGGGTCAGGGCTAGACAGTGGACAAATGGAAGAACGCTCAGTAGGTTGCATGGGAATCAACAATATAAAGTGTGATTATATAGTGAGCGGAGCAAGCGATTCTACTCTGAGGTTGATACTGCAGCATTTTCACAAGGAGGTCATGACACCCACACCCGGAATATTTTCTGGCAAGCTGACCTGTGTACCATTGCTGCTCACATAATTGCTATTACGGATTTAATGCCCTGCTAGAACATTAAATTATACATATTATTCCCCTTATTCTTAATAACTCATTGAAATGTCATCCCATTTGTAAATTTCTATCCATTTCAGCATGTTACTGTAACGCAAACCAACAGAAAAATAACAATTGTTTGACACATCACGGTCGACTCATTGGTCTCCAACTGAATATTTCAATCGTCGACTTTCAGGGGGGGCAGCCCTTATGTGATTATTTCATTATTTCATACTTACAAGATAATGTAGTACCTAAGTAGTGATAAAGATCTGTTCACTGTCTGGCAGCTGATCCTGTTGTGATTCCTGCATGTCAGCCTGGTACCAAACCAGCGGTTTGCAGAACTGAACCCAACATTTATTCTAGCTCCAGTTGCACGGCTAAGTGAATTTATAGGCTTGTCTCAGCAACAGGCTGGAATAGGAGGAACGTGGCAGGGAACGTTTTCTTTTGATTAAGGGCTGCGATGATGAATAATGCAGCGATACCCTTTGGCTCTGCAGAAATTAAAGACAGCTTAATTCTCCAGGTATTACGGTAATTCATTCATCTTGCTTAGCATTTCTTTGTAAATATCTCTGCGCCGACCTCTCACATCTCGCTCTTTGATCGATCATGAAAACACAACCATCTTCAGTCCTTGACAAGAGAAATACTTCAATTCGGGAGATGCATGCTGTTACATGGAGATGCCATTCGCAGTCCTACATGTACAGGCACCTGAGGTAAGCAGCTTCCCTGCCTTGGCACTCAGCAGAGAGCACTCTGCGTCAGAAACAACCCGACATCGGGCTGCTCAAGCGGACAATCGGAGGATCGGATGCCACCCCGGTGAGGCAGGGGTGTGTGTGACATCACTGCAGAGATCTCTGCGTGTTTCGCTGGAAGCCCAGTGTCCTGGAAGCTGACACAGACACTCACAGAACCCGGTGTTAACTCGTACGGAGCTTGTGGAACTTCTGGGGTATCGAACTCCCCTTCCTCCCTCCCATCATCAAACCCAATACCAAGCTACCACAGGCAGTAGTCGGTGTCATAACTCCACCCTGATGCCGTGACTTAAAACGTTTCACATTTATTAAACATATTCTCTTTTTCTTGTTTTACCACTATAAGCATGACCCAAGTACCAGGGTTCTTAATCTGTAAATCACTGTCATATGCTGTTAATGAACGCAGTAGCCATTTAATCTCAAATAGTCCAACTTGATCTGCTTACATTCTTTAGCAGATTTTTTAAAATTCTATTTTAATCCTTTAATCTCGAATTGAAACCAGATTAAACATATTTTATGGGTCCAATTAAAAAAATCTTCTCTAAGCAAGCTAGAAAAATAATGTTTGGGTGTTTCTCCATTATGCCAAGGTTATATTAATCTAAGATCAACGAATCAGCACTGAATAATATCGGACTGTCCCGTCGACCCTCCGCTGCTCGTTTGCACCCTTTGACAGCAGTAATAGGATTGGCGTCACTTCGCACGTGGGCACAACCGCCGATCTCCAGGCATCGTACGGCTGCGCAGTTAGACACCCCAGACTGATGGAGCGATCTGTATATAAAATGTAAATGCAGCGAGGTCACTGCTCTCCCCCGACGAGGGGAGGAGGCGCATTACGGACGGGTGAATAATCAGACTGGAGTGAGCAATGATGGTGAAGAGAAAGAGAGAGGGATGGAGGGATGGACAGGAAGATCAGTCACCGGACCAGACAGAACTGTCTGTGGCCGTTTGACGTGTAAGCAGAGAGAGCCTAACAAAGAAAATGCTCTTTATTTGAACGTCTGACTCGCCCCACGCTTTGTATGGCGGTGATGGAGACATGGGGTTTACTGTAAACACGTCCCTGTAACCAGCTTCCCGCTCGGTGAACCGCGGAAACACGAAATCCAACGCACAGCTGCGAAGCCGCTTCAGAGTCACCCGAAGCCGTCAGCCGCGGCGTCTGGAGTGGCGGAGCGTATGTCACACCGCCCGGCTGGCCGCCTCCCACAGCCTAATCGCCTTCCACACTGTAATTACTCCAGTTTGCTAAAAACAAATGCATGAGTGTAAAAAGGTAAACAAACCCAAAAAAAGAAACTGTTTAACATCACAGTAAAAGCAAAAAATACAAAATCGACACCTGTTATTTCGACATTTACTGCCAGGAATGTGTATTGCACAGGATTCCCACTTTGTGATGCATTTACTTTATACGCACCTGCTGTTGTCTCTGAGGCCAGTCAGCTTGTTCCTCGTTCAAGGGCATTTAGGGAGGGTATCCAGCCACTCACTTCACAGCAGTCCTCCTGGGACCTAAATCTGTTACATCCCCCCTCCCCCGACTGCAGGGCACAGTTCCTTAACCGTTTGCACCAGCTGTCACCTTCTGATGCCTGAACCTCTGATGAAGACGAGCAGTACCACCCCACCTCTAGGGGGCGCCCACGAGGACTGGTGTGCCCTTGCAAGTTGCCTGAATCCACCCTGAATCACTGTTCTTATATTTTGATAGCCATGCTCCACACCCAATTTCCGTGAGGCTAGGGTTAGGTCTTTCTTCTCAAACCTTCAATCGACACTCCCGTGTGTGTTGGGCCATTGTCGCAGAGTGCCGTACAGCCTTACTCCGACTCCGGGTCCCAGCAGGGGGGGTCGGTCTTGTCTCCGACATTAAATTCGGCTTTTAAAATCCGTCATTAATATTCACACACCCGAGTAAATCTGGCCAACCAATTGAAAAGTATAAATATTTACTGGAAGGGGCACGTTGCATGTCCCTTTTGAGGGCAACGTTGACTGCCCTTTAATCCTGCTCTCTGGAGAAACATTCTGGGCTTATGTCTTTCCGAGGAGCATCGTCAGCGCCTCCGATTCCAGGCTGACCGAGGCTCCGCTGTTTCTATCTGCCGATGAATGTCGGAGCTTTTCCCCGCTTCTCCGACTCCCCCTGCCGATAAACGCCCCAGTTTTGGCCCGCTGCCTCAAACCAACGCATTTTGAATCCCGTGGAGGCTCACTTGCACATGAAATAAAGTAAGATACCGGCCCTAGATCAGTAACCGGAATCGAAAATAAGAATTAAAAGCTGGCTGGATACAACATTAGTCTGAGGATTTCGTACTGGAAATAAAACCGTTTCTAATTAACCTGTTACTTGTGTGACGAAGGAGATCTTATTAACTTGAAATACGAACACATTAAGTAGGGCTATACGAAGGCTGTCACGACAAGATAAATGGCAAGATCAATGTCCTAAAATTTATTTTTAATTAAATAAAACTGGAATTCCCAGGTTTTGTTTTTCTTAAATGCACCGAGTCCCAGCAACATTTGCATGTTGTTCACGATAATTACACCCCATGCTTCTTCGGGGATTTTATCTTCTATAAATAGTTTATCATTATATACACTGCGATGGATGTCTAACAAGAAATTTCACTTTTATACAGCAAACTGGACTTAAAATCAGATTAAGATGTATACGGTTTCTACTACAAGATTCTTATGTTTGCAATTTTTTTTTTATCATTAGCTGTTATTCCGTTTTACTCGCACAAATCCCAGGTAAACTATTTTGATTCATATCGCCTTAGGCCTTGTTAATTTTTACATTAAAATTATATCTTCTACCAAATTTCAGATTTTTAAATCTCAAATCTAGTTTCGTGTGCAAACTTTAAGGTCAAAGAAAAATAAGACGCGACGATCCATTTCATATATAAAAGTAATCAAAGACATGCAGAAGTGACGATATCAATACTAATAATACGTCGATCTATCCCTGAATTTGCTGTCGCTAATAAAATCGTCAATGGGAAACGCTCTCATTACTCCAGTTTAATGGCTTTAATGTCTGGTTGAGGTGCAAACCGTGTTGCTTTTTTTCAGCAAAGGCGGAGAAACAGCTATAATATCTCCTGATCTGCAATATGAAAACATCGCAGAAATTCGGGCTTCGGCGGAGCGTCGACACCGGTAATTCTGCCTGGGTTATGATGCCAGAGATGGCGGGAGCGCTCAGTTGCTAATTGGCGGTAGACGACGACACCTGGTGGACAAACCTCGTAGCTGCAGTTTGTCGTCTGAGCCGCAAACATCGTAAATTGAAGAAAAGCCATAGTTTGTTTATAATACTCCAAACTATATTTTTAAGAAAATAACAAACACAAAACATTAAGAATAAACTATAGTAAATTTGCAAATCACTCATAACTAGGGATCATCAACCTGTCCATACACGGACAAACGTGTCCGTGAGAAGACTCGTGTCATTGTCCGTGGTTTTAAATAAATTAACAAATAAATAAAAATGGTAAGTATGCTACATTACTGAATATCTTGCACGTGGTAAATATGTCCATCAGAATTAACCATTTTATTGGTTCCAGGCCATAAGAGAAGCCTAAATTATCTTTACGTTACGGTTTACTATAAAACATGACGTTCAGATCATTTTAAAGTAAATGCACCACGGTTCATACAAGCTCTAAAAATACATCCCACTGGGGGCGACGCAAATGGAAAACACCAAATGAAAAACAAATGGTGGAGCCAAATGGACAGATTAAGTGCAAATGCTGAACAGCTATGTGTAACCACAGACAAGACCACCCGCTGCACACTTTTCAATAAACCAAACACCCTAACCAAAAGTCAATTAAAATTCATTATCGGTCAGACAAGGAGATCAATGACGAGCACTTTGTAGAAACAGTATCCCGAGCCCGTAATACCACGGCTTCTCCATTAGAAAATATATAAATAACATCCGGATGAGGGTGTTGATTAAGAGCTTCTGTTTTTCTTGGACCGGTCAGCCTTGGTGAGCCAGGCCAGCTTTTAGAATCACCATTAAAATGGAAATACAGCTCCCATCACAACCCTGTGGGACGCAGCGTGCCACAGGGAACAAAATCTCCGGGCAAAACGGACGAGATCTGAGAGCTGAAAAGAAAAGAGACGGTCCCACGCTGCGGAAACGCCGCGCAGACATCACTTAGGGCCCTGAACCGTCCTCGCAGGCTGCCTGCCTTCCAGCCTACGGTGACAAAACAAAACAATAGAGCAAACACATTCAAGGACATCTCTAATAAGTCTTGCTGTGCACCCAAATTGCCATTAACCAAAATCAAGTGACCCCGCCCGCATACTAAGTGCGGTTACCGCCCACCAGCCAATCGCATCGACTGACTTGTTAAACGTCGTTTGTTCATGGATCACGCCGATCGATTGGGATCTTATCGGCACTGCGACCGTAGGCCGCTCCTGGTCCGACTGGCCCTCAGGTAGACAGAGATAACATCTTGATCATTTCAGGCCCCCGGAGACCGTGCAAGGCAATGCGGGAAACCCGCATGCCCGTAATTACATTATCGGCCTTGCAGAGCACAGCTGATCGATGGTTCATCCTACAGAGTCAGTGAGGTGCATCAGCACTGTCAATAGGCAACTCATCTGCTCCTCCATCCTGGGAGAGTGACACTGTGCCATTCGGACTGTCCACTTTTCCCAACACCAATACTGCCCAAGTGGCCCCGCCCACCCTGAGGGTTCAGATACCAATATACCAATACTGGGAATACAGAGCCTCCACCAGGCAACCCTCCCACCCCCCCCCAGCCCCAGCTTCCTCTGAGGGGGAGAATACTACACAAACCCCAGTTAACCCTAAATACCATCAGTCCTAACACCCCCCTAAGGTTTGGTAAGCTAAATCTATAAAAGACACATAATACATACTTACATTTTTCCCCATTAAAATGTATTAAAAGAGATCAGGGCAGTTTACCTCTTAATTAAGTGAAAGCTTTATTTATGCAGTAGAAAATTAGATTTTATTTTACAGGCCATACGCATGGTGATCCACGGTAAGGGCTGCCCTTAGATGACAGAGACACGGCTGACATGCTGCACACAGTGAGAAGAGGGCCTCTGCCAGCGCAGGATTAAGGCAAAATCTAACCTCTCACTGCAAAGATAGTTCTTTGTTCCTTTCGCAGCTCAGGGGGAAAAATGAAATGCAAAAGAGTGACATTTGAGGCCAGTCCCGCACCCCGCCAGCATGACCTGCTCAGGCAAGGATAGAGGGTAAATGACGTAAGAGATATCACACCCCCTGTCCCCAGACCCATCCAGCTCCCGTCCCTGTGACCAGCCACAGATTCGGCTCACCATGGTCCCATCATCAGGGTTTCACTGAAGTTCTGGCACCGTTGCTGTGCCTGCAATGGTGTCCTTCTGCCAGAGAGGCGGGGCCTATTCCAAGTTTGTTAATCGTCACTGATCTTGCTAAAACACTACGCTGGAACAACTTAAATTATATACATTTTGACAAAATGAATACAGAAAATAAAACATTTGGAGTTAAGCACATATTTGGCTACCACCAGAGCGAGTTACCGCATAGCCTTCCGGCCATTTCCCTTGCGAGTGAACACAGTCGATGCAGTGTGACGCAGTCCTGCAGGGGGCGCTGCAGAGTCAGTCATTAAAAACTGTCAGCTGTACACTTTCAGCCCCTTCAGCTGGTTCCCCGCAGCTGCACTCCCACGCGACAAGACAGTCCTAGAGTCAGAACGGGCTGTGTGGAGTGGCCGGGGGGGGGGGGGGCATTGTTTTAAAGGGGGGAGGCCGCAATCCAGAGAGCAGATAAGCAGAATTAGATGGAACATTCCGTCTGAGGATAAAAAGATAGGGTAATTGC
>JAODJX010000083.1:7210388-7220934 GCA_026776945.1 Isichthys henryi
CCCCCCCCCCCCCCCCCCCCCCCCCCCCCCCCCCCCCCCCCCCCGCCCCCCCCCCCCGGCCCCCCCGCCCGCGGCCGCCGGCCCCCCCCGGGCCCCCCCCCCCCCCCCATTGTTTTACAGAGGTGAGGCAGCACTCCAGAGAGCAGAGAAGCAGAATGAGATGGAAGAGTCAGTCTGAGGATAAAAAGATAGGGTCATTGCTGCTTGTGAGAGACAACCCCCTGCCCCCACCCTTCATCTAATCTAAATCTATCAATCAGTGTTGGATAGAGTGAATCGGTAAACACGGGTGAAAGATGCATCCGGTGTGGAGGGGAGCAGATTGCCGGCCTGCTCACTGCATGCCCACTTTATTTATCACCCGTATCACTGAACATCCCGTCACCTTCTTTAAAAGAGCCATACCAATTAAAACAACACCAAGACAGGGTCAGACAGGCCAAGCCAGACACCTGTGGGCAGTTCAGGTGTGGGTCAGAGGGAAGGATTAGCATGCATAGGCTGGAGTGGGGGGGGGGGGAGTAGAAATAATACGGGAATGTAGGCTGGGGGAGCATATCTGACAGCTCAATGGAGTTGGAGGGGGGTGTGTGACAGGAGAGCGCAGGCGCACTCGGAGACGGTGCGGGGAGAGTCATTCAAAGTGAAGCTCTAAAGGATTCACGGCGGCCGCCCTCTCAGAAAACAGAAGCGATTGGTGTGGAGGTGGAGGGGGCCGTGGGAGTGTAATCTCTGTAGGATTAACTGCTCCGTTTGAGCCGAAATGCACCCGTCAATGAGCATTAAGTCTCCGGGAACCTTTCAAACACCGGCGTCCTCTTATTCAAATCCTTACACCGCGGAGGAAATTCAAATTTCCGGATAGCAGCTGTGTCGACTGGCAAAAAAGCAAAATCCTAACAGAGGTTTAAATCCCGAAACGTGCCGAACAGGGCTAGAGCGCGTGCAGGAATGCATTCGTTTTCCTTTTTCGGTGACCAATGAATCTAATTCGTAATGTGTTAATACAGCATTTCCACAGTCCTCCCACGAAAGCGATGCTTCTGAGACCCGGTAGCTAGTCCCCCCCCCCCAGTGAAAGAGTCGGATCTGCGGCTCGGCGCGCGCACAGATCTCATCCAGCCCAGCCACGCGCTCTAACGCTGACTTTCTCACGTTAAGAGTGTAAGGTTGTCTAACTTTGGTTACAAATTATATCAATATTAGTAACTCCGACTTCAAGCATTGCACAATTCTTAAACATCAAACCTTGAATGATCGGAACAGCGGTTGAAGAGAGATAAACCGCACTTAAGATAATTGCACTTACCACATTTGCTATTAGTGTACATCCCAAAAAGGAAAAAAATATATCAGGAGAACATTTAACAAGCAATCGCTAGACCAACTGTCATGCATAACAAACCAATTTGTGACTGACAATTTGTCCCTGCTTACAAAAATACCAAAAAACAGACCACCACCATAGTCAAAACGAGGGTATTCAGCAGGACATCGCATCAATATAAGCACAGATAAGGGAACAAATATATACGGTCTTACCTGAATCGATACGATCGATGTTCTAATTCACCCCAACTGGCTTTAAGAAATCCGTCAGAATCAGATGTTACTGTTTTTCACTTTAGTGATTCTAATTTCCGACTTGAGTGAAATGTTATAATTTGTTCTTTGCGCAGGGACGATTAGAGCAGCACCTCCGCACCGGTGATCACTTCTGCCGTCTTAATTTAGAAGTTGGCGTCGCTCACATTTCGGTAAATTCGCCGCACAGAGACGTTCACCAAGACCAGCAGAAGGTGACATCTGCACCAGCACGGGAGGAAAACGCACGGAGGAGGCGGATAATCCGAACAGGCGTAATTTAGTGAAGATCCGAGCAACTTCTTCTTTTAGCAGCAGGGAGGCGATCGCATGTCACCCCGTCATTGGCATGGGGGCTGATGGCTGGAGGAGACCTGAGTGAGACTTAGGGATTCCTCACTCCTCCCCAGCTGCGATCGATTTGACAGGGGACTCGCAAAGCTGCTCTGCCCATCCCAAACACGTGCAGAGCCCCCGCCCATTTGCCATATTTCTAGTCTGTTCAATGATGTCATGCCTTACAAGTATTAATGTGAGCGGGTTGTTTCAGTGTCAGCCCTTTAAACTTCATATCGTCACCCTAAAATGTGTGTGTTTTTCTCGGCTTCATCAGTTCGCATACAGCTTTTTCAGTTTCAAAGCAAATAACAAGTAGTTGCATTATTGCAGCTCTGTGGATGAACTGCTTCTGACTGAGGTTTGTTTTAATAGAGAATTTCAGCATTTACAGTAATGGCAGGACACACAACCGGCTGAACTCCAACCTCTTCGGCATTAGCTGTTACTTAAGGTTAATCTATTACATTTAATTGTTTATATCTTACTGTGCGCTTCCAGTTTTTCATTTGAGAGTGTTAATGTTAATGTGGAATTGCCAAATGTAACCGATGAGTCATACAAATATCTACACAAGCATTTAGATCACCTTCAAAACGCAAATAAAAACCAAGGATTTTAAAGCAAGGATTTCCAAAGCTATCCTCGCAAAAAGCAGCAAGTTCTGCATTTTCTGGTGAACAACATTGTGTTTCATGACTGAAAGATGTGACTGTAGCCGTAACTTTATCTGCGGTCTAAAAGGACATTTAACAGACCTCGAAGCGGCAGTGGGCGTTCCGTCAGGCCCCGAAAAGCCTATACCACCACAGAAAAAAAACTTATTAAACGAACCATCTGTTCCTTCCTTTTTCCAAACCTCTTTCATTAGTCTCTCACTCAGGAAATTAAGCTTGCTTATCTTAATGTTGTGGAAGATGTCCGAGCTCTTAAAGGGACATGTCCTGTTTTTTTAACCCGTGGTGGTTTGAGGTTAAAATGAGTGGAAGGTCGGCGCCGTGCTCAAGTGGGCCAGGGCTTGCAGAGATCCTTCACGTCCAAAAATTAGACCTAACCTGGAAAACCACAACTTCAGACCCAGAAATAAATGCACACCTCCCTCAGCCTTGTCTGCCTCAAACTAAGCACGTACACCAGTTTAACATAATCAGAGAAGACACTGAACATGAAACGTCTGAAGAAGGCAATCAGAATTTCAATTTTGGCAAACAATATGGCCATTGCCATTGCACTCACCTGTACGCCGGTTCGGGGGTCTTAACACTTCTTCAGTACCGAACACATTTTGCCTAATGAGACATTAATCATAGGCAACCTTATGAAGGGCCACCCCGGACTTTAATGGCCTATTTTAGCAAGGATATGTACTATGTGAAGGATATGTAATGTGTGAAAATAATATTCGTATAAAAGCACCTCGTCTGTCAGTTTGAAAACAAGGCGTGGAGTAGCCAGACAGCTCTGAATTACCCGCATGTCGCCAGTCACAGGGCCCTGGGAAAGGCACGTCCGGAATTGGAAATATATCTTCAGAAAGTCGGCACTCAGAAAATATGATTTAAAAGCAAAAGGCTCTAGAGCTGCTAGGAACCGTCATAATTTAACGGTGATAAAAAAGCACCTGCCCAAAAACAAAATCCTACGACAGTTCATGAGGTATTTGTCTGTTAAATATAGTCAGCTCAGATCTATCATATTCGGTAAAAACAGTTCGCCTTTTATAGTGGAGGTATACTATATTATAATCGGCCCTTTTCCAGTTCAAAAGAAATACCAATTGCCTAGATTTGCTAATAAGACGTTTATCTGATGTATATTCCAATTAGAAATTCAGTAAATCTATTATACAGCAGAGCTGCGTTGATATGTTCTCTGCTACAAAGCGATAGATCTGTACAAAGCGGAGGCATTAAATCCCGGCCTTGACGGATTGTTGAAGGAGGTGTTTTCAACATAATGGGGAAGGTTAGGGGCCGCAGTTCTGTGATGGTAACACATCCAGATCACAACAGACAAAGCAAGTCACCTTGCTCTTTTTAATTCTGTATTGGTCCAGTTCCCGTGTGCACCAAAACAAACGTTTAAAAACAAAGAAAACGGTAAATTAGTGTCACTGGTGCAGTTTATGTCCCATTTAGCGGTTTAATGAACCTTATTTTTTAACACACTTAATCGTTTTCCAGTTGCATGGCTAATTTGCATATCACGTGTCCGTTTTACTTGGACAAAGTTGAATAGTCTCCGTACTAATGACCATGCTCACTAACGATAGTTATATTCAAATATGCATTTTTACTTCCGCCAATAAATCTGAATTGACTAGCCAGCCCTTGTTTTGATTTTGGGTAACAGTACGAAAAGGGCTAAATGCATTGATTTCGAGTTTCTCTTCGTTTGTCTCATTTCTGCAAATTTATTTTGCCTGATAGGTCTTAGACATTAAAAGGTTTAATTTTGCTTTAATTTTTATCGTATGAAGCAGCCCCCTAATTCAAATCCGTATTTTATTCCGTCATTCCCTTTTGCGAATCACTTTAACGATGAAATTTGGCATTTTATGCATTACTGATACAGGCCTCCCTATCCACACTGCATATAATCTTAAATTTGATTAAGGTCAAAATACCGTAAATGTTGCACAGATCCTCACACTTACCACAGCTATGGTTCTTCCAAGAAAAAGCGTCCACGGCCTGTATAATATTCCTCTTTTTAGTTGATTGGTATTGCTACTCTTCCTTTGGAAACACTCTCTGGTCGTGTATGGTTTTAGTTAAGTGGCTGGAAAACGAGCTACGATTGATTTTTTTCAGTGCAGTGGTGAGAAATGTTTTCTTCGTATTCCTAATTAGATTAAGTTTAGATGACGAACAAACAACGGATCTTGGGCATAACGACAGAAGGACATGAACAGGCAGCGAGACGGACACAAATACAGAGAACAAATCGCAGCTCAAATCGGCCTCAGGCAAAAACGACGGTGGGGCCGGTTAATTTTATACGGTGTGCAACTGACACGCTGAACCTTCTTAAATACTCGTTTGGTGTTATAACCATTATATGCATTATATGCATAAGGGCCTGAATTAACGGTGAATATTACTGTCTTTTAATCGTTTTTTTCCTTCAAGTAGTGGGAAAGTGTCGTACTACTTTAGTACAACTTTGAAAGGCATCTATTGGTAAAATATCCATTTGGACATAATATCACCTAATCTAAACAGGTAGAGGCATAAAAACTCTATTATAATTGCATCGTAGAATCAGAGTCAATATGCAAATGCTGAAAAAACTATTGTGTTCTACGCGTCTATTTTGAAAAGAGCATTAAAAATAACTCGTTTGATATTTGTGCCTCATTTTGCTCACCGCACAGTGTAGGTGAACATATACAGGGCGGATCGGACGGACGACAATGCTTTTGCTGATGATGAGCCGTCATTTAACTGGAGAACAAGGGCACAAGTAAATGCTCATTAAAATGCATGGAGCGGAAGATTCCGGCAGAAAAGAGGCTTTCAATTAGTCTTAGTGAATAATTCCCAGTATCGGCTGAGCTGACTGGGAGCCCGATGTTTCTCAGGGCCGTAACTCGCCCAGTACAGGGGCTCGTATGGACGGACATGTGCGCAGATGAGGCGGAGCTGCTGCAGCTGCCCAGTGAAGTTTATCTCTGTGGAACAGCGGACGGCCAGTGTCGGCATCCCCGCCGGTAACAAACTGCCCATGTGTCCCCATCCATCTGCGGCGAGAGGAGCCAAACTCCTCCAGACTCCTCCATATCCATCCTCACCCTAAGTGATACAGACGAGCCGCCGCCCCCTTCCCCAGCCAGACCCGGCCACCGCATCCCCGCCTTCCGCTCCCGTCCGCCTCCTCGTTTTCACACTTGGCGCAGACCTTCGGCCCGACATACAGGGCAAACGAGGCTGTGAACGTGAGCGACCAGTTTGCAGCGCTGGGGGCCGCAGCCGGCCTGGCGCTCATGGGGAGCGGTCACACTCTCGCCTCTGTCTGCGCTGTAACTGGGAAAAACTGAATGTGTGGGAGAAACTGTAAACACCAGCAAGCATTTTACCCTACGGGAAAGCACGGAAAGACAGCAAATTGCTTCCGATATATTTTCGACATATATTTATTTATATCCACAAGTGAAAATACACTTAGTGGCCACTTTATCAGGTACAGCAGTTTGCTCAGGCAGAAAGCATGTGGCTGCAATTTAAGAACCACATGCAGCATAGAAACAGGACGAAGAGGTTCCGCTCCTGTGCGGATAAGGCGTCTAATGTAAGACATTTTAAACGCAGTGTGATGTCAGACGTGGTGCTTTCAGCATCTCAGAAAGAGCCACATTTCTGCGATCTTCACAGAATTTACAGAGAAAATCGTTTTTAACTTCTAATCAATTGCATTTATACGGCAGAAATTATCTTGTTAGTTAATGATAAATGTCAGAAGATAATGACCAGGCGGCACAAGCTGATAAATACACCCCAATACAAGGGCGATGTGCATAATTAACGCCTTTACATAGTCTACAGCCCATCTAACAACGAGGTGCTGCTGAACGCAAAAGTTGGTTATATCAGCTAGGTCTACCTAATATTCTGGCCACTACTTGTTATTTCATATAGTTCTATCTACCTTGAGATGCCATTTTATCGGGCAGGAAACAGCTAATCATACACTGTTGACCATACAGAATGGTCTGGAGATTCATACTATACTTTAGCTGTCTAAATTTTGTGTAATAGCTTTTTAATAGGCAAATGTTCGTGCTACAAGTGAATTTACAGACATGTAAATGATGGGTGGGTGGTAAGTAGGGCGTAAATTACACATGGTTAACAGTGCATAGGTTTGCGACATTAGTCTGTCGGTATCCCTCATCGCTCTTACGAAGCTGGGAGCTCATTTATGATGCTACACTGCCATCTGCTGGACAGATGGTGCCAGTGAATTCGACGTCTGTAATTCTTCGTTTTGAGGTCAGGGAGATTTATGGCGATGACTGTCTAGGACCCAAACTAACCGCCCTTAGGTCTCACGTGCTTTCTTTGGGTGACGTGCAGGAGAAAAGAGAAACGAAGAAAAAAGGAAACAATGGAAGTCAGCAAAATTCCGAAAACGCAATCTTAATGACCAGTCGTTATCTACATTTTATAGTAGGAAAGTTCAGTGACAAACGGGCGAGTGCGCTAATCATGACAGAAAACGGCAGAAATATGAATTCGCTTTATCAAAAAAGCCACAAAAAGTATGTCTATTTCACTCCTACGCACGTGCGTCATTACGACTGGATGCTACTTTGAGTTTTTGTATACTGTACATAGACTTTCTCTTAGAGCTCCTTACTCGGTTCTGTTTTGGGAGATCATTTCCTGTTGAACACATTCACACATATTGTGAAATACTTTATAACGACGAAGTAAAAACAAAATAATTTCTTTGAGCCAAAATGATTTCATTGAAACAAAGAGCAAGATGTACAACTTCAGTGTTTTGTTGCGTCACACTTTCTAATGGCTAAAACAAATTTCACTAAAAATCCACTTAACACCATATTACACATTAATATATTTATATGGTGCATTAGTGTCTTAAATGGTGTACAAAGGAAATTAAATAAGGTATCAGAGGGTATAGAAAAGCAAAACTGACAACATGCATTGGTAATAAATAATGATAAAGCAATTCAGTCACAGCACACAGAACAAGACAAGTTTAGGCTGGTCACAAAAACAAAAATCGTCATAATCAATACTTTCTCTTAAAGTAAAAATGTTTTGCACAAATAAGGTTCCACTTGTAAGAACCAGACGACATAAAAAATAAAACTACACATTTTGAGGGACAACAGAGAGGGAAATAAAGACTCAGACTGACACTGAAGGGTAACATGCCACGACATTCTCATAGACACATGGGTGACCTCAGCATGACATCATGAGAAAGGCCCCTCCCTTTCCCCCCGGAGCCTCAGGAGCACGGGGCAGATGGCTTACAGAAAGTACCATGTGCATCGGCGCTCCCATCTCACTACACCTCTTACTCCTATATCTGTAGTGGAAGGATGAGGCCCGGGATACTGGAGTCAGGATCAGCCCAAAGGCTGAAGCTGTCCCGGCCTGGAGCTCCACTGGAATGAGGATCAGCCCAAAGGCTAAAGCTGTCCCGGCCTGGAGCTCCACTGGAATGAGGATCAGCCCAAAGGCTAAAGCTGTCCCGGCCTGGAGCTCCACTGGAATGAGGATCAGCCCAAAGGCTAAAGCTGTCTCAGCCTGGAGATCCTCCAGGGTTCATTCCTGGCCTCCCAATCATCTCAGAGCCAAACAGCCCTCTTTGCAGTGTAACATTTTCAATTACATACAGAGACACACGGAGTATAGTAGAGGAGTGCAAATCTATGCTGCTGCATACACACCTGGCTGCAGCACTGCCAGAAATACGCCCCACCCCCGCGGTGGAGGGGCCCCGTAGCAGAGGGGCCCTATAGCTCATCATGCTGGGGCCCACGAGGCCATTTTGGGTGGTTCTGCACATGCTCAGCCGCCCCCAGGACCAGCCGCATGAACTCCTGGACATCAAAGGAGTAATTGGTGAATTTGGGGTGCTCTCCCAGAGTCGGGTGGTGGCCCTGCGCAGGGACAGACAGAAGGGTGGCAGGTGTTACAGCCTCACTGGGACCTGCCCCCACCCCCCGCAAGATTAATGCCATGGTTAAATACCAGACAAAGGTGTGTGACGGCAATGATGGAGGGCCGACAATGGATAGATAATTTAGAATTATTTGTTCTGTTTTTCATAGTAATGCACAGAAAGGTGCACAAATGTACAAAAATATACAAAAAATGTGCTAACTTATAAGTGGCAGATTCAGTCGCGTTGACGTGCAGATGCAGGTGTTTTAATATACAGATTCAGGTCCTTTAACACGCAGATGCAGGTGCTTTAATGCACAAACTCAGGCAGGTTAATGCATAGATGCAGGTGCCTTAATGCAGATACAGGTGCTTTAATGCACAAATGCATATGCTTTAGTTTTCCAGAATATAAATGTTGGAGACGGACGCCTTCACGCAGGTACACATGCATTATAAAGCTGGTTGTAGCTCATAAGCGACGTCATTAAATGGACATCACCCCCCCTGGATGTGGAGAGCTGCTCCGCATGGTTTCCCCCACCTTGTCCTGAGGAACCACTTTGTCTCTCTTCTGCCAAGTCACGTAGTGGATCCCTCGCAAGCGGGCCAGGTCTCGGTAGCAGCTTTCATCCTGACAGTTATATCTGCAAAAAAAACACAGCCGGTCACTTTATCTTCCATCCTCAGCTGCGAGTGGCCAGACGCCCGAAACATCCAGGCGTGATTAATGCCTCTTTAATTACACGCCGCTTCACCGTCCTGGCGAGCGGCCGAGATACGGTGGAGATAAGGGCGTCTGCGAGTCGCAGCTCTGCACGGGAAGCGGGGCGTCACGTCAAGACTGGCGGGCAGGGGGGGGGGCACATACAGTTCAAACACCACGGCCCAGTCCGGCAGAAACAGGAGGTGGGTCAGCCCAGCGCCATGCATCCCTATAAAGATGTCCGAATTGTGTGTCGTCCGGATCTGCTCCAGGAAAGGGACGTCCCTGAGTGTTTGAGGAGTGAGGGACAGAAACAGCAGGTCAATTTATGCTTCGAGACTCCTTAGCCCGCAAAGATGCCCACAGCATATACTAATGCTACAATACCAGACTCACTTGAATTTGTAATCCACAAGCTTGACCTCAAACAAAGGAACCGTCTTCAAAGCCCCGATAAGCTGTAACCGAGTCCATTATAGTGCGATTAATGGCCACACCAATGACGTTACAGCTCGCCAAACAGTGCAGCCACGGCAGCTCCAGTTTATTGTAAATAAGGCGTCATTGGCAGGTTGTGCAAGATTAAATATCAGTAATAAATCATTATATGGGAAACAGCTCACCTCTTCCTGATTTAAAATCTTACGGTACTCCGTACTCCGGGAGAGCAGTGTGACGCGAATCCTGCCATCCTGAGAAAAGGCCAGGGGCCACAGGTCAGGGTCCAATTAACATGGGGGGGGGGGGGGGGGGTTTCAATCACATATCCATCCATCCATCCATCCATCCTTTATCCTTTGGAGGTTTGTGATTGTTTCACACCAAATTATGACATTTTATAACATCCCTAGGAAACGAGTTATAATCCAGTAACTTCTGGGACTGGGTGCACCATATAAGTACATAATGTGAAACGCACACTGCTGAAGCTGATGTCCAGTGTCACTCTAAATGTTTCTTACGTAATGGTGGCCAGCATCGTACCTTTCTGTGAAGTCAGACACACAGTGACAGCTGCAGAGAGACAGTCTACTAATCTTAGGCCTAATCTTGGACCAGTTCCCCCAGCAAGCCCATTAAAAAGGGAAGCATACATTCCAACCAATGAATAATAAAATGTTTTTATTATAAACCCATCCATCCATCCATCCATCCATTTCCCAAACCGCTTATCCTACTGGGTTGCGGGGGGTCCGGAACCTATCCGGGAAGCAATGGGCACGAGGCAGGGAACAACCCAGGATGGGGGGCCAGCCCATCGCAGGGCACACTCACA
>JAODJX010000083.1:7221034-7238974 GCA_026776945.1 Isichthys henryi
CCCCCCCCCCCCCCCCCCCCCCCCCCCCCCCCCCCCCCCCCCGCCCCCCCCCCCCCCCCCCCCCAGAAGTGACTATTTGAGTTGGACCCCAGAAACAACACACCTGTCCCTGAATAGGTCTATCCCCTGCATATTCTTCCAAGCATCACTATTCACTGGTCATGTGATGGTGTGGGGATCCATCTTAGATCTGGCATTCAGACTTACACTTAGTTGTGGTTCTAGCTAGTTTGGCACCCTGTGAGAACCCCCCCATTCAGCACCCGCCCCCCCATCCCTCATGACCCCACTGACAAAAATTGTGTGCTTTTCTCCAATCCCCACGAACAAAGAAGTCTCATTTTCATAAAGACATTTGAAACAATCCAAATAAACAATGATAAAATATAAAATAGATTTCACTAATAGCATTGGTACCATTCAAAATGAGCTGTTTGATGAATTCCCCCGCTCCCCCAACCTCTGGCTTCAGCCCTGCCCCTCAACGCAGCCCCCCTCTTCACCACCTCATTATTCTGAGTGGTAGCCTGTCTAGCCCACAAACTACAATCAGGGCAGCCTCTCCTACAAGGTCAATTGACCCACATGGTGAAATGGTACCATTGACAGGATGTGCAAATAAGCAATAGAAATCCGATGGCACAAATGTCACAAACATTTTTTGTGTGTGTGTGTGTGTGGGCACCCTGTGCCACCCCCTGCAAGATGCCACCCTGAGCAGCTGCCCCTGTTGCCCACACCTAAATCCTCCAGTGTGTATACTGAAATACAGCGGAACCCGCTTATAGTGATCACAGTTATAGTGATCAACCGCTTACACGGATCAAAAAGCTTGGGACAAAATCATTCCTTTACAAATACTGTTTAAATAATTCACATATAGTAATCAAATAGTCCACATACAGCGTTCATTTTTGGTCTTTTTATATGGAAAAAAATTTAAGCTACGGTATTCTTTAAATATTTTTTTTACTTTTCTTTACTTTAATAAATCTGCTTTGCGTTACGATAGCCCGTCTGCTTCTGGCTAGCTACCTGGGGTTAATACTGTGTGCACAGAAAACATGACGGGAAAAAGAAAGTTATTTTCTCTCTATGACAAATATAGACTCATCGAAGCTTATGATAATGGCTATTTCAATATTAGTTTAAATACTAGAACTATAAGTGGAAATTAGCGGGAGAACATTTTAAAACGAATTTGAGGAAGCACTTCTTTACACAGCGTGTAGTTAGAGTATGGAATAGTCTTCCTGCTAGTGTAGCGCAAGCTGAAACCCTGGGTTCCTTTAAATCAGAGCTAGATAAGGTTTTAACACCTCTGAGCTATTAGTTAAGTTCTCCCCAAACGAGCTTGTAAATTCCCTCCTCTCTTTTGTAAATTTCTTATGTTCTTATAAACCGCCAAAAACTAGCCACTGAGATACAACGGCAAAACTATAATAAGCTATATTTTACGTACAATATTGTACTCCAATGAAGCGGTGAGAAAACCGAGGAATCACGGCAACGGCGAATGAAAATTAAGAAAAGTGAACAGTATTATAGCGTATTTGAACAATACATACTTCAGTAATTTAATTTGTACAGTAGTGTAATTTTAAAACCGTTTGAAACAGCTGTACTGTATTTTGAAAGACTCAATAAAAGTCTGTAAACAGCGACACTGTCTGTTCTATTACCTTATATTCATGTAATAAACATCCAATTGTCAATTACATGGTAATCTGCCTGAGACATAAAGAAAAAGGAAAAAAATCGAGTATAATGATCGTCCGCTTATAGTGATATCAATTAGACAGATGTGATCACTCTAAGCGGATTCCACTGTATTTATCATTGAGAGTGCCTTGATGTTATTGCATATGGAAAATTATTATTAGCAGATTACATAGTTGAAATCATTCAGTTGCATGGCTTCAACTATGTAAGTTGCTAACATCGTTTAGTTTACTTCCCAACATGTAGCTTAGCGACTGCTAGATTGCATAGCACCATGGGCCTGTGCGTGGCCATGCTATGGCTTAACACAGCCCCAAATGTTCATTCTCATGATAAAAATGCAGGGTATCAGCCACAAGCCTAGGGGACACTGCACACATGTAGTCACAATGACACAAGGCGAATCATTGTAATGTGCCCATTTGCTGCCACAGGCCCGTCACACGTATCCATGCTTCCCTGCAACGTCGTCCGGTATCCAGGGGGCCTAGAATTTTCTAAACAATGGATCGGGGACAGGCAGAGACAGGGCTGAGGGGGCGGCCTGCAATACTGATATTTCTTATAAGACCCTAGAATTGGAACGGCGTAATACGGGCTGTCAACAGGGCAGATTGTGTCGTAAAAAAAATCACGACACTACGTGTCCACCCACCACTCACAGCTTAGTAAATATAACAGGCTCCTAAGAGGAAAGGCTATTTCGTCACGGGGAAGATTATCTGTACTGCCGAACAGAGGGTTTTATCTTGAAGGATTCGAGCAGCTGAAATGAATCGAGCTGCTGTAATGAACTGCCAGGCTCGTTCCCTGACATTAGCCGCCCAAAATGGATGGCTCCTTGGGAGTTTGTTTTAGAGCTGAGGGTTTCCTTTAAAGCTTTAAACCCTCAGGTTTTGCAGACTTTTATCAGGACTACTTTGCTTTGAACCTGAGCTTCTAATTATTAGTAAGAGTGACAGCTTTCCTGCTTCATGCTGGTTAAGGTGAAGCTACATGCTAGCAGACGATTTGCTTGTTTGATTGATCTGATGCGTTATCTTACCTGGGTATGTCCCATCAGGGTAAGAAATGCTGTCATTAGGTGACTCACACAGCATTTTAGCTCATGTGCAGCAAATTAAAGAGTCAAATGTCTGATTTGTTCCTAAGCAGATAACCGCTAGGCTAGTAAGCCTCTTTAATGAATTTAACATCGAATAAAACAGTATATTTTTATTCTGCAGTATTCATACCTTTGCAAAGTGACTATTTACATTTTTAGATTTTTTTGTCATGGTAGAATCCCTCAATTAATCTTCCAGTTTTCCACATAGATAGTTTATCACGCAGAATTTCAGTATCGAACCTCAAAGCCAATTTAAAATCAGGCTGGGTAATAATCCTAGGCAATATTCTAACACAAGGAAATCTTCAAATTAAAATGACGTGAACGGGAAATGGGCGCTTGTCACTTTTAAAATTCATTCACAATCATCACTCATAGTCGTCATGTTTCCACTGAGCACGTGAAGTACGAAATCACCAAACTCTGAACAAATGTCCAGCCACTGCTTGTAAGTTCATAATAACTATTTTTATTCTTGTACAGGGAGAACACTTACAAAAGAGACCCTTAAAAAGTAGTGACCCTTAAAAAGATATACTATTAACACAAAAGCTTCACAAAAAGAAGTTACAACGTCTGGCTTTATTCTCCTATATGTCTTAATAATTTTACACATTGTTCTTCTCAGTGTAGATGTTACAAAACCACTCAGTAAGATTAAAACTCATAGGAACACTTTAAACATCAGTTTTAATATCTTTACATAAAAGTATGCATGATACTGGAGTCCTATATGAGTTTGACCTGAATGAAATGGCCCACATTAATTATCTGGGGATGATGGATTTGTAACATTACATTTCACTGTTATTTCTGCTTCACTAATATGCTAACCCCCGCCCCCCCCCCCACCCTAAATGTGTTTTTTCACGTGGTGTTAACAATACACAGCTGTGCTCGACCGGCTGAAAAGTACAGGACAAACATGAGCCGGTCGGGCTTATGGCTGGCACAAGGCATTCTGGGAGAAATGCTCATTCCTGGAAGGTTTTATGTGATTTGTGGTATCGTTCACGTTTAACAGCATTTCCTTTTTTACCCTCAAATCAAGCATCTAGACTTACGCCTTCTGCGCTTTGGGGGCCTAACGTCGTGCATTTCTTTTAGATTCAATGTATTATTCATATATGCACACAGAGAGATGGATTTGTTAAAATATTACATGGAATCAGCTATGGAGGTGTATGTCTCCTCCTGCTTAATGATATCACACCCCCTGCCGGCCCCACCGTGGGGCAATACAGGTCCTGTTAGCATGACAGCTGCTCTGGCAGTGTCCAGCTGTGACATCTGAGAGGGCCAGCGTGTGGGGTTTAAAACTGCCCCACGCTGACACCAGTGATGAAATTCGGACGATTTTTAACGTGACACAAATTGGAGTCCTTTCATGTAATGTGTGTATGTGCTAAGGTTTGATCTTTGAGGAATGCAAAGCGAGGCATTGAAGGATCTTGCCTCCAGATCTCAGGCTCTAATGTTCAGCTGCCCCTCCACAGCGTCTGAAAATCACCTGAGTGCTTCGAGCAGTCCCGACAGACACCTTCTGCATGTACGTGTCTAACACCAGACTGCCCCAGAGAGTACGTGGGTATTGCGTCCTAAAAAACGATCCGTAAGATCCCAAAGATGTTTGAGGTTAAGAATCCATTTGATTCCCATCATCCCTCAAGGCAGCCTGCATGAAACATTAACATCACTGCCTGTGAATATTGTCACCATCTGACTTTGAAGAACCATTCTGGTAACGTGACCCCAGTCTATACAGACTCCCTGTCCCCTTCAGCATTAATAATAATCAGCATAGTTGTTGTTGATTAATAATGATTAAGTACCGTGAGACTGATCATACTTCCAGCGGGACACCTGCTAGCACAAGAAATTCTGACTCCATCACCCGACTCCTTCCTGATTGGATCACCTTCATGTAACTTTATATTCTGACCAATCCCTGTCGTGTAATTGGGTTCAAATATTGTCCTCTCTTCCCTTAGGTCCTCCCCCAGAACACAGTTGTACCAGGCCAAGGGCAGCGTGGATCTTTGGTGGTCTGTGACTGACCAGCTGCCGCTCGTACTGGATCATGATTGGCTGAAATATCCTGTCAGTTCCTGTCCGACCCCACGCCCACATCCATCCATGTCTGCCTCACCAATGCCTTTCCAGACGATCTTTGTTTCATTTGATTCCTTCATTTTCCATGCATCAAGGTTTCATGGCTTCGCCCGTCTTAAGGAGCTGTTATTCAATAAGGCATGAAATATTCAGGCGCAGCCTTGCCACCGGCCATTTTTGACTCGCTGTTCACGCCTCATATCGATTTGGTGTGTACGTTTTTAAGCACGGGGAGACTAGCGCCTGTGACGTGCTGGTTTGCACCTCTCACTTTGGTGCTTTTTTCATCCTTCCTGCACTGACACATTCCGTCTGCACTCCGGCAACACGTGAACCCTCCAATTAATGAGTGCCGAGCCACCTCACACAGTTTAGTCACCCCGAAAAGAGTGGGGTGTGTGTGCATGCATCTATAGCGGACAGGGCTGTGATGACTTTGAGACAAAAAAATATTATTAATCATTCATGTTTCACTGTTATTTACATTTTCCCCCTTATGCATTTCAACGGTGCATTTTAAGGAGGCTAACAGCAAACAACATAAAAAGGCTCTTTCTTACCGACTTAACCCTTCTGAGATGAAAAAAACCCCCAAGTACAGTTTCATTATGATATATTGTTTAATTCAAGGTGACAAACCAATGGCATATCCAGCCCTGGACACTGGTTTGAGAGGGCAGCGTGTTGTCTGGCTTTCGACCCCATGCACCTCCCTGGACCTCCCTGCACTTCCCGCCCAGAGACTTTCACACCTAGACTTTTGTAGCCTTTGGATTCTCCGCATTGACGTCACCCCCGGAATAAAAACCATAAGCCTCCTCCACGCATCTCCAGCAGATGAAGAAGCAAGGATGAGGTCGGCTTTGAGGAGACGACTGCCGGGTTCTCCATGTGACAGGGCCGCAAAGTCCATGCGTTCGCAAATCTGCATGCAGGACGGGGGCTCTGGCAGGAGCTGCTTCGGGACGCAGGAGGAAATGCTCTTCTGTCAGGTGGTTCGTGGTGAAGATGGCTGTCCTGACCCAACCCCCTCCCGGAGCATCACGGCAGATTTTATATAATTCTAATAACCATTCGCCACTGGTTCTGAAACCTCTTATTTTGCAGGGAAAATGTCAGAGAAGGAAGGATACAGGATGACACCTTGGAAGGAGAGAATCGTGGATTTCCTCAGGAAGCACACGTCTGCTTCTTCACATGCTGTCTCTGCAACCCCTCCGTCTAGCAGGGGTACGATTCCAAGCCCCTGGGGGTGGAGGGGTGCTATATGTTGGATGATTCATTTTCAGACGTTTTCTCAGCTCAACTGAATAACAGCCTGCCTTTCCATCAGAGCTCTCTTGCTGCCGTTGCACACAGCTCCACAAAATCCACCTTCATGGTTGGGAGGCTGGGAATCAAGGTGCTGCCGCCTGGACCAGACCTGATCCCATCGAGTTTGAAACGTGACTCAGGCCATTTTTATAAAAACTGACAATATGCCCTGAAGCTGATAGAGAAACCAAGAAAAGGCCTATCTTACACATTGCTAATTAATCAGACATGATTACTGCTAATAATACTGAAAAAACCCATTAGCTTCATTTCTATTCACTATTGGTTTGTAAATCATCAAAGGAGACCATGTGCCTTTCCTTAGGAGTGTGGTGTGTCTGGTGCTTTCAAAATGAGATCCTTTTAATGTTCATTCTTCTTAAAGGGAGTTTTTACTGGTCAAGTCTTTGCACATACAGTACAGGCTCCGCTGTCTGCGTCTGAGCGGCTGAAATTGCTCATTTTATGGAAGGAAGTTTCCAGAGCGTCAAAAAAAGCCCCTTAATAGGAATTTGGTGGCGTCTCGATTCCCTGGGCAACCGTAGCTTCAGAAGATGGAGTCAGCTTCAGTAGATCCCAGTCTGCAGTCCTGCCACCGTTGGGCTGAGCTTGTCAGGCACATTTATTTATATATTTTGCCATCTGCTTATTTATAGAGTAGCTACACAGGGCTGCCCGTATCTCCAAGAGCTGAAATTTACTCAGGAGGATTTGGTGACAGTTACTGTCCTCTTATCGGGCTCTAAGTTATGGAGAAATCCATACCGTTACAGTATCTCCTCCATTACTTGCTGTTCTTCTTCCGGATCTTTCTGCGGATGGACAGCACTGTGGCAGCTCAGTATGCGAGCAGAAAGGTGCGGTTTGGTCAAAGCCACGAAGGTTCAGGTCTAAGGAGGCCCTCACCGATATCAGCTGCTCAGCCTGACTGCTCGGGCGAAGCATCTGACTTTATGACTGCGGGGAAATTGGAAGCTGTTTTCCATAAGAACATCGCCTTGGCAACAATGTCCAGATGCTCCCCAGGTTACGAGGGTCCATATTACAATATTTTGACTTTATGATGGGTAACTGTTTTTCACTTTGAGCAAATTATTCGATAAACTACATGAGATATTCAACATTTTATTAAAAAATAGGTTTTGTGTTAATGATTTTGCCCAACTGTAGGCTAATGTAAGTGTTATAAGCATGTTTAAAGTAGGCTAGGCTATGATGTTTGGTAGGTTATGTGTGCTGTGTTAAAAAGCATTTTTGCGTTACGATATCTTTGCCTTACGGTTTACGGGAACTTAACGCCATCGTAACCTGGGGAGGGGCTGTATTGGTGGGAGATTAAAATTCCCATGAGAAAATGTGACTGATATGGATACATATTGAAGGTGTGACCACCAGAGTTGGATAATTCAGGTCCAGAAAGTAAAAAAACAACCAACCAGTTGAGCATGAAGAATCACAATCACAGAGTACTCAACTGGTTGGTTGAAACAAAATCCTGATCTGGACTTTTACTCTCTGGACCAGAACTACCCACCTCTGCTGACCACAGACTGTCTGACCAGCCCCCCAGTAAACAGTTTAGGGTACATATTCAGATGTTATACAAAGAAGCCCTTGCAGTGTCCTGTTTACTTACAGCAGTGGTCACCAGCTTTAATCCTGTGGATCTAGGTACAGCCCTAATGTAATCTGATACAGATAAGTATTGGAGCCAGCCATATTGAAGCGAAGTTAGCTCTAATATGAGATGCCATTGAAGGGTCTGATTATCAGTATAAGGCGTCATAAATTAGGGCTGCATCTAAGCTCTGCAGGGTGGTCGACCTCCAGGAGCAGAGAAGGTGACCACTGACCTAGAGAATGTCAGGTTTTTTACTCCTGGAAGGAAAAGAGAAAGGCTTAATGACGCTTGATAGTAAGAAGCAGTATGGTGCCGTATCTATGCGGAAATACTGGGAATGGCTTGGGAGTCCATATCTCTTTGAATCAGCCTTGTTCTGGGGCCGGGCCTCCATCGATTGGTGATGGTGCCAGCCCAGTGGTCGCTACCTGGATGTGAACCCTGTTCTGCAGCGGGACAGACAGAAGTGCCCAGTCACTGAGGTGGGAAGGCTATCTCACACCCGCTAGCCCCCACCCCCTGCCTGTGGGCCTGATCACTGGGCATTCTGTCATTCCGGAAGGGAAGGGAAGGGAAGTAGAGGAGGGAGGGAGAGAGGGAGTCAAAGAGAGGGAGAGAAAGAAGAAAGAACTCAAATTTTCTCTTACATCCTCATGTAACATGATTTCATTCTAAAACCCCCAATGCCCTGTCTATAGCCCCAGCATCGCGCCTTGGTGAACCACTCAGACTCTGATGCCGACTCCAGAGACGACAGCTCACGGCAGCAGAGAGGATCGTGGGATGCAGGTGGGCCTTCCTGAGGGCTCTGTGTGCTTGACTCACAAAGGAGGAACTTGCCCCCGAGTGGAAGCGTCCCGGAGCACCTGCCAACCAGCCGGCATTTTGGGCTAACAAAGACTGCAGCGGTGCAGGAACGGGATCTGTGTTTAAAGCGTTATGTTTGAAACTGGGACAAAAAATAGCACCTGGCTTTTCCACAAGACTGTGGCTCGTTCCGCCTGCTTCACCTTCAGCTTGTAGACAGGACAGTTCTGCAGCCGCCTTGACGTTGTCCTTTACTACAGTAAAACTAATATTTCCCTGGTGGAAAGTGGGATCCATCTGCTGGTCTGCGGTCACACAGCTGGGAAGGGCACCAGTGTACATTCCCCTTTCAGAATCAGCCTTCTTTGGTTTTTAAGCGTCTGCTAGCCTGTGCCTCATTGTGTCTCTGATCAGGATTTCTGTCCTTTTTCACCGGGGAAGTCAGATGTCTGATAGCACCCTCATCACAACATGTCCTTCACATTTCATCAGACCATGAAATTTGGCCACAAAAGGCCGGTTTTTAGGTAACGGTTGAACGTACATGTACCGGTTACTATCAGTTAGCACTGATTACGAGTCGGTTTTACTCCGCATATCCAATCGATCCACGGAAAGCCACCTGAAATCCTTTGATTAATGTGAAATCCTCAGCTACTTAGGCTTGGCAGCTAAGGGAGGGGGACAAGATTGTTCTCTCTCTCATTCTCTCTCTCTCTCTCTCTCTCTCTCTCTCTTTTTAATTGAATGCTGGCAGCGCTGTGCGGTACCTTGGCCGAGGTATCGCTGTAGGCGAGGGAAATTCGAAGGCCATTCTCATTAGGGGAGAGACGTTAGTGAAAAGCGATGACTTGGCAGGTCTTAGAGCTCCTTGTGAAAGCTGGATTTACCGTGCCGGATGTGTGCTGGGCAGCCCTGATAAATTACCCTATATGCCACTGATCTACTGTTTTCATTTAACCACAGAGCATTAAAGAACAAACAGGCAGTGTGGCGTGAGGCATTTTTTTATTTTTATAGGCGGAAGGTTCCGGATCCCGTGTTCCTGGATGCCAGCGTCCTGTAGGGTTCAATTAGCGCCTGGTTCACACCTGAGCTCCAGGTACCGCATGATATATTCAGTATTACCTGACAGGGGTCCAGCCTGCGTCTGGGGTGTGTGTGCATGCATGTGTGTGTGCGTATTTACGCTGAATGTGACCCAGTCAATCATATGTATTATTTATATCTGTATGAATTTACAAAGACTCTCTAAGGTACGTGGTACTTAAATGGACTGTGTAAATATGTAATGAATGGGTTTGAGCAAAACATTGCATACTGAACAAACTGCAGCAATTAGGGGAGATATGAACCTCATCCTGTTTATGGGTCAGCAGTTCTGGTTCTCTGTCCACTGATTGTATTTTTAACTGGCTTCACTTTTAACCAGCTCTAAGCCTGCTGTCGATCTTTCTTCCTGTTACTGCTGGCCGACTGGAAAAGTGAATATCCCCACTCTTCAGTATTTGCGATATTCCAGTTTCCTCCTACAATCTAAAAGCATGCAGTAAGGTGAATTGGTGACTCTAACTTAGTCATAATCTATGTGAAGGTGTGTATGTGTGTCCCCTACATTGCGCCATCTGCTGCATGGAATAGGATTCATTCTCACTCACCATGACTGTGCTGGTGAAGCGGCTATGGAAGACAGATGTGAAGAATGATTTCAGGAAGAGATATTTGCAGCGTGTTAAGTGCAGCACTAAGTGACCGGTGAAAACACATGACAAGGTTGATATGTTGAATTTGAGACTTTGGCTCCGCCTCCACACTCTGTCCGATGCTAGCAACTTTTGCAACAAAAGTCTCCCCTCTCCTCCACCTCTCCTCCACCTTGAAAGTGGGCCAGGAGCTGCCTGCGTGGGGTCACTGGGGCCCTGAATGACGAGAATGGATGCATGAGGGGGATTCTCTTACTGTTGTGGGCCAGTACTTTTTGAGGACACCTCCCCAGTGTCGCACGAGTCTCACACGCATACACACGAACAGTTGGGCAATTAAGGGACTCCTAGCTCCCTACTTCGTCAGCCCAAACACTTCTGGCTACATTTATGAGTTTGTCGTGTTCACTGGAGAAGACTGGTCAGGACAGTCTGCATATAATAAATGTCTCTACAGAAGTAAATGGGCAAATGCCCCAATTGCTAAAAAAATCTACTTCCTAGCTGCAGCCAGTCAGAATATGGCAAGTAGAGAATAGGTTCATTTGTGTTTCGTGACAGAAAGAAGAGGCAAGGTATTAAATATAAATTTGCCTATTGATACTACAGGCCTATATACAGTTTTATAGCTTTTCAAGCAAATTCAGCCTCATTTGGGGTTTAAATGACAGCAACACTTGGACAGTGGCTCTCATACTCTGTACACTGTGATACCACTGCGATAACACTGTGATACCTACAATTCTTGATCCACCAATTAAACTAATTATGGTAATTTGAGAATGAAGTGTTCTATTTAGAACTCAAAAAGCATGTCGTCGTCAAAAAGGAAAATGGCTGAAACACTGTGGGGGGGGGGGGGGGGCGCAGCCCAATGCCCCCACTTCACTGGGCCCACTTCAGAAAAGAACCATGTTCCTCTGCTGCACCTCCCGAAAAAGTCTCTGCCTGTAAGAAGCCTCCTCCCTGGTGTCTTGGTGCTTTACTGCACCTACTCCATGCCGGCAGCCTTTGTAGAGGGCGAGGACCAATCAAAGGGCTTCCTGGAGCAGAGTGGGTGGACCTTCTTAAATAAGTATCAGTGTGAGAAGTGAACCCCAAATACAGAGCCCACTGCAGGGTGCACATCCAGATCCACTCAGCGAAAAGATATTTCTCTTTGTTCACTGTCATTACTGTGAGCATCAGCTGAACTGCATCCTCTCTCCTTGCAAGACACCTTCACAACAAATGCCTCCTCCTTCATCCACGGCTGGCACCCCAGCAGTCAGCACCGGTTACAGCATGAGGAACAGGGACCAAAGGTCTGGCCCTATTCGCCTATTCACCTGTGCCCACACAGCTTGCCACAGATGTGTCCTGCGGTAGCATGTCAGCATCCGCTGCGATTACGGGGAACAAACGCATCACCCAGTAGGACAGGCTTCTACACGGAAATGGTTTTCCACGTAGGACACAGCATGCTTGAAGGTGTCAATACTTTTCATGTACCTGGATAACAATCTTTGTATTCTTCTCCAAGCCCTTTAAGCCATTTAGTTTCATAAGTAGAACAGGGCCAATCGAACTGGCCATGTCATTCACCAAAAGAAATTCTTGACAGGCATAATAATAATAATAATAATAATAATAATAATTCTTACAGTTTAGGCTGCGCATTTGGTTTTAGGGAGGGAAAAAAAAGTAAATAAATAAAAATAATAATCCCAATACTACGTGCTTTGGACCCTTAATAATAATATTATCATTAATAATAATAATAGCGTCATTATTAGTAGAGGTGAATCTGACGCCACTGTTCAGTACTGGCATAGGGATGCCATCTACTGGAAAACGTGATTCATTACAATATGTCAGGATGTGAAGTTTACATTTTGAAACGGGATACGAACTGCGAACTGTTACTAAATAATAGACCATATGTGCATCTATTATTATAGACAGATAATATAAATAGCGTCGTGTCAACGTTTTGTAAAGTTTTGGTTGAACAAAATAGTGTTATAAATCGAACAGATATACATGCACGCTCGTTCCTTTCACTCTGCGTGGCCACGCCCTCCGTCCCGCCCCAGCGTGCTGACGTCACAACGCGCTCGTTTGCGTGCCCGAAGCTCCAACCTCCGCAGAAGTTGACGAAGTGAAGAAAAGCGGCGGTCTGCGGAGACGAAGTCGGTGTTCGCGAAATCGCACAAAGGTGAGTAAATAATGCAGGAAGACGTGAGAGAAACAGCGCCCGCGGGCCTCGGTGCCGCGGGTTTGGCGGCTTCCCTCGACGGCTGCGCCTTAGGGGAAGTGTCCGGGTGACATGCCCGTTTTTCTGTTTGTGCTCTTGGCGGTAGCCGGGAGTGACCGACCTGTGGGGACGCGAGCCCGCTACTCTTACCGCGTGGCCGAGACCGGGGTGGTTTATGTTGGCGGATGGTGAAACGTGGAGCGGGTAGAGGTCAGCAGCCCTGGTTGGAGGGGTCAGCCCAGCAGTGTGTGGCGGGTAGCAGTGCGCCGTGACCCGGCAGGTATTTAACGGTGTGAGTGGCTTATAGATGGAGGGCACACACCGGGGGTTGGGAACTCACCATCGGGGAATCAGAGCTGGTTCCGAGTCCAGCTTCCACTTGACCCTGCTGGGCCTGGTAGAGTCGGCTGCTTTTAAACGTGCACTGCTCTTCCATGTGTATAAATACAGCAGCGAATCCCGGCTGAGGCCTCTTACCTGGTTCATCTGGGCTGCTCTTTGTGAGTGTCAGGTTGGCAGGCTACCAGGCTCACTGTTCCCGACTTGTTTCTGCAGTCAGCACGGTGCGCAGGGTGACCGGCTCAGCAGTACTGCTTGGGGACGATGGCCACGCCTTTCGTTCCGGTTCCGGTCCCCGTGGAGCGAGTCCAGCGAGGCAGGAGCCCCTCGCGAGTCTGGAGGACATCCTCATCTGGAAGCACATCCACCAGCTCAAACTCGCCATCCAGAGCACAGGGGGATGAGGCGGGACCCTCTGCACAGGCTCAGCCGAACGGGATGGGTTCATCCGTACAGGGTTCTGCGCCTCTCCGGGTGGAAGAGGGCTCTCAGGGGCCCAACTGGGAGGAGCGGCCCCTGACCCCAACTCTGCTAGGCTACGAGGTCATGGAGGAGCGTGCAAAATTCACCGTAAGACCCTTAATTCCCGTTTCTCTCACCGCTACCCATAGGCTCAGATTTTGCCCAGCGCTTGTGCTGCTCTTGCATCCCTTTGGGGGGTGTTGTGTAAACTGTTATGGTTGGCACGTGTTTGCACAGGTGTGCCTGGTGGTCCGTGGTGGGAAGTTTATGCCCAGGGAGAAGTGGGGGGTGAGTTAACAGGACTGTGTGCTGATTTAGACAGGTGTATTGCATAGTTTTCGTGCACTGTGCCTTGTGCTGCTTATCAGATGGAGCCAAAGGCACGCTGTCGACTAGATGCCGCAGATATAAAGCCTCAGCGAGGAGGATGTTGTCATTGTGTGTCGTTTTACAGAACAGAAATGTCAGCGAACAATGGGGCATGTGAAAAGTACCCAATTAGAATAAAGTGATGTCCAGAGTACCTGCATTATATTGTCAAGGATGATGGTGTTTTGCAGTTTCCCTGGGGGAATTTTGGACACAGACTGGCCACGTTTGTTCCCGTTTCCTGTGTCATTCAGCTTTATTCTCATTGGCTGTTCGCTCCATCTTCCAGGTTTTGAACAAAATGGTCTTCTACCCTTGGGCTTTCTGTTTTAGAGCCTCTTCCTCTTCCTGTTGTTCAGTAGTCTCACACCATCCAGAGAGCTACCTGGTGGTAAAATCTGAATCTGTTTTCTTTATAGTGCCTTTCATAATGCCCGTCAGAATTTAACTGTGGATGTGGTCAAACCTTGACAATAATAATAATGGATACTTTATTGTCTTATCGCCTCCCTCAACTTGCTCTTTGTAGAGTAAGCTGTCTGCGAAGGGCTGCCACCCGTAGCGGCGCCCAGGGAGCTGGGGGTTAAGGGCCTGTGCTCATGCCGGTATTTGTATTCATACAGCGTGTTTCACAGGTTAAGAACGATTGATTGTATTTTATCATGTATGGGTGGGATGTTGTACCTGGTGGGGTGCTGTGGTCTGGTCTGGTTCGTGCTGGCATGTGTGGGGGTTCTGTCGCCTGCTCTATCCGGAACTGCCCCTGTACCAGGTGAATTACAGTATTTCAGTGTAAAGTGCAGCTCCACTTGCTGCTTTTGAAGATAGTCCCCTGCTTTCGAACCTGGTCATTCACCACCATTCCCTCTGTGTCCTGCAGGTCTACAAGATCCTAGTACGGAAGACTCCGGAAGAGAGCTGGGTGGTCTTCCGGAGGTACACTGATTTTGCAAGGCTTAACGGGAAGGTGAGCTCGCCCTCTGAGGTCACGTGCCTGTAATGGTACCTCACCAAACTGCCCACTGGTCCATTTGGTGGGTACCTACTGCAGGGGGTTCCCAGGCCAAAATGGACCTGCCCAGACCGATGGTTCACTGAGCCCTTAAACTCCAAAAGACAATTAAAATCACATTTCAGTACTGCGTTTATTCAAATGTGGAAAAATGTTCCAGGGGTTCATATTTAGTGATATCAACATTTAAGTGTGTCGACCAGATAGCACAAGTTGAGTTTTATTCAACAGTATTTTCTTAAGTGATACTTAGAGGATGCTTTCTGTTATCCAGAAGGGTTGGTTACTGACCTTAACATAGAAACAGGTAATAAAGTATAAAACAATTTCCCACTAAATAGCATGTAGGTATTACAGTTGGACCGGTATTTCTGGATTTGGGAAATGAGAGGAAGACAATTTACACCCTGAGGTGTGGCTGGGGGGGTGAGGTAACCTTTCTTACAGACACTGTTTTGAAAGCTGGCATGTGATCATACAGAAAGTTAACAGATTAACAACAAGTTAATCATCTTGAAAATGGTATTAAAAGGCATTAAAAAAGGTGATCTTAAGGAAAAAAATCCTATGTCCATGTATCGTGGTCACATTTAGCGTTTTGTACTGGATCCTTTTTTCTTGGACACATTCTCTGAGTCATTTAAGGTAGAATGTGAAACCTGACGTCATGCACGATCATAAACGGGAGCACATGATTTTGAGTGCGTTTGATGAAAGTCCTCCATTTCTTTACCTTGCTCCAAAAACCTCTCCCTCCCCCACCTTGCTTACCTTTGCTCGCTGCTAAATTGTGGAAGTGACCATTACAGAACAAAGAGGCACTTTTGTCCGAAACCTCAAAAAAGTTAAAAGTTCAAAAGATTAAACATGCCACTTGACGGAAAGGATTTAAATTTCTGTCAGATTGTTAGATCACAGGCAATATAAGCGCTGACGGAAAGAGGACGCAGACCTCATCCACGATCATGGCAGTCAGTGTTTCTACTGCTTGTGTTCCCGATTGTTCCGGATGTTTCCTGACTGCCATACCTGGTGTGTTGTGTCTTTCTGGGTGTCTGTGCTGGCCTTCAGCTGAAGGAGATGTTCCCCGGATTTCGCCTGGCCCTGCCGCCCAAGCGCTGGTTTAAGGATAATTACAACACGAGCTTCCTGGAGGAACGGCAGCTGGGGCTGCAGGCATTTCTGCAGAACCTGGTGGCTCACAAAGACATCGCCAACAGGTACGTGTGTGTGTGTGTGCTCCAGGTATACCTTACGCTGTAGGGGAATAAATGCCAAAAGTCTTATATTTTGTTTGGTTACTTATGGTTAGGGCTGGGTGGGGCTTAAGGTTGTCATTTTTGGGATTCAGGTTATACCAATAGAAATTAAGGGATGGTGCCCATAAAAATATGAATACAAAGGTGTGTGTGTGACAGAGGGAGAAATACCTCAAATGAGGGCACTACCAAATGCTTTTCCCCCCTAAGTCTGCTGCCTCCCCAGGCCTCTGGGTGGCCCCACAAAAATAACTGACCTTAGCCCTGTATTTGAGTGCTGCAGAATAAAGGGCATGTGGTACAGAGCGGTAGGAATGGCCTGTAATCCACACAGGGGGACTTAGCAATACTAAACCTCTTTGGGCACAAAGCCGACTGCCATGATCTAAGTGCACAGAATCCCGGCTGGTGTTCTCTGTGGGGGGGGGGCGACGGGTTCAGGCCCCAAGGGCGTCGTCTCCTGGTTCAGGGAGTCTGAAGTGAAGTGTAAGTGGTACTGGGAGAGCTAAGCTGAGAGAGAGGAAATTTCAGTTACCAGGAGGGGTGGCTGATGGTCATGTGACCACCATGTGTCATGTGACCTGGCCGAGTCATCCAAGTGAGCACCTGAACATCGAAACGTTATGAGCCTCAATCTGTCTCAATTTACTGGTAATACTGGAAACCATCTAAATTTATGTTAATCTTAATTTTTACAACTACTGAAATCCTTGCTCTCTCTTTGCAGTTTTGAATTTTATCATATTTATACTATTTTATTCTTTGTATTGCATATTGCTTTTCAAGCGCAATTCTGGCAGCAGGTGGAAAAAGCATTTCATATATTTATTATGTATGTGGCAAATCAAGCTTGAAACGTGAACATTGGTGAGTGGAGGCTGGGTGCTGAGACCTTGCTTTCCTACCCCTGGGCTTTCAGCAAGACTCTCATGCTAGCTGCTAGCCTCCGTGCTAGCTGCTAGCCTCCGTGCTAGCTGCTAGCCTCCGTGCTAGCTGCTAGCCTCCGTGCTAGCTGCCCCTGTTCCCCATCCAGCGTGGCTGTGCGGGAGTTCCTGTGCCTGGATGACCCACCAGGTCCCTTTGACAGCTTAGAAGAGAGTCGGGTAAGACTGCCACGCTCTGCTCTGTGTTTAGTGTTCTTGTATTCCCATGTAATACACGATGGAAATCTCGGCAAAGCTCCTGTATTCATCCTTACAGCCTTTTTTGTTTCAGAATATGTGTGAAGTTGTGGTGCGGAGCTATGTTAAGCCCAGTGAATGTTGTGAAGGAGATATAGATTTGTCTTCTGCTTTTGAGTCCTTTAGCTTGGGCCTTCGTGCCCCTAATCCTTAGAAAAATCTGGGGCACGACAGCTCACTTGTGGAATTTTACTCACTTGTGGAGATCGGAATTCCATCTGCTTGTATTCTGGCAGTGGTGTTGGTCTGCTTCCAGGTCTCAATAGGGTAGATTAAAGAGAGTCATTCTTCCTGTCTCTTCTCACCTTCAGGCATTCTGTGAAACCCTGGAGGAGACCAACTATCGCCTGCAGAAGGAGCTGATGGAGAAACAGAAGGAGATTGAGGCCCTCAAGAAGGTCCTGCTTGAAAAGCAGGTGCACATAGATGCTTTGGAGAAGCGGATGAGGTGAGGTCAAATATGGGAGGAGGGGGATGGGTGTGTCTTAGCGGCACAATAAGTGCATGTCCGCAGCATGAAGGGCATGTGGTGCACGTTAGCGCCGTAGTGGATACATATTAGCGGCGTGAGGGTTGCACGTTAGCGGCGTGGTGGGTACATATGAGCACCGTGATGGGTGCACGTTAGCGGCGTGGTGGGTACATATGAGCACCGTGATGGGTGCACGTTAGCGGCGTGGTGGGTACATATGAGC
>JAODJX010000083.1:7250572-7264010 GCA_026776945.1 Isichthys henryi
GGATATGCGGGGACAGAAATTAAAGAAGGACACGAGAGCGGGGACAACATGTTAATATATGCAGACATGCATGGAGGGAAAGAAATAAAACAGACATGAGACGGGGAGACGGAATAGCATGTGTACTGTATATGTGTGTGTGTATATATGTATAAATATATATACACACAGTCGTGCAGGCACAGCAGATATAAGGCTGTACTCAGTGACACACAGCAAGTATACAGGGACATACAGGGATGGAGAATGAATGAAGGGGCAGAATTAAAGCTCCACTTTGAGCGTAAATGTGTGTAAGCTTATATAATAAAATTACATATTAGTTTTGCTTGTTTCTGTGGTTTGGGGAATGGAGGTCTTATCTCTGCTGAATGCGTTAACTTAGCAGGTGCTAGTGAGAGATAAGGTTGTTTTGTCTGCTTTATGAGGCTCTCCAGCAATGCTAATGCTTTAAAATATGAAATCGTCCATTTTATTAATACTGCTCTTGTTGGGACTCTCTCTTGCCGATAAGAGAGTGATGTCGTGTCTGGATGTGCATGCTGATTTTACAGACAGCAGGTTAAATGTTCTCTATGTCCCCTTTGCTATGTCGCCCACGCATAGCTTTTCCTGTCCGTGCTAAAGACATGCTGGGGCAGTATTAGGAGCCCAAACATGGAAGCTTAAAATGAAGACATAGCCCTGTGCCCCATCTCCTTGATTCCTGCTGTTGTGGGAAACATCTCGGTAGAATGGAGCTTGTTAACTTAATGCAACCAGTCACTATCTTTTTTAAAACAAGGTATCAATCTCAGTGGGCTTTAGCTGATTGCTGTTTTATATCTAAGCCCCGTTTCATCTAAACGCACACAAATTAAATGCCACGGTGTCTCTCTCGACCCTTTTATTTCTCTGCAGTCTGATTGCATCTTGCTTGCCCCAAAACAAGAGCCTTTGTGTTGTTCGGTTGGCTTGTTTTGCACATAAAGCGAAGAGTCTTTCCACTGTTTTCAGTTGCTAGTTCCTTCCTCTATCTCAAAACGGAGCCTTCAGAATCTCCTCTCGATTTCACTGACGTCGCACGCGCCCGAAAGCTTGCCCTGCGTGGTGCGAGGGGCTGTGGCTGTTCAGTTTTCGGGGTTTTGATTTCCTTCTAAGGAAGCAGACACGCCTGGTGCTCATTAGGAGCCAGGAGGGGTGGGAGTTTTGCAGATCAGAACTTCCCCGATATTCCCCCGTCGAGCCCCAGGATCCAGAGGCTGCACCACACACCATTTTTCTTTCTCCCTGCTCAACAGTACGAGCTACATATTTTAGGATGTACGGCTTTTATATGCGCAGATCTTCGGCCACTGCCTTAGGCTCTGTCCTCGGGCCGTATCATTTTTGACTTTGTCGACAGTTTTCTTGGCTCGACTTGTTTTGGGTTCTGCCGTCAGAAGGTAAGAGACTGAATGCCAGGGCCTGAACTGCAGTGATGTACAGGCGTCAGAGCACAATAGTGCGCTGTGAAGGTGACTTCGATTATGGGCAGTTGTCGGTTCCCCTGAGCCTTTTTCGAAGAGGCTGCTTTGAATTTGAGTTCCACTATATTCCACCTTTTTTTGCTGCTTTATGTTGACATACTGATTGCTCTTAATGAATCCTTATATCTATCCCCCTGGTTTCACAGTGTCTTGGGTTTTTGCAGTTTAAGTACTGAAACCCCCTCGTGTCACTTGCTGTTTGTATGTTACTGCTCCTTGTTGGTAGCGCTGTGTTTTTCTATATACACCTGTATGTAGGTGGTAAGTTGATGCAGACCACTTGACTAGACATTGCACTGCTTGTAGTACGTGCTGCATGATTTTGTGACGAATTTGAATAAATCATTTGGCTGCACCTTGGGCCTTGAGTTTTTGCCTCCGCTGGCGCCCCAGGACTAGGTGCCATATCGGCATTTTGTTTTCTCCCCCCACGTTTAAGGCAGCAGGACCCCATGCAGGGTTTCCCGTCCGGAGAGGGGGGAGCTTTAGGTCGCCCGTGTGCATTTTTATTTTGGACTAAACAGGCTTGTTGTTCAGGTGCGTTTGCCAAACGACGTGGGCAGTGATATGGTCGTAATTACAGGCCCCAGAGGCTCTGCTTAGTTAGTTTCAGTCGGTGTTTTAAAGGTGAGCCTCATTCTCAGCTTTCCCCTGTTGCTTAAACGGTAGACCCTTGGCATGTGGGCCGGTGGATCTCATGTTCCAGCTGGTCAGGCAGCCGTACGCACAAGTACGGGGGGAAGGGGTGGGGGCGGGGCAGCAGTGCAGTCTGAAGTTCTTATCGGCTTCTTCATCCTTCCTGTTCATCTTCGCACTATAAAACTTTGGTTTCATGGCGTGATGTACTGGGTACCACTGTGACCTTGGACTTCCCAGAACGAGGGTTCAAACCCTGACCCCAGTCAGTTTGTTTTCTCCATGCTGACTCACGACAACCTTGCATCAGATAAGCGTTTTTGTAACATGAATGGTTGAATGGATGGACGCAGAATGCGTCGCAGTTACTGTAATGCATGTGCAGGCAAAGCGTGCGTGAGTGTGTTTGCGTTTCGGTATTCGCTGCGGTGGCTAAATGAGTATGCCGATTTATTATACGCCAAACGAATATAGCGGGGATACTCTGAATTCCTGTAAAAGCTGTATCGGTATGTTGGTGGCCTCATCATGCTTGTCCTCCTACTGTCATACCGGTGAGGAGGGTGGGGCCATAGCAGTCAGGCGCTAACATCGTGCCAGGCGGCATTGCTCAGCATGGCTTTCCTCCATGTCACCAGCGTGGCATGAAGACTCTGACCTGCAGTTGCCCTGGGTACCCCAGCCGGTGCCAGTCGGAAGCTGCCGGATAGTTTTTTTTATGTTATTCTCGACTGACACTGGAACATAATTCCATAGACTTTTATCCTTTTCTACATACAGACTAAAGATTATTGTAAAGTTATTCCAACGCACTGCAATGTCACTGCCGTTATCCGAGTCTTATGGATATTCGATACAATGCAAGTGATCATGAGGTAAACAGCGACGGTACAGACGGAAAGACTGAAGTGGGCATACACATAACTTGTGTAATGTATTTCTGTGTTATTTTGTTGTCTTTGAAAATGTTTAAGAGAATAGCATTATTTATTATTATGGACTTCTACTTTGAATTTTGTGTCGGTTGTGTGAACGTCTCAGATAAATCCCAAATTTGAGAGCTTTTACTCTATCATTAAATGTACTGACCATGTCTTATGAGGTAGGTGAATAGCAATGACTTGTTTTGGGGGGGCGGTGGTCCTAACTGGTGGAAATCTGTCTCCATAACAACGGTGCGTGACCGATAAGGTATGAATGCTGGGAAGATGCGCCTGAGCGCCTTGGCACTGAAGCTGAGGTGTTTGGCTTCTCCCGTGGCGTAATCTGGAGTCGTGAAGCCCGGTGGGAGTTCTGAATGAGTGTGGTCCAAGGTCACCATAAACGTCGGCACTGATCCGAGGTGGCGCACCGCGTGGGGCCATCTCTCCGTTACCCCGTGGTCGGGATCCGACTAAAAGAGAGAGGGATGCTGCAAATCGCGAAGGAGGGATGGCATTACCGCAGCAATGGTGGGGGCTGTTTAATTAGCACGTTTTTTCAATCTGTTCTACTTTTTTTCCTTCCACAATGTAATGACAGCAGGAGTTTGTGTCGACAGAATTATGGAGGAACGGACGATTAGTGGCTCACGTAACGCGGTAATGGGATATGTTGTGGTGGTCTGGCGGCTTGCGGAGTCTCGGGGTGTGTGTGTGATGGTGCGTAACGTGTCGGGTCAGGTGACGGGCTGCATTTTGCAGAGCGCTTCGTGTGCCAGTGCTCATGCTCCAGGGCAGCCCCCCCAGCACCACCGTTTAAGTGTCCCAACCTGTGGTGTTGAGGATTCTTCTGGGAGCATATTCTCCTAGGACGTCGCTGAAGAGTCCTAGGAGACAGACAATGCGTGACAGGACCTGTCCCATGCCGTGGGGTCTGATGGTGCTCCATGGTGGGGGCGCCGTTCTCGGCTCCCTGTCGAGGTTTGAGTGCAATAGCAGATGTCCTGTTCCCCTCCCTTAGGCCTGTCAGGTGCCATTAGACAGAGGCAGTATGGATTGGGATGCTCCCTGGCATAATATCAGGTCAGGTGATAGACTTAGTGGTCAATTGATTGGTCGCTGTTAGCGACAGGGCGGTTCAGGTGACCGTGGGACACGTGACGACGTACCGTCTACTCACTTTGGTCGTGGAAGAGGACAGGATGCCCTGGGCGTGCCGAAGAGGGCTGGGTTTGGCTGGTGCAGGGTAGCACTGGGGCGTTCGGAAAACAGCGATGTAGTATGTAGTCAGAGGTATTCCCTTACCTGTAAAATGAATCCTGTTCGCCAAGATAACTCTTCGTTAGTGACTGAGTGCTGCCGGGTTTGGCCAGGAATGTCTGCAGTTACAAGAGTAATAATGTTGCCTTTGTTAGAGCATTAACCTGAAATGTGAAATGTAATATTCGGCGCGCTTTCTTTTTACAGCTGGTTGCATGAAGTTGTGCCAGATGCTGATGACTGTTCTGCACGGATGGTCTTTGACATGGAAGGTGAATCGTGAGCTGTTTGTTTTTATCCATGTTTGTAGCTACGTTTGTTTGCAGCTCTGGCCCTTAAATTTACCCGTATTTGCAGCCGACGGTTGTGACATGTTGTCGGATTGCATTGGATCTCTGTAATTGGTGTGTCTTGAGTATGAGGATGTGATGTCATTGGTACTGGTCTTGGTACTCCTGATCGCAGAGATGTACTGTATTTTGTGGCAGTGCTTGTGCTCCAGTCCACCCGCTCTCCATCCAGCCGTCTTTAATATCCATTCATCCAGGAGAGGTGGCCTCCCCACTGCTTTTCTGACACTCATTTGAGCCTTAACCCCACGACACATCTGCATGCGGCTGGCGTGCCCCACGCCTGACTCCACCCCCCTGCAGCCTGCTCAGATGCTCGCCTAATCCTGAGGCGACCAGGTGGGCGGGACCCCACTGAAGGTGCCCTTTGGCGTTCTTTAATTATTCACGTCTGATAGGAAGAACTGCTGCTATATGGAGCCTGGAGGCCCACGGGGGTGATGGAGGGCCGCATGGGCCAGGTTAGTGTTTCCATGACCAGCGATGGTACACGCTCGTTACACGGTGCTTGAATTGACGGTGGGGCTGCAGGTTTATACAGAAGAGCCACCCGCCACCCGCGCCCTCCAGGTTCCAGCTTCTGTTCATTAGCTGAACGGCCCGATGGGAATCTCGCACCTGCCTGCCAGGCCAGCGTCGTGTGGCGCACTGCAGATACCCACACGAGCTGTCTCCGAGTCCTTGGCCCAAAACCTTGGGCGGGAGACGCAGGGAAATGAAACCGGGTACGAGCTGTTTCAATGGGGCTTCGCATCACCTAGGCACGTCCACACTCAGTGCATCTGTGCGCTGAACCGAGATATCACTGCAGACACAGTAATCTTCTCCTAGCTTTTGGGTCTCTCTCAGCAGCTGGAACCGCCCGCTGCATTTCGGCACGCATCCTCCTGGACGTGTTTGTGCCAGCGCTGGGTGGTTCCAGTTAATTATACCACTGAATTTTGTGCCAGCGATTCCTGTCATTTCACGTCCTGTGCTGTCACAGGAATGGGTTGTGCTTTCTTTGACCTTATGTTGCCTTTTGAACATGAGTGTTAGCGGCAGGATTAACATTCTATAGCATCGACGGCTTTTGGGACCATTTTCTTCTCCGCACGGCTCGTGGACGTGACCATACTGCAGCACCATAACTGATGAGCCTGCGATCTGCAAATCTCAGCCTCCGTCTGATCTCTTGTATATCGTGATGACAAAGTTGCCTGTCTGTTGATCCCCCAGCTAACCCCAATGCTGTCCTCACATCAAGGTGTCTCGCCAAAAGCCCCCAAAACACCGGCCAGATTTCGGAGCCTTCTTGACACAACTCAGTTGTGAGGAACATGATCGAGTTATCCTGTGCGAGGACATGTATGGTGCCCTTTTCCTGTTTGCGGTCTTTTTTTAAAAAAAAAACTTTTCAACTTCCTGTTTTGTGTTTCAGGAGAGATATGGGCCACAGTGTGGGCTGAGTGTCTCCAGGGCTTTGTGAACGCACAACTGTAAGTACAGCATGCTCTAAACACGCAGTCGCTTGTTTACCATATACATCCCAGCCTGAGACCCTGAATCTTTACTTGTCGGCATTGTGGGACCCTGTTCATTTCAGGATCTGCTTTGACAGCTTAGTTACAAACTCTGCACAAAATAAATTCCAGAGCCGCCCCGTCGAATGTCGATAGCGTGATGTAACACCAGATTGTCCTCAGGTGACCTTAATTCCAGGTCGCTGCTGGGGAACCTTATACCACAGCTCCCTGCATCTGCTTGTGTGTCTGTTACAGGCTGTAACAGTAGCCTATGACATGGCCACAGCCTCTGTGCGTGACGACAGTGATGACAGCCATGGAGGCAGGTCCCAGCTTCAGGCTGTTGGTGAGTTTAGGCGCTTGCGGGTTGCCGTGAGCACCACAGCACCTTACTGGAGAGCCCTTTCAGGGGCTATGTTTGAAATCGCATACTTCTTTGCTATGTAGTAGGTGAAATATAGTATGTGAAGTGAGCAGTATGTCTGAATCCTCAGTATGGATGAGACAATAAAAGAACGATACCCAGACGACATACTACATTCTGGGAAATTCTGAAGTGTGAAACTGATGGACGCTACACTCTCCCACAAGGCTGCTGGAGCTGCAACCAGAGACGCTCAGAAATTTTTGTCGAGGTGGAGGAGGAAAATTTAAGTAAAAAACAATGCCTAGTTACATAAGTTGACTCAGATATATCTATTTCGCGGGGGTCAAGCTACATCATTGGTCAGGTAATATGCAAGATGGCAACTGCAGTGTGTCTGAGTGCAAGCATACTGTTGTCATGCATACATATAGTACATACTGCAGTAACAGTCGAGTAGTAGGCTTTTAACAAAATTTAGTGCACACTGTGTAAGTATGCGATTTGGACGCATCCTAGGTCTGGTGGCTTCCATAAGTTGGTTAATGTGTATGGTCAGCTTTACTGGACTACTCCCATTTTTGAGATGTCGGGTAAGGTTGTGACGATACCGGGTTTTAAGGCCCAGGTGGGTGCCATCCTGACCTGTGTGTCCCTGTGCCCCCCCACCCCCCCCGTCAGTGTCCTGTGCCAAGCTGAAGAGGAAGAAAAACTGGTTCGGGACGGCCGTGTATGTGGAGTTGGTGGCTGACGGGGAGGTGCGACGGACGCCCAAGTCACACAGTTCTTCCAACCCCAAGTGGGACGAGCGGTTGACGCTGTAAGAGGATACCACCTTTCTCAGCAGCGCCTCGGCCAACCATGCACCATTTGTAATGGAACTTTTAGCCTCAGTACAGTGCGGAGGTCTTCCCGGACCCGACAACTTTAGTTTCAACTGCTCACTGCTTCACTGTATGTTGGCTTTGTTTGCTTGTCTGCAGCTTAACGGGTATCGATCAAATAATGAGGGGGGTAGAGTAAATTAAACCCAGGAAAAGGTGTCTGGTTGGCCAAGCTTGTGCAAAATGGATGGCAAGCAGATTCACACAGAATGATTAATAATGGATATCGTGATCGGGCAGGCCCTCTAAGTGATCCTGCCATGGCCCTTTAGTGTCGCGGAGTTCGCCTTGCCACTGCTCTCCAAATCCCCTTGGTGTCTTGGGAGGACATAGTGGGGAAATTGCCAGGCAGTTGTGTTCCCTCCCAGCAGGTCCTTGAGGGGTACACTAATCACTCTGTAGTATTTAAGTGTAAATGTATACTTAGCACCTAGTCTGGCTGCAGGGTGTCCATGCCGCCCCCCACCCCAAACTCACCTTACCAAATGAAAAGCAGAGTGTCCTTGAGATGGCAGCTGGCATTCTCAGCGTGAGCGCGCAGTCTAGCCGGGGCGATGTGGCGCGGGGGGTGAGCAGCATCACACGCCGGACCCAGAGTCCCTGTGTGTGGAATATTAACGCGGCGACACTGCAGCGCGCCGGTGGGGTAGCAGGCGAGAGCTGCGGATCGATGAGGAGGAGCCCAAGGCCGACGGGACTCTCTCAAGACGAGGCACTCTCGTCTTTCCGTATGGCCGTGTAATCCGACTCCGTCCGTCTGAGATTCCCCCCCTCCATCAGCTAGAGGCCAGGCCTCTGGTCTGCGAAGTCAGGCCCATGTGATATTCAGCCTTAGGCCGTCTCAACCCCACGGTCCCAGCCTGACTGTGAGAAACAGAGGAGTGTGTTCGCCCCCCACCCCCTTGCACACGTCCTTGTTTACCCTCCGCCCAGAGAGAGCCACTGGGAGTTGTAGGGACAGTGTGACAGCTGGCCATGCCGCTTGCAGGGTCACCAGCAAGACCAAGTGACAGATCACCTTGAAGTCGCAGACAGAAGCCACCCCATCTCCCGCCCCCCCTCCACTTACAGCCATCTCAGCGGCGCATTTAAGTGTATTCATGCTTTAGTCTTGTTGTCCATACAATAAGGGGGGTGGGCAGTCACTTTGTGTATGGAATATTCCAGAAGCAGGAATCATCCCCCCCCTTCTTGCACCCCATCCTAACTGTGTGCCTGCAGAATGCCTGGGGGGGGGGTTCCCTGTTAGTTTGCAAGCATGACCGCAAGTTTAACCAGTACATGATTCCATTCAGAGCAGTTTTGGTCCTTCAGTAAGACTCGGGGTTCTTGCATATTGAGCCTGTTTTCTGAATCGGCACACCGGGGGCTTTGAACTCGCTTTCCAGGCTTCCTGGAATCGAATGGTTATCGGTTTATATCCCCATGCGGATTAATTTCACATCTAATCTTTTGATGTTAAAAAGCAAAGTTTGGTGTGCCTCTCCTCCTGTTTGCAGGAATGTATCTCCTCACTCCCAGCTGGACTTCAAAGTGTGGAGCCACCACACACTGAAAGCTGACGCCCTGCTGGGGAAGGCCACGCTGAACATCCACCTGGTCCTGGAGCAGCACCACAGGAAGTGTACGTCGAGCACCGTCAGCCCCACCCTCTGATTGAATCCAACCCTGATTGGTGGAATCCAGCACCTTGCGTTGCCCTGATTGGTGGAATCCAGCACCTTGCGTTGCCCTGATTGGTGGAATTCAGCACCTTGCGTTGCCCTGATTAGTGGAATCCAGCACCTTACATTTCCCTGATTGGTGGAATCCAGCACCTTACATTTCTCTGATTGGTGGAATCCAGTTGGTCACTGGATAGCTGATTGGAGAATCTGCTGGCCATCTTAAGGTGGGAGTCAGGTGATCTCAAGGCAAGAGTAGGTCGAGAACGTCATACAGGAGCAATGTGGGATGTCATGGCCGCCAAGTAGCTGAGCAGAGAATACTTCTCGCATTTGGCTTGCTGTTCGCTCTTCAAAGCTGACCTTCAGTGCCGACAGGCCTGCAGGCTACGATTTGGGTATATGCTTCAGGAACAGTAGCGTTGGGGTCGGCGCACATCCTCGATGACACACTTCTTCCTCACTGTCCTCCTGCAGTGGAGAATGTGAAGGAGGTCATGAAGCTGTACCTGGAGAATAAGTGTGGTGTGCTGGTGCCCACCGGGGAGCTCACTGTCTTCCTGGACGGCCTCTTCCTGGAGCCGGGATCCCTGTCTAATGGAACGGGGACGTCATCTTCTGCCTCTGCCACCAGTAAGTACACCACCCAATCTTGACTCCACTCAAGGCTGACCTTAAACCACACCACCAACTCGTACTGTTCCTCATCTTTTTAGTCAAGTCAGTAGGACCACTGAATCCGTTGGCTGAGGTGTATCTATGGATTGTTAGTGGTTATCTCATCAAATGCTCGCCCGTACAAACATACCCGGGAAGCGGACCAAACTCACCGCACCAATAGGAACAGAGATGAGCCGTCATCAAAGTTGGCCGCGCGCCTGTCAGCTTTCCACATCGTTCTCGGTGTCCAGATTGTGGGTGCCGAGTGCGTAAACATCAAAGTGAATCAGGCAGTCAAGAATCAGCCCAGGCGGGCTTTTCCCAGAATGCTTCAGGGTGCTTTACAAGGATGGCATCCCACACTGTGTACAGGTACTGCCCTACAGAGGCAAAATGCAGTAACTGCGCTCACACTGAGACTTAGAAAATGGGCTGTAAAGTTTTTTGACTGTCCACCTGTGTAGGTAGATAAATGGTAGTGTAACAAATAAATGTGCATTTATGAAGTAAGAAAGATATGTTGTCACGAGATAAAACAGGATCTAAGAGACCCGATTTCGGCTATGACTCAATTTTAATAAAATATGGAGTTATGTTGTTTTGCCTTTCTACTGCAGTGCACTGCATCCCGTGACTGCATCTCTCTCTCTCTCGCTCTCTCGCTCTCTGTCCTGGCAGAAGTGCAGCAGGACTCGCAGAATGGAGACACTGTCCATGAAAATGGAAGGGGGTCCTCACCAGCTCAAGCTCAGTAAGCACTCTGCCTGCTTCAGGGGACCCTGGGGAACACACAAGCACTAGTAAAAGCGTCCCGTCAGCAATGTCACACGTGCGCGGTCAGGGGCTGGCCCCCTGGTGCCAGGTTCCTCTTACTGCGGTTAACTTGTGGTTCTGCATACTAGTTCTGTCCTCCTATTTCTGTTCCTCACAAAGATAAGGGTCACCATTCTGGCTGACTCTGAGGTTTAATGAAAATCGAGACTGCATTTTTGTGCACTCTGCTTTCCCTCTGTGTCCCTGTGCTCTCTGCTTTCCCTCTGTGTCCCCGTGCTCTCTGCTTTCCGTCTGTGTCCCCGTGCTCTCTGCTTTCCGTCTGTGTCCCCGTGCTCTCTGCTTTCCGTCTGTCTCTGTACTCTCTGCTTTCCGTCTGTGTCCCTGTGCTCTCTGCTTTCCGTCTGTGTCCCTGTGCTCTCTGCTTTCCGTCTGTCTGTCCCTGTGCTCTCTGCTTTCCGTCTGTCTGTCCCTGTGCTCTCTGCTTTCCGTCTGTCTGTTCCTGTGCCCTCTGCTTTCCGTCTGTCTGTTCCTGTGCCCTCTGCTTTCCGTCTGTCTGTCCCTGTGCCCTCTGCTTTCCGTCTGTCTGTCCCTGTGTCCTCTGCTTTCCGTCTGTCTGTCCCTGTGCTCTCTGCTTTCTGTGTGTGTGTGTGTGTGTGTGTGTGTGTGTGTGTGTGTGTGTGTTCCTGTGCTCTCTGTTTGTCCCTGTGCTCTCTCTGTCTTCCAGCTGTTGACATGTTTGCGTGTGGTCTGTGGGTTGTGGGATGTGTAAAATACTAGGGAATCATGTGATCCTGACACGGTAGGAGGACATCTGCAGGTCATGCCTGTCACTGCAGCCTGGAACAAGGCTGAGTGAATCTTTGTCTCCTGAAGGTCGAACAGTGGCTCCAACAGTGGAGACAGCCAGGTCCCATCCACCTCATCCGGCTACAGCGACGGGTGCTCCGCACCCACTTTGAATGGGAGCAGTGTCTCCTCCCCAGAGCACCGCCCCCCCAGCCCCCAGGGCGTGCCGACACCCGACGAAGGACAGGTCTCCAATGGCACTGGTGAGAGCACCAAGGCCTGCTTGCGTTGACGAGATTCAACGCCAAGTATGACTTACCTTCTGCCAGTAACAAAATGTGATTGCTTCATCTCCTGGTGTGTGGTTCAGAGCTGGAGGCTGGCTGCCATTCAGAGAGCTGTTTATCTCTTTGCAGTCACATGGCATCATGGGAAATTGGGAAATGGGTAGAAGACTATATGGAGACAGTATGTAGTCTCGGTATAACATGACAGCATAATGCTGGTATTTGACTGCAATGCAGTGGGTGTTGCCTTTGACATGATGTTGTAAAGACACTGCTGAATTGTGGGTCAGAGGCTGGGTAATGCATCAGTGTTGTTGACACACCGAGTCTTGTTTAGAGAGAGCTGTCCCAACTCCCAGCAGCGGTGGGAGTTTAGAATCTGCCACGTGAGTGTAAGCTGATAGCACCCTTTTCAAGCTGCATGGACACTGACAGCGGCAAGCCATTTGACGCAGTCTCACAGGGGGTCCCCATGAATCCCAGCTATAGGTGTGGTCGGGAGCTTCACGAACTGCCGAGTAAACCAGACTACGATGTCGAGCCCCCTCTCCCTTAAGTCAGAGAAGGGCAACTGTCTCTCGGATCCAATGAGCACAGCCAGCAGACTAAAGCCATTATCAGTAAGCAGTATAGACATGAAGAATTTCAGTGTGCTGCCAACTGCTTAGAGGCCGGAGGAAAAACCGCAGCACTAAACACTGTGTTAACCTTAGTGCTCTTAACAGAAGCTAGAATGCTAACCTCGGTGCTAACCACAATGCTAATGTCAGTGTGCCTCACAGAAGCTAGAAAGCTAACCTAGGTGCTAACCACAATGCTAATGTCAATGTGCCTCACAGAAGCTGGAAATCTAACCTCAGTGCTAACCACAATGCTAATGTCAGTGTGCCTCACAGAAGCTAGAAAGCTAACCTCTGTGCTAACCACAATGCTCATGTCAGTGTGCCTCACAGAAGCTAGAATGCTAACCTCGGTGCTAACCACAATGCTAACGTCAGTGTGCCTCACAGAAGCTAGAATGCTAACCTCGGTGCTAACCACAATGCTAATGTCAGTGTGCCTCACAGAAGCTGGAAAGCTAACCTCAGTGCTAACCACAATGCTAATGTAAATGTGCTTCACAGAAGCTAGAAAGCTAATCTAGGTGCTAACCACAATGCTAATGTCAGTGTGCCTCACAGAAGCTAGAAAGCTAACCACAATGCTAATGCCGGTGCTCCTCACAGAAGCTAGTAAGCTAACCACAATGCTAATGCCGGTGCTCCTCACAGAAGCTAGAAAGCTAACCTCAACACTAAGCACAATTGTTGATTCCTGTCTGAATCCTGTGTTTTACCCCCAGTGAATGGAGAGGCTTCAGCCCCCACTTCTGACGCAGCTCCCGCCATCACAGAATCTTTTGATTCTACCGGTGACTTGGAGCAGAGCGGAGATGCCCCCCCCTCCGATTCCTCTCCCAGCATCACCCCTGCCCCTGACCCTGCCCCTGACCCCGACCCTGACCCCGACCCTGCTCCTGCATCTGCTCCAGAGGAGTCCTCCCAGACACCCGCCATCAGTGCTGCCTCCCTTCCCACCTCTTCCCCCTCCACACCTGCTGCGGAGGCCCGCAGCGCCAGTCCCAGTGCACATGATGGAGGCAAGCCCAAGCAACAGTCCAGTAACTCCAGTTCTGCTGGGCCCCTTCCTCCTGGGTAAGTTGGCCTGTGGCTCCTCCCACCTGGTTGTTTTTGGCACAGGTCCCGCCCCTTGGGTAAGGGGGCCGGGGGGGGGGGGGGCGCGGGGGGGGGGGGGGGGGGGGGGGGGGGGGGGGGGGGGGGGGGGGGGGGGGGGGGGGGGG
>JAODJX010000083.1:7267382-7279865 GCA_026776945.1 Isichthys henryi
GTGGGCTGGCAATGTGCTGTCACTGCGGGTCTGTGGGGGATGGGTCGTGGCTTTGTGGCCCCCCCATGACCTCCACCCCCATGTGACAGGTGATGCTGTGTGGCATGCTTGAGGTGGACCTGCAGGACTGGCAGAGAAACACCGTGTACCGGCACTACACCCGCAACAGCAAGCAGATCATCTGGTTCTGGCAGGTATGGGCCTCACCTGCCTGAACGCACAGGGTGTATGTTTACCATACCACAGTAAGCGAGAGCACTCTGTCGTCCCCCTGCAGCTCGTGAAGGAGGTGGACAATGAGGTACGCCTGCGGCTAATGCAGTTCGTCACGGGAACCTGCCGCCTGCCACTAGGGGGCTTCGCTGAGCTCATGGGTGAGTCCAGAAATCGTGTAACCTCCTGACCAGCAGGTGGCACCTGACGAACGGGGTTCAATGATGTGCTGGTTTGTGCCGTAGGGAGCAATGGGCCCCAAAAGTTCTGCATCGAGAAGGTGGGCAAGGAGACCTGGCTACCCCGGAGTCACACCTGGTGAGGGACCTGTGTGTGCGTGTGTGTGTGCGCGCGTGTGTGTATGTGGGGTCTGAGGAATCACTTCCTCTTTCCTGTCTTTCAGCTTCAACAGGCTGGATCTGCCGCCATATAAAAGCTTTGAGCAGCTGAAGGAGAAGCTGCTGTTTGCCATAGAAGAGACTGAAGGGTTCGGCCAAGAATAGCCAGAGTTCATGTCCACGGTGGCGTTCAGCTCCACTCCGCTGCTGTGGAGACTGAGTCCTTCTATTACCCAGCCAAGCTAAAGGAAAACAAAAAAACAACCAAAAACAGTGCACAGATAACTACTAATATATATATATAGATATATATATATATAGATATAAAAAAATAAGCTATTTTGTCATTATGGAGTTTCTCCCTATTTTGCATCATTTCCCTCAGTGAATCCCCTCATTTCTCCCTCATGAATATGCAGCCGGAATCTCAGCTTTTTCTCTTTTGAAAGAGTCTTTATTTTTCATTTTACCTGGTTTTTAAAAGAAGATCCAGAAAGATGGATTTTATAGTGAATTGTATGAGGAGCTCTAGTTTTATAGAGCTTCCAAGTGACTCTGCTCCGGACCCGCTCCGGGCCTGCTCCGGGCCCGCCTGGATCCTCATATTGCTGCCTTCTCTGTGTGTGCATGGCTGGCCGTAGAATCACGTTGGAACCAACCCAGACGCCATCATCAGAGCGTCCGAGCCCCTCCTGTAAGAGCGCTGGTTCGTCTCTCTAAGTCCGCAGCGCCATCCGTTAGCCTAGCGTGATAGAGCCCCCTCTGGGCCGGTCCCGTCTCTGTGGTCGGCATACCGGCCCCCTCGTTCTGCTTCTCCCCCCTCCTACTGCACGCGAGATTACAATTCTTGAGGGGGGGGGTCATCCAATCAGGAGGAGTTCCTTTAAGGACTATAGAGCCTAGCAGTCCATTTAGCTGCGTCCATCTAGGGCAGGGGTCTCAAAGATCCAGCCCACGAGGCGGTTCTGTCCAGCATGTGATATGTTTTTATAATATCGCTAAATCTGTCCCGCAAGTCAATGTTTCGTTTTCCACAGAGGATAAAAAACATCGTGACTTCGTTCTGCTAATCAGCGGCTGTGAAATCAACAACAAGCTTGGTAAATTTTACCGTAACCTGCTGACCCTTAAGTGGCTGGCTGAAGCTAAAGACGTCCTGGCTAGTCACCGGGTTGCTTGAGTTTGAGACCCCTGGTCTAGACCCTACAAGCCTCACCTGGCAGCCCTAAGCGGCCAGCGGCCCGCCGCCCTGTGACCAGCGCTATAACCGAAGTGGTGACCACGGTCCTCGGCGCTCTCCACTCCCCGGCGGACTGAGCTCCCACCGGCCAGCACTTCGCGTCTCCGGACCACCAGCTGAAAGCCATATCTCGTACTTGGGCGGTTCCCCGTTTGCTTTCCGTTATATCCAAGGAAAGGCGCTACACTGGGCTCATAGCAACTCCCCAGACTGATGAAGTGTACCTTTAAAGGCACAGCTGAATGGATGTGGTTTTTCTGCTGAGACTCATCAAAAGAGAGTAATTAAAAATGAATGGGTAGAATCTCCGTGTCTGGGTGTATAAGTGTGTGATTCTCTTCCCACTGCTGGCTGTGTTAGGGTTAATGGAAAAGCTGATATAAAATGGTCCGTGTTACAATATTTCAACTTTACGAAGGGTATGATTATTCAATGAATTAGATATTCAGCACTTTATTATAAAATAGGCTGTGTGTTAATTTTGCCCAACTGTGTAGTGTTATAAGCATGTTATAAGCATGTGTAAGGTACACTACGCTGTACTACGTTAAAATGCATTTTTGCCTTACGATATTTTCGATATTCATTGGAACGTAAACCCATCATAACCCTGGGAGCATCTGTATGACGTTCTTGTTGGGCAGGGGGCTTCTCAGAGGGACACAGAAACAGGAAGTATGTTGTGACGTTAACATGCTCCAAGCAGGGACTGGTGATGTCATCTTTATGAAGACTAGGGGTGACATTCCCTCTCGGGCCTGAGTGGGGCGACACTGAGCAGAGCTCCCCCATAAAGGGGCTAGAGTGTGTATGGTGGTTGGAGGAGGGATCCCGCAGAGCCCTGGGGAGTGGTCCTGTGTCTGCTGCTGACAGCTTTAACCACCCCCGCCTTGGTTCATTGCCTCCTGCTGGATCAAGGTAGCCTGACAGTAAATCCTACACAGTGTATGTTTGTCCCATATCCCCCCCCGCACTAACTCCTCCACAAGAAGGTTGGTGTTTCTCGTGTCATCAGGGGTGTGGGTGAGGACCCACTGACTATTCAGCGGAGCTCGAAAAGCCACGGGACAGGAAGGAAATGGACCCCAGGAGGCCTCAAGAGAAGGTGTTGATGTGTCTTCAGCACAAGATCTAACTGAATCCTTATTCAGCAGGATTTTTCCTCCAGGCAGTGGTGAGACTGTCGTCAGGCCACAGAGAAGCTAGGGGGGGAGGAAATGTTGTCCTGTGTAGTTTACATTATATCCACCAGGTGGCAGATGTGCTCACTGAAAGTGCAAGAGGCAGACTGGAAAAGTGTATCTACCAGTGACGGTCCCATTCATGGAAAGCATACACAGGACTGAATTCTGATTTGAGATCAGACTTGACGAGTGTCGTAACACCATCCATTCTTCAATCATAACTGCTTATCCTACTTGTTTGCAGGGGTACACGTTATTCTGTCCTCGTTTAAATTGCAGTGTAATGCAGAGCAGAGCTGCACTGACTTATTTAGAGAAATGCATGTCTCGTGTGTCAAAGTCCAGGGAAATCAGTCTGAAACGCTGAGTTTCTTTTACTCCAGTGGCACATCTAGGGGGAAGGTTTTCTCCTCGCTGCCTTCAGCTCAGTCTTCATCATCTCTAGTGTAAGAAAAATAGTACTCTGAATTTGTCTCCTAATGTGCCAACGGAACATGTAAGTGTTTGTCAATTTTACAGATAGATCAGCAAAGCCCTTTGAGAAGGAGCTTTACTGCTCCTGGTGTTTGTAAATTACTCCAGGAGCATTTTAAGGAAAAATAGCGTCGTATGAATTATGTAGGATTCACATTCTAGCAATCGGAATGTGTTTTCTGTTGAACCTCAGAGACACTACATTATAAAATGAGGACCTGAGATGGGCCCAGTCTTACACGTAAGCAGAATGGGAAGTTCTGTCGTGCCCAGATCTCCAGCAGCAGAGCCTGTCTCTATTTCCTCGGTCTATGGAGCTCCTGAACAAAACACCCCAGAGCTTTAACCTAGAGCCTGAGGTTTTGCCCAGGTGGTTAAGGTTAAGTAGCTGGCTTTAGCAACCTTCCTGAGACTGACTTCTTAGCTGTCATTTACTGCCCAGGCCCTGTCCAGGGGAGGCTTTTATCAGCACTTTTGGTGTTTGACGAGGTGAAGTCCATAGTGCATCTGCGCAGGAATTCAAACGCCCTGAGCTTCCGGCTGTACATTTACTGTCAAGCTAGTGAATGGTCTTCCAACAGACCCTCAGTGTCTGTTTGGAGCATCCATTCTGCATGGCCACTAAGACCTTCCCAAGGTTTGTACTCCCGGCATTTTAAGCATCCGGATGCAAATCCATCACAAACAGGAAGCTTTGTTCGATGATTGATTATTCAGCTTTTGACTGCTTCATAGAGTGCGTCAAGTTCTGTTCGCGTCCTGTTCAGCTGTTTTACACATCATGTAGGGTTCTGTTTGCATGATTTTGGTGTGTCAGGTACAGATGTATTCTAATACTCATGACTTATTTAATCCTGTTTTTTTAGTTGCTGCCCTGCTCTACTTTGTCTTTTTGATCCTCTGCAGGCCTGTTTTGTTTGTTTGTTTTGTTCTTTTTTAATCCTCCTGTCCTCTCCTGTTCCGTTCCGTCCCGTCCTGTCTCGCTCCGTACTGTTCCGGCCTCCTTCCGCGGGCCGCTCTGTCCTTGTACTCTCTCTGATCCCCGGCAGGCCGCGCTAAATCGGCAGCGAGGTACACGCTGGCTGCGAGCCCGGCCCGGGTGGTGCCCACGCCTGCACACACTCACGCCGCATCCACTGAATGACCGCGCCACAGGCTCCGCCGCCACTCCAGACCCCTCCGCGGAGATGAACACCTGTGCCGAGCAGATTAGCTCCCAGTTAGCTGCTGTCGCTCCGAACCCCGGGGCTTGCCGAGGGAGAAGGGCCACACTGCCATCGGGGAAGGATTTAACCCCATCCCCCCTGGTCGACTTTAAACAGAAACTTAAGGTATAAATATTAGCACTTATAAAAATAAATGTATATGTGGGTGTATGCCTGGGGAAGGGATTTTATGTGAATATTTGAGATAGATCCCAAAATAACTAGATCTACAGCTGGTAAATTTATTTGCCTTAAATCCCAAATATCACATACATACAGTATGTACTGTTTAAGTCAACCATCAGTGAACAGGCAGGGGGCCTGGGACTGCACAGGACTCCTAGGGAAGACATTACATATATTTGTTTAGCATGCACCTTTTGTGTAAAGCTTAAAGTCAGAGGGTAGAGGTTAGCTGTCAGGGTTAAAGGGCCAGTCATGGCACTTGAAGCTATGACCTTCCAAAGAGGCACATATCACTAACCCACTGAACGACTGACTACCCTGTATGATAAACACCAGCCTGCTGTTTTGAAGCTGCAGGGAAAAAGCATCTCAACTGAGGTCATCTGACGTTATACTATCTACGGTACCCAGTGCGCTTCAGAAGTTGCCATTTCTCCCTGCACTCTTGCACTTACCTGTCACATGGGACTTGCATTAATAACAGATATTAATGCCTGGTCTGTTCATCTTGACGCTATGGGAAGAAACTGAGGAAATCCACACAAAGCATATGGAGAGCTTGAGCTTTCAGTGACGTGTGGCATCAAGCCCAGAGATTTTTTTATGCTTTCTCCAGCAGGGGGCACAGTAGCTGCTCTGTGAGACAGAGTGGCTGAAGTCATCAACTAATAAAGGCTGCAGTGTGTTGTTTTGTTCTCCCAGTCTGATCAGACAATTACTGGCCAGCTCCAGTTCAATATCTGGTTCATTCTGAAATTCTGCTCACAAAAGATAGAATTTCCTAGTTCTCTGTAGGTGGGTAGGACAAGTGCCTTTATTATTTATTTCGTATTTTATACCTATATCATTTTTTTGACCCCTGACAATATAGAGTAACTTTTGACAGGGCATCCGATGTAAATTCCACACATTAAACCACACCTTTCTTACCGGTTTTCTGGTAAGAAGGTAGAGTGACAAATAGAAAACTTTTATTTTTCTGATTAATCGATTAACTGCCTGAGTTTAGAAGTTGCCTAAAATCAGTCAACTGTTCTGCCCATCCACTCTCTACTCATCCAGTTGAGATCACCGAGGATGAGGAATTACATAAATCCATGCAAATATTGTCAAAAAAGTCCTACCATGTCAACTTATTGTGATAGTTGGTTAGTAATTTGCCCGGCATGAAATACAATAGCTTTCTCTTTCGTAACGTCTCCTTTTGGTGTTCTTTTGCAGCAGTAGAAGAGACTGTTTTGGACTGGAAACTTTATGAAATTGATGTAACTGCAATTAATAAATAATGCAAGTAGGCAGATTTGTCTCCTCGCTGAACAAAATGGCACTTTTCTCTGACAGCGGTGATGATGGCTTTTGTGGGGCTCGTGTGTGCAGATTTGATACGGAAGGCATGGACTGGTGCTGCGACGCCTCAGAAAAATCGAAGCTCTTGTGGGCATTGACATATGAGTCATAGCCATAATTGGCAGGAATATAGATCCATTCAGTCTGAACATACCGACCTGAAAAGGGCTTTTCGAAGTAATTCAACTTTCTCGGAAAATTATCAGTCCATAATGAAGACAAACTAGTGGACGGAGATGAGCTTGGTGTTTTCTGGCATCTTCCAGCCCCCTCCTGGAACCCAGGCCAGCGACCTTCAGGATGTCCTTAATCTCCATGTCACCTGCTGTCATCCTGTGATTCGCTAAAAAAAAAAACATCCGTAGCTATGTCATATTCTTTTCACTGGGTACTCCAGTGTCCTCTCATAATCCGCAGGCTTTCTGTTATTGTATCTCTCCCTCTCTCGTTCCCTGTACTGCCGAGTATAGCGCCCCCTTGTGACGCTGGCTACATTGGCTACTTTGGCTAAGCAGTTACAAAATGGAACATGCTTTGAGTAAATTGTTTCTGATTGTGCTGCCTAGTCAGACACAACTGTCACTGATACCGTCATCTCACTGGATCGATGGATGTATGGATGGATGGATGGATGGAATTTTGGAGATCACCTGACTTTGTTGACAGTCTTGACACCCTGGTTGCATTTCCAGGCCCTGACCAGCAGATGGACAGCTTTCCCTTTCAATGAGCTCTTTGCATCACACACAATCCCCCAACATACACACATTATTTCCAACTCAAGAAACAAACACTCCTTTCTCATAACGAGAAGTCACGTGGGAACTTTTGTGAGTTTAATCCTTAACACCTATTCTGCAGGATGACAGGAGATCACCGGGCTGTGGGGTGGGGGGTGGGTCCTGTCCTTGGCTCTCTGCTTTGTGACAGGAGGCTCTCACTCTCCTTTAATCTGTGAAGCAGGCACATTTTTAAGTTGACCATATTTTCTTCATGAATGTCCTGTTCCCCATTTGATTACAGAATGGGCTTGTGTTTGTCATAATTTGAGCTGAATGGACTGTGACAGAGTTGTGGAGGAAACCGTATAGCCAGCAAAAGCTAAGAGAGTGTATACAACATCATCGCCCTCCACACAGGAAACTTTCGATCTGGAGAGAGACATGGCAATGCATAGAGGGTCCGCGAGCCACCGAAACAAAAGATGTATGCTCACAAGATTGATAAAACGTGTTGTACACTGGTTCTGTCACCACTGCAGTGACACCAGAATTTCCACCATCCTCCCCAACCACCCCGTGTCAAACACATAAATGAGTTAATCGTCCTTCATGAATTCTGATGCATCATCAAGCTGCCTGGTAACATGCAGAATAATCCAGTGCCTTTACACCTACAAACATTGATCATTTTCAGATGTCAGTATTGGATCATTTCATCATCTCCCATGGAGATGTGTACCTGTCAGCCAATGGTCCAAAATGGTTCTGGATCCACTTGGGCCAGAGCCTTGATTTTGAGATGGACCACGCTTGGAGATCAGAAAAGGTGTTGATTGCGTCATTAGCTGCTAAAGCTCTGATAAATCACAGAAAACCTATTATACTTCAGGGCAGCTGGCTCTCACGCATCTGGCGTGACACTAGTGCTTTCAGACTCTCACGCTCATGCAAGAAATCTTCCGGCAAATCTACAGTACTCCATTATAAACCTAATATTAGCTACAGCAAAAGCGTTAGGGTAGTTTGCAAATTCTACAGACTATTTACAAGGTCATAAAACTGTTACATGCATGTAAATGAGTGTGCAAACTTGTCTCGAATATCTCAAACCAGCCAGCTGACCAAACTTAGTAACCCTGATACTTTCCGCATATGGTTATACATCTCTGCAGATGGTAGACCTTTAGCGGTATTTAAACTGCACAGCATTGGTGTGTATTTCATATTTCATTAGTTAACAATACTGTCACACTAATGTATCCCTGTTCTCATACCTGCACACTGCCTGCCTTTCAGGTGGATCTCTGTATGTCAATGTGTGTCATGGGTTTAGAAGAGGCAAGCAGATTTTCCATCCCAGTGGCTTCCACCCCACACAGACATAGATCAGCCCACTGCCAGCAGCTCTGTGATGATGACATGTTGGGGGCGGAAACCCCAACACAAGCCAGCTGAAGAAATGGTGCCACCACACGGGCAGGACCGCACAATCTGCTCCGAGTCCTTCATCCCTCTTGTTTATCTATTTCTCTCTATGTATTTACACTTCCTAACCTTACATGAAAATTCTCATCCCCAGAGTCCTAAACAAGCTATCAGTGTTTCCATATTTCTGCCCGATTCTGTTATTCACTTTTGACTTAACTTGTGGGTCAGTTTACTAGCTGTGTTTTATTATTATTAATGTTCCATGTACTTTAAATGGTAATTAGCTTGGTGCTGAAAAACATCAATACCTTCATGACCTGTCTGACCCACAGTGGTCTGTTTACAGAGGAGTGCACTCCTCTGTTAATTAGTGTTAATTACTTTGTTTAGGCCTAATGTTGGAATGGTGGCCTGTTTTCATCTGAATATATATGAACTGGTCATTAACAGTAATAGACAGTCATTGATTGTGCTACTTGCTGTAGACCAATTAGTGGGTTTGTTACACAGTCTGGTACTGAGCATGTTTATAGTAAAGTGAAATGACCCTCCATAACAAAACAGAAACCTTGGATCAGCTAGTAGGATGTACCTTCATAAACCAGTCAGCATTGAGAGGCCGACCTAGATCAGCCAGTGTGGAATAAGCCTCATAGATCAGCCAGGATGGAGCAGCCAGCCCAGATCAGCCAGTGTGGAATAAGCCTCATAGATCAGCCAGCATGGAGCAGCTGGCCCAGATCAGCTAAGGTGAAGTAACCGCATAGATCGGCTAGCATGGATCAGCCAGCCCAAATCAGTCAATGTGGAACAACCTCCAAGGTTCTAGTAGCTAAGGGTAGGACAACTGTCTCAGAACAGCTAGCAAGGATCATTCTCCAAGGACAGCTAGAATATATTGGTTTGCCTAATCAGTTTGCAAGCAGCAGAGGGCATTCTGGGACATGGGCAGCAGACCTTCTGTTTCTCCACACCCATAGCATGGTCTGGCATGGGCAACCAGCCTTCCACTGGACCAGTAAAATCATGTGGTTGTGGTGGCCTGCCTGCGTAAAGCCAGAGGGATTAAAATCCCGAGGAGAGCCTATGCAGACTAAATCAGTCAACCGCCTTTCTCTTTTGGAATGTTGCCGCTCCTTTTCCGTCTCTGTGTAGGTAACCGTGCATCCAGTCTGGTAAAACATAACCAGCATGGCAGTAAGGTTTCCAGACCATGACAGGGACAAGGTTTGTCCACTGCAGCACCATAGAGAAACCGTAGCACTGAGCTTCGATGGACTAACCCAAATCCCTCATTACGAGTCAAGCCAAAACACAAGAACTCATAGAAGTTGGCAGGCTTGAAATTCGGAACCACGGCGGACCTTAATTACAGTTGAGCGGGATTTAGCAGCACTGCCGAGTTTTCTCAGGCCACACCTACATTGAGTCTTTTATTGTTACCACTTTCCAGAGGCTGCAGGATCACAAAGGCCTCAGTGTAGCTGGCCAGTGTGTAGCTGCCACGTCCGTTTGCTTTGGAAAAGACACCAGGGGAAAAGTGAGGAAGCCCTCTGTGTTTCTGGGCCTGGCCGGCCGACTGCTCCAGGTATTTAACGGGTCAAGGAACGCTATCATGACCACAATATTTTCAAAACGTCGGCAGGTTCGCCGGGGCAGCCGAATGGAACACTGAGAAAGCGAAAACCTATCCTGTTATTCTGCGGACAAAGGCTCCCGAGACGTGCAACACTTTTTTCGTTTTTCCTGGCATCTGTGCTCCTCTCAAGACAGCTGGGAAGACAGTTTTTGACTGCATGGTCTAAACGAAAAGGGTGACTCATCCCAGACAGAAATCCGTTTGTATCTGTTTCCATTCAAAACACATCGGATTTGCAGGTCTACAAACTGATGTCACCATTAATGTGACACAAACACGTGTCCTGTGATGAAGAACAGCTTCATTGCTCTCCTGGTTTGCAGCGTCTTTGAATTTGATGTGCCGTTTAACATTGTTACATCAGCGGCTTCTGCAATTTATGGTTACAGGGGTGAGGTTTTTGGCACGGGAAACATTCTGCAGCTTTCATCCTGTTCAGGTCAGTTGAGGACTGCCGATCACAGCTTATGGTGGTCCCTTTGAGGAGATTTGCGGGGCTGTTGTTCTTTAAGAGCTCGACAATACCTCACAGACCATATTGTCAAGCTCAGCTCACATGATTACAAAGCCCCTTCCCTTTGCTGGTTGCCACATTCTCTTGTTCCTCCTAGCAGTCGGAGAACACGTGTATCTAATTATCCTTGTGCAATGTAATGTATTGCAGACTGGTCTTAGGAGGAGATAACGAGATGGTCATGATCATTTGCGCTGTGTCATTATTCATTCTGGGTGGAATGTGATTCCTAAAAAGGAGGGGTGGGGGGGGGTGTTTGGTGGCCTCGAAGATGCCAGCAAGCTTTGTGATTGTTCTGATAAAACCTAGGAGGATATCAGGGGTGAACAAGTGGCTGAACGCTTCCATAAAATTAGCAGGCATCTATTTCACGTATGAAATAAATTAAGCATCGACTATTAACAACCGTGGAGTCTTTCATTTATACAAATAATGAATTCCTTAGTTCTTTATCCTTGAAAATAATAACTCATGAAATTAAGGTGGAATAAGCTTGACTTCTGTTTTTTTTTTTCTCCATAAAACCATTTTTATTGCTGTTCATGTTCATGTGCAACTGATTCCTTGACCCTTTGTCCCAATCTAGGCTATAAGGATCATGGGTAAGATCCAGGTTATGCTCAGGTAATGAATACATGTTTGGTTAGCAACAGTAGCTCATCTAGCCAAGCCAAACAGGCAGCACAGAGTAGCATAAGCTATGTGTTCCAAAAGGCATATGTCTGTCTGTCTGTCTGTCTATCTATCTATCTATCTGTCTGTCTGTCTGTCTGTCTGTCTTACTCTACTGTACACTACTGTACTCTACTCTACAATACTCTGAGTAGCATTTATCAACCCATCTGCTGTTCCTTAATGGAAGAACCTAGTTTTGCTGTGTGGAAGAACAGTTAAAGCCAAGTGCTTAAGTCCAGCTAACTACCCTGGAAGAGGGCCGAGCGGAGCCGTGAGAATGAGCTGCCTCAGATCCTTCAAAGGGTCGCTTGAGGCCAGCGCTCTCACCCCTGCGCCTGGGGCTGTTTATGTGGAGCATATATTCTGCTGTGACTTTCTTTCTACTTGGTCGAGGAGCAAGTCCTCTGTTTCTGTAGGTCTTCTGTAGGTCTTCTCAACAAATGTCAGACGGTCTAGGGGTTCCGTAGGCGAAAGCTCATCCACATTCCATGTAGGTCTGGAGGTTTCACAGCATTTTGCGGGTGGTTTTTGGGAGGACGGGGATTTAGGGAAATCGTTTCCCTTTTTTGTTTCCTTTTTTGTACCGCAGAGCAAAAAACACAACAGTGAAAACACTCAAGGCTATCAGCAGCCAGATTTAAGCTCACGGATGAACCCGATTACCTCAGACGGGTCCTCCACTACCTTCAAAGCAAAGCGGCACTTTGAATTTGAATTAAGTCACTGACAATCGCCCGTCCGCCTAAAAGGCAGGCGTTTGTGCCTCTGCTGAAGTTCAGGGCGATAGAGGGGACCTGATAAGCGGCATCTCCGCGGTTCATTTCACGCGGTCGACCCAGATGGAGCCTTCGTCCCTCGAGGCTTTTCAGAAAAGGGCTTCGTGGCCTGATAAGATTGAGCGTGGAGCTGGACAGCAGCTGTAGATGAGGCAGATTATAGTTATTTGTGATGAGGGGACGTGAAGGGTCCTGCTAAGCCTCTGGGGAGAAGGGGCCCGACAGCTGCCAGGACAACGCTGATTTTCGGAGGAACCGGAAGGTAAACAATGATGCAGGGATCCGTGAAGGTCTGGAAGGTGGCTGAGTCAAGGCTAGCAGGGAGCCCTGCTAAATGTTACCTTTAAGCATCATAACCTGTGATGCTCATATTGAGCTATATGCAATGCTGGTCAACCCATTAGAGGACATAGGCGGAAGCCTAGGGCAGCATCTTCTGAGGGGCACTGAGTCAGCAGACAACTGGCACCGGGGGGGGGGGGGGGGGGGGGGGGGGGGGGGGGGGGGGGGGGGGGGGGGGGGGGGGGGGGGGGGGGGGGGGG
>JAODJX010000083.1:7284590-7295049 GCA_026776945.1 Isichthys henryi
GCATCGATTACATTTGGGAACCAAAATGACCCCATTGTGTGGTAAAATCTGAAACTTCCTCACTTTAGATAACCTCAATTTTATAAAAAATCAATGAATGCAACCGAAAAAGTCTTGTATTTTGTTTGGTTACTTATGGTTAAGGTTAGGGCTGGGTGGGGGTTAAGGGTGTCGTGACTGGATTAGGGTTATGCCCATAGAGAGTAATGGAAGGTCCCCATTTGGATGGGTGTGTGTGTGTGTGTGTGTGTGTGTATATGCACTGTGTGGTAATGCTTTGCATGGCATGGACATCGGCTCCCATCCCCGTAATCAGTCGAGTCACAGTGTCTGTCAGGTGCCTCTTCCTTAGGCGTCAATAAAGGGTTAATAGAGGCCGGAGTCAGTCCCCAGTCTCTTATCTCACTTCAGCACTACATCTTGGGGTGAATTTTAATTTAAAACTGTAGTTACTTGCAGATGATAATTTAACGGATGACCTTAATCTGGCAAGCAAGAAATTCAACTTAAGAAAAAAAAAATGTATTTTTTTTATTAAACTTTGTTGAATGATTCAGCATAAGATCAGGGTGATATGTGCTGTTAATAACATTTTTTAAATATTTCACTAAAATATTTTTTTAATACCTTCAAATGAAGGTATTATGTTTACGGTGAAAGTGAATGACACAGTTAGCTGTGACAGTGAACGGATCATTTTACTTTTACTCAGATGTATTAAAAATAAGCTGAACTGCAACATGGATATTTCAGAAGATGGAGATGTTCCAAACACTGGTGTGATGTTTCTAAAATACTGCTGCCAAAATCGTTCGCAGCTCCGCGAGAAAGAAGCTACCATCAAAAACAAAACAAGTAATGATCCTGCATCGGCCGTCTGTTTTCTGTAGATGGTTGTGCACTGTCCAGTTCTTCATAATATCTTTGTCATTTACCCTCCAGCAGAAGCAGTTCTAGACCATTTCATCTGTTGGGGTCAGACTGGGGCTAGTTGTTCTGTTAGGATGACTAGATTGTCATGCCCTGTCTGTCCACCTGATCCTTCTGTCTTTCCCCCCCTACCCCCCGGTACTCATTTGTGTTATATTTTGTACCTGCACTCTTGTTAACCATTCACAGCTGCCTCTTGTTTAGCTCCTTCGTTAGCTTGTATTTAAGTGCCTCCTAGGTTTGTAGTCATCAGTCTGGTCATTGTCGCTTGTATGTGCATCAGGTCCTGCGTGTTTGCCTTAATAATGACCCCTATGGGGGGTTTTCTCGCAAGAAGTTTAATTTTCGGTCGTCCCTTTCCAGCTCGCCGTGATACCGAAGTATTTGATCTTACAGTCCCCAAAGTATTACTTACACTAGATTACCAGCATTAAGAAGCAGAAGATAAATTTGCAAAACTAATGAGTTTTTTATGCAATTCTTTGCAGCCACATTTTACATTTTTCACGAATGTGTACCTCACTCTGATTTCTTGTTTTGACTGTCTTGCTTCAAAAAGCTTGATTGTGTTTTTCTGTAGTTAACTTTGCTTTTCACCAGCTGAAGTGAGTCGACCACCCGGCGCAGCCCCGTTCAGAGGCTGGCAAGAAAATGTGCTTACTTTTGTCTTTCGCCTGTTCCCAGGCACAAAATATTAGCCCACATACTTAAATTAAAATAATAGTAATAATAATTATTTATTTATCTCAGACCCAAGCAGCATGCGAAATTAGAGGGGGCCATAGGGGGGCATGCATGTTATCACAAGGGCACAGGTCCCCCCTGCCCGCCCCCCAGAATAACCCCTACCCTTTAGTGCAGTTGAATGTAAAAGAAGGTCAGGCGGTGAGATCTTCTGGAATCATACACCACCACCCAAATCCTAAATGCAGGCAAATGTTTGATTTGCACACAACGTGTGCTGCCTGCGGAAATATCCCGACAAAATCCTTAAGCTGCCAGTTTCCTGTGTCGGCTCCATCGTTACCACAGTTGATTCCAAGAGCAGGATGCAAGGGAATAATTTTTACGGGAAAAGAGGTTAGAAAAAGTAAACATTTGATTTCCAGGGCAGCCTGGCATGAGAGTGTGACGCTTCAGAAAGTGACTGCTTGAATACCGTGTTAGGGACCAGTTCCCAGGGATTTCTCAGACTGCACATCATAGGTAAATAGAACTGATTTTAATGATCAGATGAAATGAAGATTAATTTCAGCAGACAGGCCAGCCAGCTTCATGCTTGGCGCTTGAGGAACACGTCACTCACAGTGTAGAACATGGAGGTGCATCCAGTCTGGAGTTATTTTGTAGGCTCTTGTGTCCTTCTTGGAACCAAGGGAACTCAAAGGAATTTGAAATTGTAGCAGGATATTTTTGTCCATAAATCCTCAGGTATAATAAGGTTAGAGATGGATATTAGAGCATGACAACAACTCAACTCGGGCACAGAGTTCCACTAAAATGGTTAACAGAGTTGTTCTTCAATGGGAAGTTGCAGTCTCCAGACTCTGGATAGATCTAATGTTTGTGGTTTCCGCTGAAGAAAGCAGAAAATTAGGGAAACCGGAAATCCGGAGCAGCTGGGGAGGTTCTCCATTGAGGGATGGTGAAAATGCTGAAGAGGAACCATGGCAGAATCTCATAAAACACTGCAGGAAGCTTCTTCTCAGTGGGATGAAAGCAAAAGGTGGCTGTGCAGGGCACTGACGTCACGGGCGAGAATGACCTTGCCGTCCCTGCTTGGGGAAGGCGAAGTATTCTTCACCTGTCCGCGTTTGTGTTGTGGGTTCAGCTTTCTGTTTATCAAGGCAAAAATCAAATGTTCCAGGTTCATCATCCTTTGGTTAAGGGTGCAAATATATATGCAGGACCCTGTTCATCCGAGTAGTTTAAATACTGTAGGTGTATCGCTGCTGCTTGGAAAGTTGCAGGGAGGTGACTTCAGTGTCCATTGTTCACCTTCTTCTGAAACCGTCTCAAATCAGTTGATGATGATGGTTCTATGTTTGTTTGCTTATTTGTTTATTATATGGATTGGATTTGATGGCATGTTTAGCCTGATAGCTTCATGTCTCCAGAGACCTGAGTTCACTTCCTTGCCCCAGCTCTACTTGTGTGGAGTTTGTATGCTCTGCCCATGTCGTTATGTTCCCCCACGTTCTCTGGTTTCCCTCCTGCAGTCCAAAAACATGCTGTGATTTGACCCCCCATGACCTTGCATACAACAAGCGGGTATGGAAAATGGATTACTGAATTTTATGGGACAGGTTAGAGGCTCTCGGATACCCCCATCCTAGGTAAGACCATCTGTCACTTGATTCTTCCCAGCATCCTCTGCTGCTAATGCTAACATGTCCGCCCGCTCCATAGCTCTCCAGTCATCTGAGGTGAGGTTCTGTGGAGACTCCCTTCCTTTCAAACCTGGCGGAGCTGGGCAGCTTTAAGGCGTCGGAGTGTGACTCAGCGCTGATGACCAATTAAAACATGAGGATGGTTTGGATCGAAAGCTGTCGTGCCCCAGAGGATAAAGGCGTTACATCTAAAAGAGCGGTGCAGGGTATCTCCAGCGGGGAACAACCCTCCTTCCGACGTCTAACTGCTGTGACCCAATCAAGGGCTCAAATCCACCCCACATGGTACACAAGCATCCAATTAGAATCTTTGTTATACAAGGTGGAAGTGTCTTGACCAGCTTTGAGCACGTCCTCTCAAAGAGCCACTCAAACAGCCACAACCAGCATGCAGCTGACATAGTGCATCTTATTGCCCTCGCAGGGAACCAATCACATTCTTATCTTTTGACAGGCTGGACAGGCAAGATCTGCAGGCAGTCAGACTTGGAGAATACAGATCCGCAAGCAGCCAAAGGCTCAGCCTGCTTCAATAAGCACATTGAGTTCTGGGCTCCCCATGCAAAAGTCTTTTACGCTCTGGTAACTCCACCGTTTCGCCATGCAATTCATCTACGTTTCATAGAAAGCACTCTCTTAGAGGTCCTAAATTAAAAATGAGATTAGACCTTCCTTTTGCTCATTACGGGCCTTTCTAATTAAAGCTGAGAGCCAGCAGAGACGGGGCACGGTGTGCAGGGTTGGGCCCAGCGGATTCACGCATAGGCCGTCACATCGGCGGGCGTGGCACTTTGGAGGCACGGTGGAAAGTAGACGATGAGCTAAATGAAGGTAGCCTGAGTGAGCTAAAGCGGATTTGAGCGCCTCTTATCGGAGAGGCACACGCGAGGGATTGCCGGGGCGGGGGCATTAAAACCTGAGGTGATTAGCGACGGCGAGAGACAGAGCGAGAGAGAGTGAGAGAGCGGAAGACAGAGGGGAGCTGGCGTGCAGGGCCTTGGCAGGCGGACGAGTGAGAGAGAGAGAGAGAGAGAGAGAGAGATGCTGATGGGTGGATGAGAGAGAGAAGGCGAGCGACGTGGCGGGTGAGTGGCAGGCGAGTGGCGGGTGAGTGGGCATAAGGAGCCATCCACTGATTTCAAGGAAAAATTCACCCCACCCCCCCCCCCACTTTACAGCCCCTTATTATCCAAACACGCAATCGCTCTTGTCACATACAGACGAGTAACAGGACATTTCACTTCTGCTCTGTCAAAATGGCATTTGCCTCTTGCTTTCAGAACGCTCTCCAGATTTACTTGTCTGTCTACCGGCCTGTGAAACGGTGTGTCTGTCGCTTATGCCCTCTGTGGCATTCACAAGGGCCTGGGCTGATGAAAATGGCTGGTCTGTAGGAAACGTTGCAGCGTAACATGGCATGTGGGTGCGTTGGGGATAAGGGTGGGGATGGGGGTGGGGAGGGTGGCGCCGAGGTCCCCGTATTGGCCTCTTCACTGTGTAGTAAACAGGAGCCCAGGGTCGGCGTGTTATTAATCCTCATGACATCTGGCTTTACAGGGACTTTACTAATGCGACATGATCATGCGGTAAAAGTCAGCTATGTGGCACCCTAGGCAAGCTTTATCACTGGCACCCCCTGTCTGAGACAAAGTGAAATTGGCTTGCTAAGTTGGCGATCACTCGGAAGATGGTGCCCTAAGCAGCCGCCTCTGCTGCCAACTGAGTTGATCAGCACTAGTCCTATCCTATGTAGTGTCTTTGTATGAGTAGAGTATCCTAAGGCATCCAAAAATTCACCTTAAAACAGCAACACAGATAATTCCACTGGATTGCACCATATCCACAGTTTGCAGTTATCTGGACATTTGCAGTGGTACGGAGTTTCCTGTGGAGGTGCAGTGCTGCTGCATAATTTCCTGACACCTCTTCTGAGCATGGTCTCAACTCAGTGCGTATGGACTTGTCTTCCACTCAGTTTATTTTCCTGTTTTTCCAGAAACATCCAGCGTGGCACAGTTCAAGCAAGTTATTTAGTTAAATGATTAAAGTTGAACGATCGGCCAAACGAGCGTGTTACGTGACAGGCTGCTGTGCCGGCCAGGTGGGGCACACATGCCACGTCATTCTCCAGGACATTCCATTGGGGCTGTCCAGCTGAATTCCAGGGGAACCTTTGGTTAGAAGCAGGAGGTTTCCCAAGAGATGTACTGATGAGTAACGTAGCGCCGATTGCCATGAGAACCCCGAGATTCAGGGTAGCGACTCTGCTCAGCCAGTCCAGGTGTGGAGTGGGGATTTCCTAACATATTTTGGGTGGTGTTCCTGTCCGGGGAGCTTCAGCGGTGCTATCAAACCAAGCTCCTGTAGGGAGCTCCTACATGAGGACAGGAGGAGGTGCTTAAGGAAGAGTAGCAGCAGGAGAACATCTGTGTGGTTACAAGATTATGTTTCCCAACTCCCACACAATAAAAAAAAAAAAACAATTTCACCACCATAGACAAATTATTAAATACATTACTACGTTAACCTGAATGCATTTTTTAATGTCATATGAATTATTTTATGAAATATATCCTTACATATTTAAATTGAATCTAAATTAAATCATCAGTCCCTTCCTGGATGTATTTAATCCACGGATGATATGAAATTGAGAGAAATCTCTGTTTTTGTGGTACCTTGGCCTGCAGCTCATTTTTCCTTGAGCTTTCTGTGAAGTGCATCTTGTTTCAGTGACATGTGTGACATAAAGAGCAGCCAAACCCCACAATCATGGCACCGAAGATACATGTGAATATATCCGCTCGAATCCATACGCAGAGGGCTGTGGCCAAACTGCCGTTAAGCTTAAGGGCCAGAAAATACCCTCGTTAGCAAAATAAATCCCCCATCGGCCGTGGCCAATCCAACCGTCAAATAACTCCTTTTAAGGGGAGGCTGGCTCTCTCTTGAAGTGGTCACTCGCGGAGCTGAATCGTAACTATACATCACGTCACGGTTATTGTGTCAGTGTGGTCAGACTAGCAAAGCAAAGGGCTTAAACATGGCAGTAAGTGATAGAGGGAAATGCTATTAGCCAGCTAATTCACTGGTGGCTTTTGTTTCTGTGACACTGAGGGAGCATTCCATTAACCTCTGCTTCCTCTCGCTGGACAAGGAGGAGGGAATGGGAAGAAAACTGTTTTAATTGTCCTCGGATGGCCAGCAAAACTCCCACAAATCCTATGCGGGTGCCGACACTCCCCTCGGCCCAGGGGGAGAACGTGGACGGGGTGGAGAAGCAGCTGCAGTGAGGGGTGATTTATGAACACCTGTCAGCCATGATGTACCACGTTTTCTCGGTGGGTGGAAGTCCTATAAATCAGAGAAATGCTCAGGACTTGAATGACGGCCATGAAGAGCCAGACACATGGGTCTGAGGCCTGAGCTGAAGCAGAGGATCTTTCATTGGTCAGAATTAGTCTGCTCTTTAAGTCAGTCTGTGTGTATCAGTCTTAGTCTCTGACTCTGTTTCAGCCTGTGTGTCAGTCTATATCACAGTCTCTGACTGTATCAGTCTGTGTAACAGTCTATATCCCAGTCTCTGACTATATCAGTCTGTGTAACAGTCTATGTCTCAGTCTCTGACTGTATCAGTCTGTGTCTCAATCTGGGTGTGTCAATTTGGGTGTCAGTCTGTGTGTTACTCTGTGTGTCAGTCTATATCTTAGTTTCTGACTCGGTCTGCTTGTCAGTCTGTGTAACAGTCTATGTCTCAGTCTCTGACTGTATCAGTCTGTCTCAATCTGGGTGTGTCAATCTGGGTGTCAGTCTGTGTGTTACTCTGTGTGTCAGTCTATATCTTAGTTTCTGACTCGGTCTGCTTGTCAGTCTGTGTAACAGTCTATGTCTCAGTCTCTGACTGTATCAGTCTGTGTCTCAATCTGGGTGTCTCAATCTGGGTGTGTCAATCTGGGTGTCAGTCTGTATGTTACTCTGTGTGTCAGTCTATATCTCAGTCTCTGACTGTATCAGTCTGTGTAACAGTCTATATCAGTCTCTGACTGTGTCTCAGTCTGTGTCTCAATCTGGATGTGTCAATCTGGGTGTGTCAATCTGTGTGTCAGACTGTGTGTTACTCTGTGTGTCAGTCTATATCTTAGTTTCTGACTATCGGTATGCTTGGCAGTCTGTATATCTTAGTCTCTGATTGTCTCAGTAAATGCCTCAATCTGGGTGTCAGTATGTGTCTCAGTTTCTTGACTGTCTTTTGTCCTCCAGATTTCATGCCCCTCTGTCCTCCTTCCTTTCACTCTACGCTCCAGTTTTCCTAACTTCCAGTCCTTCTGTCCTCTTGCCTTCATATCTTCCTTCCCATCTATTCTTCTACCATCCTGTCTTAGTGTACTTCTCCTGTCATTTTCACTGGCTTTGGGGGCATGAGAGGTCACCCAGAATGGGAACAAAATGCCCATTTCTTATTAACGGAAGCATTTACTCTGTTGTCCTAGACACAAATTGCTCTCGTTTGAAAAACGCACGCACTACGGGGAACCAAGTCTGCGAACAAGCAGACAGACAGTAAACAACTTTATTTTAGTCATCCGTGATGCAAACCTCCAAGCATTCAGTGCCAAGCGGTAAGTATAGCTTTTTAATAGATAATTTGACAGATTAATGACACACTACCCAGCCAGTAGGTTGTTGGCAGAATATCTTTTCTAATCTAAAATTAGCACATATTTATGTGACATTTGGTTCCATTTAGGTGAAACTGACCATATTTCAGAGCTTTTCTGCCATTTATCATCTCTTTGCATTGTTGAAAATTCATTTAACCTATTGTGTTGTTTTATTTTTGTCTGTTTACTTGTCTGCCTTACACTCACGCCACCTAAACTATGTTCCATTTGATATTTTGCCTAATTGCACTAAACCAAGGAGCGCAGCCCAAATGATTGTGGTGGGACTATTTCTGGACGGATGTCACCACGTCCCTCGTTAGTGTTCCACTGGGATAACAGGCGGGGTGTCATGACAACGGTGGAGAGGAGGGGGTGCTCGTCAGGAGATTGGCAAGGTGTGGGCCTCCTCAGGAACTACACCACCTTCTCTCAGTGCTGCAGGGATCTCTGTGACTGCACCGTGCAACATTGTCACGGCGTCCCCCTTTCTGTGGTGACGAGGACAGCATGGCGGGCCACGTCCCGGGCCCGCCTTGTCACCCACCCGCTCAGCGTGAAATTGGTTTTTCGAGAAGCATGTTGCTTAATATCATTACTGTTAGTCAGCCATGAAGGTAAATATTATAATTTCTACAATAATTTGACAGCCTGTCACCTACTTGTCAGATGGAGTATTACAGTACTCGGAACAGACGAGTGGTGTTTACACACAGCATGTGTACATCTGTATTTGCTTCGTGTGTTTGTACATATGTTTACTACTGGATGGATGGATGGAGTGAACTGCACAGCAGATGGGCAGTGCTGTTGTGCCCTGATTTATAAATAGGTCAAATCACATGGTATTGGATCAGTGAGATCGCTCATTGCATGCATGTGTTGTTGGATTTGTGCATAAAGATCTTTTATGGGCCCAGGCTTGTGAGACAATTTACTCTGTCAGGAAATTCCTCTGCAGCCCAATGCTGACGTTTCCATTGGCAGAGAAAGATCCCAGTCAGACCTTCTCCCATGTCCAAACCATCAACCCGCTGTTTGTTCTTTCCAGGGAGAATCTGCCCACCCCCGCCCCTGACATAAACCCTGAGGCGCCAGACCTCTGCCATCCTCACGACCAGGTTTATCAGACAGAAGAGAGTGCAAGTAATTGCCTAATCTGGGAGTTTGTTGAAAAGGAATGAAAATTGTTGGCTATATCCAAATATAAACATAATTGTATAATTGTTATTCACTGTACGTATGCACTGTGACCCTGTAATGGATGGATGGATGGATATGTAAATACTGAAATTCTGTTTTTGTCTGCATTCCATGTTTTATATTTAACACGCTGCCCGAGTCACATGTAAACTTCTGAAACAAAAACTGCACTGAGTGAGGAACAGCACCATGCTGGATTATGGGATGTGCTTTCATAGCAGCGCATCTGTTTCTACTGTCTGTGGGCTTCTCTGCCTGTGCATCCGTCCAGCAGAGGAGGACACGTGGGCCTGTCTCTGCTTAAAATGCAAGGAGATTAGTCAACAGTGGAAAAGTGTCACTCCCGCCTAAACGTCTTAATTAAAACAAGGCAGATTTGTCCCCCCCCCCCACCCAACATGTGAATATAAACGATGCCTCCATGTCTGGATTCTGAAGTCTGCCACTTGGGCTGGTTTGGATATAATGCTTCAGCCATAGATGGGGTAGGGGTGGGGGGGTGTCTCTCCAAATCAGCCCAAACTCTTCGGAAGATGGGAAACGTTAAGGGATGTTCCTCAGCTGATATCGGTGGCCCGTTCGCTGGCGGCGGATGGCAGTGAGAATATGCCACTCACGCGCCAACGCCTCCCACATTAATCTCGGCTCGATAGCTGGGGTTTCCAGCCCGCCGCTCTGCCCCAATCAGCGTCTCCAATCTCAGGCCACTGCCACAGGAGTAAAAGATTCTCCTTGGTATTTAATGGGACCAGGCTGAGTGGGTATTTATCAGAAATGGGGACCGGTGAATATCCCTAGGCGCTTTCACGGCACTGACATCCTCTGACCTGTCACTCAGCCATACTTGTTGCTGTTAAGAGTTTTATTTGAGTCCCCCTTTTTCTTTGAAATTGACACTGGCAAAAACTTAATTCTATTGTTCAGGAAATATGTTGCTTTGTCTGAGTGATATAATCCACCGACTCTCTATGTTATCATGAGGGTGTACCTGGGTCTTTATGTCAGTGGTATAGTCTGCTGATTCTCTACATTATTGTGAGGGTGTAGCTCGACCTTTATAGCAGTGGTATATTCTGCTGATTCTCTACATTATTGTGAGGGTGTAGCTCGGCCTTTATAGCAGTGGTATAGTCTGCTGATTCTCTACATTATTGTGAGGGTGTAGCTCGGCTTTTATAGCAGTGGTATATTCTGCTGATTCTCTACATTATTGTGAGGGTGTAGCTCGGCTTTTATAGCAGTGGTATAGTCTGCTGGTTCTCTACATTATTGTGA
>JAODJX010000083.1:7338917-7350230 GCA_026776945.1 Isichthys henryi
GAAGGGGGGGGGAGGGGAGCTGTCGCTGCTAATTACTTCCCTCCCCAGTCCTCCCAACCCTGAGTCCAAGGGCAGCTCTGCAGGCCCCGGTTATGGGGACATTTGTGCAAGCAATCAACCCCCCACCCCCCCTCCCCCAACATAAGACCCCAAAGCACAGCGCCCCCTGTTGTCGCCTGCAGGTACCGCTATCCCATCTCGGCAGGTTTGACGCACTAACTGCTCTGTTAATGCGAGGCGTGACGTAATGCAGCACATCGACAGAGACATACTGCATGCGTGACCATATGTGGACCGGGTGGATGGAGATGGGGATGGGGGGGGGGGGTGGGCCTGGGCGGTCCGACTGAGAAGCCGGGGCAACGCACAGACTGGTACAGGACAAAACGTACTGTACACAGTCTGAGTCACACACGGACGCGGGGGGCACCTACAGCATTATCCAGCGCTCGGGAAATCGCACACGGCCCCCCCAGGGCCGATGTCACACAGAGCATAGTGCCCGCCCCCACCCCCCTGTGGGCTGCTTTTGCTATAATGGGCAGCTAAGACCACAGTAAGACTCAGGGTACTGAACAAATAAGGCCCTTCGAAGGACACGGCACTCCCCCTAGGAAGACCATGAGCCTATGGCAGGCCTATGGATGGACTTCTTGCCCACTCCATGGCTCCCCCTGCTGGATGGGCAGAACATGTGCATATGTGGAACCCACAACCCAGCCGGGACTGATGGCAGAACGCATGTGACACCCTCACCTGTAAGTGATGTGCTTGTGTTGCCACTTCTGCCCTGTGAGGGCATAACGCCGGCGCCTCACATTGAGCTTGGAGCCGCCGCCCGTCTGGTCCGGCACGCCGCACCTCGGCCTCCTCATCCAGCTGTGGGGCACAGAGGAGGGCTGCGTGTGAGGCTGGGGCCACGGTGGCGCCCCCACCCGACAGATTATTGCAGCGTACCGCCCCGCCCCGCGATAGATGTTTGCTAAAAGGTGTTAAAGGGAACCTATAAACACAGGTGGTAAAAGGGGGACCGCTCAACGTGGGGACTGATAATACAAGTATCCAGGAAATGCTTCAAGGGGCAGGGCGGGGTCTTCACTTCAGGGGGCGGCACCATATCAGCACACAGCAGGGGAGATGGGGCATAAAAAGAGCAAGGATGCTACGGAGGAAAGGTGTAAAGTGAACAGGCAGGCTGACACACAGGAGCTGGGTATGCTCACTGACACAGACTGACACACTAACACAGAAACACCGACACAGACTTGCACACACAAACTGACACACTGACACAGAGAGACTTTGCGTGTCTGCGTTCAAGAGAGACAGACACAGACACGCTCAGACTGACACACTAACACGGAAACACAGACGCAGAAAAACACACAAACTAACACAGTGGCACACACATCGACTGGAACAGACACACACGAGCTCCCACACTGACACACACAGCGACTGGCACAGACACACACGAGCTGACACACTGACACAGACATCGACTGGCACAGACACACACGAGCTGACACACTGACACACACAGCGACCGGCACAGACACGCATGAGCTGACACACTGACACAGACATCGACTGGCACAGACACACACGAGCTGACACACTGACACAGACATGCAAAGACAGATGTAATGACATGGAAACATTGATATACACTGACAGAGAAAGACACACAAATTGACAAACTGACATAAAAACACAGACACAACACACAGACTGATGCAGAGACACATGGGTTGAAGCCCTAAGACAGACAAACCCACATTCAGTGACAGACATACATGGACTGGCACACAGATAATGACACACTGGCACAAAAACACTGACACAGACTTACACACACAGACTGACACAGAAACACAGAGACTGATATAGATTAACGGATACAGACTGACACACTGACACGGAAATACAGAGACTGACACAGAAACACAGAGACTGAACACAGACTGACAGTCACACAGAGTGACATAGATACACTTACACTGACAAACACACACTAACTGACATACTGACACACAAACAGACACACACAGACTGACACACTGACATAACTAGACACACACAGACTGACACACTGACACAGAAACACAAAGACATGACACACACAGTCTGACAGACACAGACTGACACAGACACACAGACTGACACTGACAGACACACACACACTGACACAGTCACACAGAGATACACAGACAGTGACATCTGTGATACCAATGGAGACTAGAATTTGGTCAGTCTCTGGTCAGTAGCCCAGTCAAAGCGCAGCCCCATAAATCAGTCATGTGAATAAGTGGTGTGGCAGGAAGGGAGGGCGTGTGGGAGGGGCTTGTGTAAGAGATCTGGAGGGGGGTGCATGGATTTTCTAGAACCTGAGGGAGGCTTCTGAAGGGTTTGGCGGTGAGCATTTGAGGATGGTCACTCACTCAATGGTCCCCATGTCCAGCGTGCCGGTGACGTTGAGGCCGTACAGGCGCTGCATGGCAGCGATAGCCGACTGCATGGTCTGGGCGGAGCGCAGCACTGACAGCCGCGGGTCGGTGCTGGGGAGGTAGCCGTACCGCTGCAGCCAGGCCTGCAGGGGGCGATAAGCACACAGTGAGGCATGGAACGGACCTCCAAATCCACCCTCCACAGAGAAAGAAGAAACAATTACTGCACAGAAATTCAAAAAGACGGCTCTTGGAGATGGATCTCCTCGCCCTCTTCTGTTACTGGCTTTGTGTTTGTTAAACAGTGTGAAAAGTCACTGAGGCAGATAGGACATCATACCGTCAGACTTGTCAGGTTTAAACGACAGCTTTTGGGGAGGATGTACAGGTGAAACCTCACTGTGCGGAGATGGACCCCCTCCCTTCCCTATTATCTGTCGGTGTTAGTGAGCAGAGTGACATATTCGCATATTTGCACTGAATATGGCGTCCATTTGGGGAAAGGGCACAGGGCCCAGTATTAAGAAAGCCAGCCTTTATCTGAGGATTAAACACAATCGTCCCAGTGGAGGGAGGTCACTGCGCTTCCTCTGGGCAACAAAAACAAAACACAGAGAACTTAAAACCGTCAGCGGCTTCTCTGCTTCTCTCCCAGCGGGATTCTCCCTGGTTCCGGTCCGGAACACTGCCAAAACACACTCTAACGTGACACTCGGAGCAAGGTGCTGGAGGGGATGTACAGAACTGGGCCCGTCACCTGACTCCCATGATAGCCCGCGCCACGGTAACTCGCCATCCTCATGGCAATGTATAGTGCGCCCCCTTTAGTCTGTGTCCTGCCGTAACATGGCTCCACGGTCCCAACTTACCCTGCAGAAAAGCATGACCCCCGATTCATCACGCTTGGCGCTCACAGCTGATAGGACGCTGCTCCCCTCCCGCCATCGCAGCCAAACCGCCCAACCCCTTGGTCCCGTTCCTGCCTTGCTGGCGCCTCTCGGGGAAATGTTATTGCCCCATTATCTAAGCGGCTGGGAGCTGGAACTCCAGAGCACAGCTAGACGACTGAAAAATCTCAGCAAGTCAAAAAATAGCACGAGGGTACAGGGCGAGAAATGCCAGAAATGTGGCTGGACCTCAGCAGAAAGCAGCACTGGCCCGGCAGCCGGATCCAGCACCATGTCAGACTGGAACGTCAGCCAGCGACACACAACAAAGTGGAGGTCACCATCATGGCTGCAGAACAAAGTGAACATGTGGAAAAAACACACGCGTGTTCAGTACACCAATTCTTACCGACCGCATCTGCCGTGGGTTTCTTCGGAATTCACACGTTACAAGACCACAGGACCTCGAAGAGGAACAAAGACAGTCCTCTCAGCTATAATACCCGGCACTGAGAACGTGCAACGCACGAAATCGGCACAAAAAGCCCGTGACCGCCTCAGATGGAGTCACATGGCTTGGTGAAGCTTTATAGTCACAACGGGCGGCCGTGGGCTGGGAATGAACAGCCTCCTCATGCCGGGGAAAGGAGGACGGCAACAGGGATATGGAAAACTTGCCCTGAATCATCTGCGTGCCATGGTTTGTTTACGTTTTCACATGCAGATGTCTGAAGCAGGATTCGGAATTTGTTGATGGACGTATAGAACTGGACCACAGGCAAAGGATTCGTAAGATATGGGCGTTTATAACACGAGGAGCAGACTACGACCTGGCAGTCGTTAATCTTCATAAATAAACCATCTATTATAGTGAATGAAGCGATGTAATGATCTGAGAGTTTTATCTTAGAAAGCGGAGGTACGTGGGGCGGGTGGGGTGGTGGGGGGAGGTCACAGAATCTCTCACCCTCTTCATGGTTATAGATGATCCCAACAAAGCGTGTGAGCATATTAATGTGGGCGATCAAGCGGTTGGAAATGACAAAACTGAAATTACAAAACGAAAGCGTACAGCTGACTTCAGCACATTTCCGACACGTTTTAAAAACTTTTAAAAAGCTTTGAAGTAGACGAGTGGCGTTGACCCAGAACAATCTGCTCCATCCCTCACAGCGTCGCCTGCCAGTTCATATTATTGATTCTCTTTTACTCTTTATGCATCGATCGGCTGTGGGCCGCCACAGTTTAGCAGGTTTTTAAAAGCACTCTGGCCCCGAAATGAGCAGCGATGGCACAGCTAAGAGTCGACCCGCCTGCACCACTGTGGGACCCCCAGCAATGGGCCCCCATGGGACCTCAAGTCACCTTCGCGCCAGCCCCCATGTGACCTCCATGATGTTCCGCTACAGGCTTAATGTACACAGGACACTGGACCCAGCCATGTCACGTCTGTGTTTCCAGGGAATTGTGGGTAATATAAGGATGACGGCCACCGCGAAGGGCCACATATATATTCCATATATTCCAGCACTTGGGGACAAATACCCCTGGTAGGTTGCGAAATGACAGCTAAGATAAACCTGTGAGGTCTGAGAGGGATGGGGGGAGCAGCAGATTAGAGGGGGGCGTGGCCTGGCAGGCCAGCACACACACAACTCAGGCCCTCCATCCCAAGCTAACACTAATTAACTGCTGAGGCTAGACCAATTCACAATAAGGTAGACTCCTCCACACTAATCAGATACAGGTCACACGTTAACGAGCGCGATAGCCTAATTAGCCCAGGGGAAACATTAACGGCTAATTCCGGTGCGACTGCTTTATTTATCACCCACCGTTCACTCGCCGGCTGTGACCATAGCAACAGACGCAGACACGGTGGCAGTATCAGCGCACCTTCTGGAAACGAGAGCCCATAGTCGGTGTAGGGGGGTGGGTGGGGGGGGATGAGCGCTGGATGGGGACTGGGGCAATCCTCTGTATTTTAACACTCTGATACCCTTAACCATGTCATGGGGCACAGGACCCTAAACAGACTGTGAATGCCCCCCCCAGTCATGCTGTCTTACATAGAGCTTTAACCGTATGGTTTAGCACGTCGTCCAACAGCCCCCTGGCAGGATATGTAGCTCATTAGCGCCGGTGTATCAGCAGAAGGCGCCGCATGCTGGTGGGGCACTGGCGGTGCAGGAGATGTATGATCTGCACGCCCCCGTGCCGGGCACCACATCAAACAGCGCGGGCGGTGAGTCAGAGGAAGAGCGCACGGCCGGGCAAGCTGCGTGCCAGCTACCCGCTTCTGTCCTCGCTCCCTGTGAGTGCATACCAGAGGCATGTAAACCAAGCTCCAACACCCACACAGGCAAAACCCAAGCAGGGCCCGTCAGCCAGTGAGAGCATTGAACTCGGCCCCCACGCCCCCCCAGCAGGTCGCTGTGAGAGCTGAATAATTCAACGCAAGGTGCCACTGCGTGCTGCCAAACGGCCGTGCCTGTGTGTGCGCGTGTGGTGGGAACGTATCACCATGGTAACGCGGCACCCCATCCTCTCCGGCCACGTCGTGGGACTCGTGCAGTCAAAAGATCAGCCTGAAGTGTAGCAAAAGTACACAAACCCGAATATGGTGCTGACATCGCGGGACAACCCAGTAGTGGGTCGTTGTGGTTACCACGGTCTCCACTGTCGCCGAGAGACAGAATCGGGGGGCGACTCCTGGGATCCTGCTCGCCCACGTGGCTTTTCTCTCTTGCCATCCTACAAGATCCATGTCCACCATCGTCTATCATCCCTGGAGGCCCCACGTATCACATAACATGCGAAGATGGTGGGGATGCTTTCATGGGTCCTTGCATGAATAGGTGTGCTAAAATCATTATTTATTCATGCGTAAAAGTTTGAAATGCCTGCAGATCCGTAACACCACCGGCTAACACCGAATACCCCTACAATGCTGCCACAACTCTGCCAAAACGTCAAATAGATGATCAAAGGTGGCATCGAGTAATTATAAGCGAGGCTGACTGATGTCTCACCCTCTACCCCCCCCTCCCCTCCACCTGCAGGGGGCGGTGCAGCCAGCAGTACCTTTTAATAATTCAGCCCGCAGTTAGACACCAGGGAACAGTGATCGGCAGTGAACCTGATCCGAAACTCGCATTCAGACGAGGCCCCCCGCTTCATGCCGCCCTCCCTGTGCCCAAACAGAGCCGTATCAACACTCCAGCGGGCCTCCACTCTGATCAGAGCCCAGCTCCGGTCCCCTTCAAAAGCCACTCAGGGATTTATGACTCAGGGACGACATTATCGCCGCCCCTGCCGCCTTCCACTCCTCAGCGACCGGTCTCTCGAACCACAAACAAGCGAACAAAAAAAAAAACAACAATCCGCTCGAGAGTCAGGGAACCAGTGCCACGACTGATGATGTCCCTTGAGCAGGAAGGAGGCCCCTGTTCCTTCTGCATGACTCCAGGGGCCTTTAATCATAAAGTCCTCAACAGCCTTCCAGATGGAAATCGGACCTTTGATCCGCTGCCTCTTATCGATGATGGTGAGTCAGGCCCGTAAGCAAGTAGACGGAGAACCTTTGTCAGTGTCCCTCTCACACACCACACCGCAAATCTGTGTGTGTATAAAAAAGAATTCCTTCTGTTCTCCATAAAGTTACGGATATCTGGCTAGACGGACATCGCTTCGGTTCCCAAACCTCTCCTATTGGGTGCCCCAGCCATTCTATATATTCTATAATTTTAGAACTCGCCCGATTAATCAGTGGATTAGGCACAAGGTGGGGTAGAGGTCAAGTCAAAAAATACATGGGTATGTTGGATGGGTGCTACAAATACTAGGTTGACTTTAGGAGAGGCTTTCAAATTTGAAGTTGACACACTTTGACAGGCATGATATCATAGTTTTACACTAACATGAAGATGACTGATACATCATTTTTCTTGCCTAAGACTTTTGCATAGTACTGTATATCCAGTTTAGAATTAGGACCATATGTACGCAGCCAACTTGAGTGTGTCATGGCCTGTGATTGGCTGTCAGGACAGGATGTAGCCATATGACGTATTTACTGGCTACACAACCCCTCACCACTGCCAGCTTGCCCGCCACCCAGGCGAAAGCAATCACCCCCCAGCCAGGGACGGGACACAACATCTCCAAGCCGGTAATACCGATACAGCACATATGTCGCTGAGAACAAGAGCCAGGTCCCCTCCAGGGGGTCACGACCCCCAAGGATTCACCAATCCCAGGGCCCGTTTTCTTTCCGCTTCCCCATCGCTAGATCACACTTGTCTCAGGATGCAATGGGAACCATCCAGTTCCCCTTCAATAATGCCACTGTCTCAGGGTCACCTCCGTTCACCATGTTCATGTCCATAACTCCTGACATTCCTGGTTGGGTCAGCTCTGTTCACTGTGTTCAAGTCCCTCACTCCTAACATTCCTGGTTGGGTCATCTCCATTCACTGTGTTCAAGTCCCTCACTCCTGACATTCCTGGTTGGGTCAGCTCCGTTCACTGTGTTGAAGTCCCTCACTCCTGACATTCCTGGTTGGGTCATCTCCGTTCACTGTGTTCAAGTCCCTCACTCCTGACATTCCTGGTTGGGTCAGCTCGGTTCACTGTGTTCACGTCCCTCACTCCTGACATTCCTGGTTGGGTCATCTCCATTCACTGTGTTCAAGTCCCTCACTCCTGACATTCCTGGTTGGGTCAGCTCTGTTCACTGTGCTCATGTCCGTAACTCCTCTGTGACCAGTCTGGTCACCTCTGTTCACTGTGTTCATATCCGTAACTCCTGTGGTTCCCAGTCCAGTGATCTGTGCACCAGTGAATTTAATCTGCCAGCAGTGTTTTTTTTTCTTAAGCCAGCACTGATAATTTATTTTGAAATAAATGCACCGTCCGTTTATCTAAAAAAAAGTCTTTGCGCTTGAAATGACTTGAGATGGACGGGTATGATTGATATCGCAATTCGGATCGCGTTTCGCCCGCATTCATCTCGCATTAATGTTAACAAAATAGCGTAAAGCAATAAATAATTCATCACATTCCCTGGCGTAAAGGAGGATCCCCATTCTCTCGTACGCTCGGTGCTTAGTTTCCCCAAAAGCAGGAAGAGACGGCAGTCAGCGCTGTGGCTCTGTCAGTATGGGCTATTGGATAAAGTGATCGCTCAGAAAGCGGATCTCTTATATAGCGGTCGGTCCCCCTTCTAGCTGAAATAAAGAAGCTAAGTGTTCATAATCTACAATAAGAGTGTTCTGTTAAAGTGAGTCGACAGCTCTGCATACTGCTAAAATTGTTCACGTAACGATTAATTTAATGCACCATTCAAAGTACACGCATTTCCAGTAATTATAAAACACAATATACATTTGTCTGGGAACAATCGTGGGTCTTCATTGGTACATTTTCATCATTTGAGTTGTATATACCGACTCTTAGGAGTTATTCCTTATATCAGCAAACCTTTGCCGGCGTACCAGCTGTACAACTCTACCAGTGCAGAAGTACCCCAAGTTTCGCCCTAACAACATGCAGGCGCTGAAATGCAGGGGATTTGAAAGCTTTTGTGCTGATGCCGGGCGCTTTTCTTCTGCCGCAAACATACTTTGCGATAAGGGCGCATCAGGCTGCATTTCTGCTCTTACAAGTCATGGGTCTTATCGGGGTCTCGTCGATCTGGTGGGACGGTTGGCGATCGCTTGGGTCGTCGCGGTTATCAGACCGGCACTTGGGAATGAGCGAGATTTATTAAATTTGCCCAAGAATAGCCATTTGAACATCAGCCCGCACACACGCTCACACACACTATACCCTCCCCCCCCACCCACCCTCGCCACACACACAGACACCCAGCCCCTCTTACCTCCACGCTGAAAACCTGCTCTTCTCCATACACGGCACATAAAATCCACGTCAGGATTTGCAAGCATAAGACTCCCGGACCAAAGCAATTCAAGCGTCTTCTGCTTTGCAAGGGCAGTAAAAGCATACTGACCCGTTATTTCACTTCGCAAGTCTCAGATACCGAACCGGTGTGGAATAATCCCCCCCAGTGTTTCAGATGGAGAAAAACATCGCTGAGGAGGACGTGGCCAGCAGCCTGCGATGATCAATGCGCCGAGATGGAGGAAGAAACAGGTCCAGGGGATGCGATGCACATGAGTCGGCGGCGCCTTATAGCCCCTTGCTTCTTTTCATGGGTGGCCTGGTCTGTACGGGCGCTTTCCGAAGGGGATCAGTCACATTTAGGAGCTGGGCTCCTCTCCTCGGTGCTGTAGCTGGTCGTTTTCAATCACACCTCCCGGCACAGCGCCTGCGCCTTTTGCTCACAGAGCCCCCCTCCCTCCTGCATGTTATACCGTCCCCTGCTGGACCACAAGCGGCTCACGTCACTGGATCACTGGCCGGGAGGGGGGGGAGGGAGGGGGGGGGGTCGGTGCACATAATGACAGGATAACGACAGGCGCACATATGCTCACAACAATCTGATACATGATTCCGGCTGATGTAAGGTGGCGCTTGAGCTATCTATAGATACCATCCCTGCATCAACGGCGTAACATAAAAGGATCCATCATCATTATTATCGCTATAAATACTGGCAACAATGACAATAATAATAACATTAATAAATCATCTATTATTAAGAATAATGCGTGTGTTGTTCTTGCTGTTCTTGTTCATATTGTCACTGGTGATATTTTCGTTACATTTTATCTGAGCACAAGAGCAAAGCCTTGTTATTCTTTCAAAAACCTGGGAGTTAATAGTGCACAATGTCAACACTAGAGGGCAGTAGTGGTAAACATCCCTGAGTTGATTAAAAAGTGCAATCATGTTCATTTACATTTTAAACTTTGTATAATGCACACATGTTTATAAATACAATTTATAATATAATGTGAAGGGCAGTACCGCCCATAAGGTCTTGACCTTTGTAAATTCCTTTCAGCAAAACGCAAACATTACACAAAAGAATTTTGTAATCTGTCATTTTTTTCAAGGCTTTGATCCACATACAGTAAGTACATTTATGTAAGAGGGAGACAGTTTGTTTTCAGCAATATTTTCCAGAAATTGTTAATACATTCTCTCCAACGAAAATGCAGCAGCAGTATTATTAATAGTAGACTCAGAAAATTTATCTGGTCCAAGATGAGTCACAATTACTTGCAGGTTAATATGTTACGGTAACATCTTAGGACGAATCCCATAACATTTAATTCATCTGCTTCTTCATCTGCCACTTCTCACACTATGTTGGGAGTTCTGCATGTATGATGGCGTACTTTGTCCTTTAGCAGCTGGGAAACTGGCAAAAGGGGCTCGAAATGTCTATATCATTAGGGTTGGTTCAGAGACTGACCCGTATCTGTAATGCAAACAGTGACATTGGTGAACATGCATTATGGAGTGTAAATATTTTGGGAACAATCTGAACAAAAATATTTATCCTTATAAATGAATTCAAATACTGGAATGAGCAGGCAGCTACCCGTGGGTGACGTGGCCTGTGGCTTAGTCAGCATGTGCGATGGCATCATATCTAACACACACACATACAGACACACACAGATACAGTCACACAGAGATGCAGACAAACACAGATACAGTCACACAGAGACAGACACACACAGAGACAGACACACACAGATACAGTCACACAGACACAGTGACACACAGATACAGTCACACAGATACAGACACACAGAGATAGTCACACAGATACAGATACACACAGATACAATCAAACAGATACAGACACACACAGATACAGTCACACAGAGACAGACACACACAGATACAGTCACACAGAGACAGACACACACACAGATACAGTCACACAGAGACAGACACACAGATACAGTCACACAGAGACAGACACACACAGAGACAGACACACACAGATACAGTGACACACAGATACAGTCACACAGAGACAGACACACACAGATACAGTC
>JAODJX010000083.1:7351381-7367126 GCA_026776945.1 Isichthys henryi
TCATGCACACACACACACACACATATATATACAGTCATGCACACACACACACACATATATATACAGTCATGCACACATGTGGTCAGCCCAGTCTAAAGACTTCAGTTATTTGCATAATTTCATTTCATTTTCACTCAAGTGAAAGAATGAAAAAAATAATTTCGGTGGTAATAACAGCCAGGGCTGGGGCACGGTGCTGAATTCACTGAGTGACATGCAGAGGCAATAAATGATGAACTTTGTATATGCTATTTAATAACAGCAAACAAATAATAAGACTTAAACAACTTTTTCTGCACATCAAGGTATAAAATGAAGAATAAAAGACACGCGATGTATGAAGTAAAGACACGCGAGGCGGAGTCAGTGTTTAAAGAGCAGCCAGGAGGCGTACAGAAAACGTTCCTCGCTTCGCATGGCTCTCCTCTGATGCTCCGGCATGTAAATGACACGCTGGTCACCCCCCACCCTCCTCACCCCCCCAGCCATCGTCTTCAAGCTGCCTGTCGCCAGCGGTTACTGCGTGTTTCCACGACCGTCAATTCAGATCTGCGCTTTTCTCCTGCTCTGACAAAAGATCCTCGACAGCCCTTCAGAAAAGCTTTTTCAGACGAGACTAAAGTGGATTGTGATAAGCGCGATGTGGCATGCAGCCCAATTCAGGAGGCTGCGCTGAAAAACGTCTTTCAGGCTGAGGGCAGACGGTTTCGTTCTCATCGTACGCAACAAATACACCTCCTGTGCAGTTATCATTTCACCTGCTTAAATTTAGTTTTGTCTTTCAATTAGAGCCCTATTGGCCTTCGCCAAATGTAATACTTTGGAGTTTGGGCTAAACTAATGGTTTGAGTCTCCGTGGCAATTGATCAGCAGACCCTGGGCCAAAAAAACGCTTCAGGTAATGAAAAGCGGCTGGCCCTTAGCCACAGTAGCGTTTAAACAAGGTCAGTGGGGAAGGTTTCGGGAAAGCGGGGGAGTGTTGGATTTGTGCTTGGTGAGGGATACAGCCCTTCTCAGTTGTGTTTTTATTTTGGGGGGGGAGGGGTAAATTCTCACTGCCCCCTCCCATTATAAAAGTTATAAAGACTGTGTCTGGATCAGGACTGAGCTAACTAGTGTACCCCACCACCCCAAGCTCAGCAAAGCACTTTGGGATCCCTCATGATGAATAAAGCCGATTTTTAATCCCTGTCCAGTGCTGGTCCGGACACCCTCTATGAATGACTCAAAATAGCTTTGGCTCAATAGAAAAGAATTCGATCAGATCCATTTTCACTCTTATTTACTTATGTGTGTTCATATTGGGGTTTACGCCCCAAGTTCCCCCGATAGCAGGTCTCAAATTTCAACCTCAATCATTTTTTCTTCCCCTCCTGGATCAGCACTGCTTTCAAGCCACTGCAATTTATTTAAACGCTTCTGTTGCTCCGGTAAATCAAGTGTCCGATACTGTCCAAACACACACATCAAATATTAAGTTAGGTACAGACAGCCCAGCTCGTTTGTGCAGACATTTCCAAATCCTATGTCAGCTTCTCACTCGCATTGGCCAGATACTGTCAACATTAAGGGTATTGGGATGATCGAATACAACATTAGAGGGGGTGTCCTTGTGTTCCACATCAACCTGTGGGAGTTTTACTTACATAGAAATTTCTGAGGATAGAACGAAAATGACTGGATCAGAGAGATAACCAATCAGACTGTAGAGGAGGTGGGCCCAAGCAACTAGAGGAGGTGGGACCAACTAATCATGTGCATTGGATTCACCTCCTCTACAGCCTGATTGTTTATCTCTCTGAACCAATGATTTTTCGTTCTGCCCTCAGAACATTTTTGCGTAAGTAAAACTCCCATGAGCTTTTAAAAAGTGCATGAAGCTTTGCCGTAGTGATGTCACCCTTTGAATGATGGGAGTTCAGAGGGAGAAGCCAGGCATGGATCCCAGAAAACGCAACATAAAACTAAAATAAAGTCACTCTCCTCCTCTGCGATGGGATTTCACCCACCTTGCACCCAAACGACACACAGACCCTTAATCTGCAAGGTTCCAGAATCACGTCATTCCTGTCGTTCTTCTTCCTCCCGCCATCTGTGCGGTCGTGGGGCCTCGGCCCCCTTATTTCCGCTCTCCTCTTAACGACTTCCTTTCATAAGACCGAGTCTGCTGGCGAGATCTGCTCTCTCCATCCACCAGCAGCCTGCCTGTGCCAGGGGCCGTGGAACCTTCCAGTCTCGTACCTGTGAGGCGCTCGGTTCCACTTTGAACAATTACTTTGCATAAGCATTCTAGATGATATAATCATGAAGTCTGATACAAATATGCATACGCAGATGGACAGGAGATTTTCTGAATGACTCTGCGCCGTTGACAGATGTTGCAGGGAAGTTATGAGCCCAGTAGAGACGTTCCAAAGTCTTCTGAGGAGTTGAAAATATGGGTTTACAATTTATAGGAAACACAGCAAATACACTTGACTCATTTTAATGAAGCTTTGCTTATTATAAACAATAAGGGATGGTAAGAGGGGAATGCACAGTACGTTGCTGTGGTCACAATTCAAACACACTTTTTCTAACAAAGGTTTACAGATCGATATAGACAGCTAGAGGACAGCAAGGGTTTGGCCGACTTTCACACGTCGCTTAATTCTCCATTTCTGAAAGGCACATGCTGTAAGGTGACACTGTAAGCTGTTGTACTGTAATGGTTTGGGCAGAAAACTCGGACTTCAAAACAAGATTGGAAGGGGATCACACACATCACCACAACTAACACAAGCCACCAGGCAAAACGATTAGTCCATCAGACTAGAAAAATCTAGAAATGACTCCTTGTTCGAATGCAGAAACGTGACTAAGAAGCGGGGGACGGCTCAGTGGGTTAGACCTCTGTGCCTGTGATCAGAAGGTTGTTGGTTTGAATCAGTATCGTTCAAAAAGCTGATAGCTGCTTGTGGTGCCCCTATTGGCTCCAGAGCAGTTTATCTACAGGCAGTTCGTGTCAGCGTCCCTGATGGTCCAAATACTGCAGGGACTGGCTGGCTGAAAACAGCGCAGCAGGGAACTGCACACAAGGAGTGTCCCTGGTCATGCAGCATGCAGGCAGCCATTGAGGTGCATGTGATACAGTATGAAAGCCAAATACATCTCACAAGGAGTTAGAGTTTGCTGGGTGGCCTCCTGCTGGCAGCATGAAGCCCCTGCAGACGCCGTTTTGTGTTTCTCAGCTTCTGACAAACTGAGCGTTGTTCTGATATGATCTGTCAGGATAGGTAGGTGCCTTTTTATTTTTAAGCAGAAGTCCTTTAGAAACCCAGTCAGAGGGGAAGTGACACAATTTCTGGGAGTGACAATGTCTCATTATGTTCTAGATAATTTTTAATAATCAATGGAAGGGGCTGGAAAAGAGTGGGGTGTCCCTCAGGGTGCCTGGCAGGGATCTGAAATAGATGTATATGAGGTGGATAGGAATAAGCAGATCGGCAGCTCACATACCCTGCCTGGAGACAAAATGAGTATCGACATTAAGAACTTAACACTAATCTAATAAGGGGGATTTGTGGGTGAACAGCTGGCCCAGGAAAGGAGACGTGCAGTGAAAGGGCAGCAGATTGTTAGGGTCCTGGGGAGGAAGGACCAGGTCCTGCCATGAAGGTCACGCCAAGGTCACGCCAGACAGTGTCCTGTGTTGAGTTTCTGGGGGTCTGGAGAGTGGACCTGGTAACTATGTTCGAGGTATGATTTAAGCATGTCTGTCCAATTTAATCGGAGCTTTAAAAAACAACACAACCCAAACAAAATAAGTCCAGCCTCCACCTGAGGGAAAATAAGTAATTATCGTAGTTACTGAAGTATCCATGAAATGAGAGATGATAAAAAAAGACGAAAGGCAACTCAGTGGGTTAATTTGGCAGCAGCAGAGAAGAGACATGGTATAATGTTGCCAAGTCACGCTCCTGGGTAATTGTTTTATATCTAGCATAATGCTGAAAATTGAGCAGATTTGATACCACTTAGAAAGACTGAAAATGTCGTCTAATTAAATATCTGCTACAGTGGGTCCGATATTTGGAGAACCACATGGATGGAGGTGCTTAACGGTCCATTAATTCCGTAACAAGTTGTCACTCTCTCGTGTTCTGTGTCGGTTGGGTTCCATCTACTTCCAAAACCAGGGAGAACTATTGCTGTGGATCACAACAGCCTTGGAGGTGTTTCTGTGAGAGGCTGGATCTCCAGGTAAGATGTATATGGTTCACGAGACCATTCAGCTCGTTTGGATGGTCCTGTCCTGTTCAGGATCACACAGCTTCAGTGCGCTTCTGGATGACAACTTGTGCACATTTCTTTGGATCAAAGATCAAACCGTTATTGGAAGGACCTTGTGGCGTAACGGTAGCACGTCTAACTCCAGATCAGAAGGTTTCGTGTTTTAATCACGTTGGGGTCAAAAGCAATTTATGACATCTATCCGTTTGGGATCAGTAAGGATTGTACAGTCGCAAGTGACTTATTAAACATTACCCAGAAAAGGGGCACGGTTTATTCAAATGGCAAAGAATTACATTTGACGACTGAGTGAATAACACACTTTTTAATACATGTGGTTCTATAGTATGTTTATACTTTTATATTAAAAGCACGTTTTTATCGGCAGAATGTCAGGCTCCCTGGAAGTGAAATTTCCCCTTGTCACATCTGGCTGAATATTTCAGTCACTGAAACATGTTTTTCCAAACAAATATCTGAGCAAAATAGTCTTCAGATGTCATCCGCTGTTTGGGGATCCGGCTTTCATAAATGTCAGTACTGGCCGCCCAGCCCTCAGAGCTTAATGTGAGCCCGGCCGCTTCCTGTCCCTTTGACCGGCTTGGATCGTGAGCTGCCGGTGCCATCAGCTGCTGCCTGCCTTACTCACCGTGACACATGAAACTTTCCTCCCACGTCAATCTGCTCTCCTGGGGAGCGGCTTGTCCAGCTGGGGCACTGGCGGCCATAGCGTGTTTGCAGTGGTAACAGTGGTTTCAAGTCCATCCATCCATCCATCCATCCATCCATCCATCTATCTATCGGCCTTCAAGTTACTACCGTAAACAGTTCATTAACCCCCAGCATGTTTTAAACGAAAGCGTTGAAAAGCACAGTTATGGTCACTGATGATATTTGTCAGATCCAGTGATGACTCTCCGCGATATATTTTTATTTTTTTACCCCTGGTTATTTTAAGACGTGTGAAAATCGAGTGATAACTGTTGTCCTCGGACAGAATGTTTATGAGGAACAGGCCGGTGCATGAGGAAGATGCACTTACGCCTGGCTAACAGGCTAAGCCATGCTAAAAGATGTTTTAAATATGTTTTAAGATCAATGCTATACAGATATACATAATTAAAACTAAGATTTATCGCTTGTGTAATTTAAACTCGGCTACAACAATATCTTTACAGATTTAATATAGCGCAGGCTGACCCAGAGTTGAAATCGCACTGCCATTTTAACGACAGAAAGCAAATTGGAATGCATTATGAATTTCCATGCTTGTCAGAGATGCATTACTGTGCTCTTTTACTGAAAATAACCTTCCGAAAAGCAAATGGTGTAATAATTTAACACCTTTTATTAATTAGTATTGGTTTTAAATATAATGATTATGTTAGTTCTGAACTGAAGTGTGTACATATAAACCTATCTTGCACTTTTACACTTAAAATATCAAAATGCTTTCAGACTCTCGCTCTCACACAAGAAATCATACGGCAAATCTGTATTGTTCTATCACACACCTAAAAAGCTATGTTAAAACCGTTGGGGTAGTTTGCAAAGTCTACAGACTATTAACAAGGTAATAAAACTTTCACATACATGTGTGTGCCTGTGCAGACTTATTTCGAACTGAAAATCTCACACCAGCCAGCCCTGTAATCTCCATTCTTTACAGAATAAGGACAGCGAGATTCATCAATTCCAAATGCATGTACCAGCCTTCTTCACTCTGGAGACCATGTTCCCTCCTTGCTGGAAGGATACGAGCCGTTAACATTAAAGTTACATAAAGCAGAACAGAGACATTTGGCACATCCAGCCTGAAATTTATATACTTCACATATATATATATATAACATTTCATATGCTGTCATGGTGTGTGTATGCAACATTACTCCTTATGGTGTTTTATGGCTACACAAACATTACATTGTGTAGAGGACATTCCGGAAAGCTCTTTTTATGGCCATTTACGAGCTGATCCTCATTAAGGATACATGGATGGTCTGATGAAGCTGCATCTTTGGATGAGGGACATCAGAGATGCTGAGCCATCCTCCTGAAATGGGGGAGGGTCACGAATATTACCAGGTGGCACACTGGAGATAGTCTCCAGCTCTGCGCTAACTGCCGAGCTAAGCTGCTTCTGTCGCAATGGAGATAATTCGGCAGCAGGGGGCGTCACTCTGCTGTCACACCATGGCTCCTGCGTGCTAATCAAGAATGTGTGTTTGCGTTAGGATTTCAGAAGGTACCTTCAGTCCTAGACGCCTATGTGTCACGTGTTAACTACTGTGTATCGGCTGAGAAAAAGGACAAGAAAAGTCATGACAGTCCAGGATCCTGTTGAAGAATTCACCACTTGTCCTGTAGGAGGTGCTAGTGGAAATGGAATTCTCCCTTTGATATCATTGCATGTTCCGTCACTCATGAGAGTTTTACTTACATGAAATTTTTTGAGGTAAGAACGAAAAATGACTGGTTCAAAGAGATGAGGAGTTGGGGCCAACCAATCAGATGTATTAGTCCCGCCTTCTCTAGTTGCTTGGACCCACCTCCTCTACAAGTCAAGGTCAGGTTAGCATCCTTCCGCAGAAGACAATTCAGAGCTGCACTGATCAGGAGTAGAGACTTAAATTGTTACACTGCACAGAACAGTCAAAATGGATACAGATACAGCCAAGGGGAGCTGTTAACCACTCTCATTGTGCGCTAAAGTGAGCTAAAAGTATGCCGAGGACAGCAACACGCCGGTGATGAAGTCATAGTTTCCTCAGTCTTGCTAGCAGGCCCGTGCTAATCAGCTAAGATTGCTGTGTTCTCATCAAGAACGGTCACTGGCTCTCACCAATGTGCTCAAGACAGTCTCTCATCCAACTGTGACTAGCTACAAGGCCTTTGTGTGCACGTGAAGACGTTTGATTTAGAATGTCACTCAGAGAGCGCCAAACGATTTCAGGCAGAAAAAAAAAACTTCTTTCATTTTAAGTAAAATAAACACTGAAAGTCGATCTCGTCCATGGTGGCCTGTTCTGTTGTGCAATAGTTTTTCTTTTGTCTTTATATACAACTTTCATTTTCATTTATCCATTAGGAGAGAACAAATGTAGAATTCAGACTCGGGTTATACACAAGTAACTGATTCAGTTACAATATTAACACAATCTGATAGCCCTAGAGTGAGATATTGATCCAGAAATGAATTGGCTTGGTCACTAGAGCTTGTTCAGTGGATACTGAGCTGCTCTTGGCGCTCACAGGGCTTCCTCTTCCTGTCGAATGTATACACTGCAGACGCAGCAGAACGAACTCCTTATTGCACAGGTGTTTTTATTTAAAATCCGTAGACATAACAATGGCGGCGATGCTTAACACAGACAAAGGTTGCGTTGAGTGAATGGCATTTCCTTCTTTGCACAGGGCCTGGAAACACGTGGAAATAATTCCCTGTCGATCCTGGTGCCAGCTTTGTGTTCTGCGCTCCTCTGTTCCCACATACCTGAACCCTGTTGGGATTGTGGGTGGGTGGTGTGACTGGCGTTCGGTGATATGCATGTCAGCATGGACCTCTAGCATGATCATGCATTAACAGCATATGTCATGGCACTGTTCTCTTTGTGGTTTGCTGTGTGTCTGTATTAACATGGACACATTATTCAACTCTGTTCAGACTCTTTGAGTTTTTTTCACTTTTGTACATTTCAGTTGAAGTGCATCTGGTTAATGTAAGTGTTTGGGACGGCGACTGACATATCTTGGTGGAGGGAGCCTTCGAGACAGCTGGATTTGATTGGCTGAAATATCTAGGGAATCCACCACTAATTACAAGCATCAGTAAATACTGGTCAGTGTTACAAACTGACTGCTTCGCAGCCAATTCTGGTAGAGCTTCCGGCACGAGGCCCTCACCAAACTGGACCAGTTTGGAGGACAGATCTGGAGCGTAGGACCTGAACACCTAATGGCAAACAGGAAACCTTGGCAGGGGGCAGGGGGAAGCACGGTAAACAGGGACGAACCACGAGGAACGGGAGAGCGATCAAAGTCAGGAATCAAGCAGGAATGAGGAATTATGGAATCGCACTGAAAGCAGCAACGATTTGACTTTACCCCACAGAGCAGCTGTAAGAAGAAGCTTTTGATTTAAACAAGATCCTTAGACGGCTTAATTACAGGGAATATCTTGCTTTTGACAGCAGCTTGTTTCTTTTGTGGTCTCCTGCCTCACTGTAGGCGGGCAAACAGAGAGAAGTGGATCGGGTTGCCCTCTTGTGGCCCGGTGGACTTCTAGCACTGCAGGCGGACAGACATCGCTGATTGGAACACTGAGATTTCCATGTTTAACTTTATCTGCCTGCTCCCAGGCTCGGCGGTACTTTTTCATTTTCATTTCATTTCAGATAAGTGCTGCCGCGAGCCTAACCCTCCGGGCCCTGCACATAGCGATAAAAACCACATTGTTTAAAGGAGAACAGAGTTTTACAGGGAACATTTCTCTTCTCCATTGAATTTCATTAAAGCCGAGGTAGGCGGAGTTCAACCACAACTAAAGGAGCAGCAGTTCAGATTGGGGCTGCAGGAAATATCCATGCCGAACACATGGCAGAAATGTGAAAAAAATCAAAAAAGAAAAAGAGCAACGCAGTACATTACAGCCATCTCTATAAATGCGGAATAGCAGTTAAGGGCAGTTATTCATAACTAGAAGGTTGTTGGGTCAGATCCCGGGAGTTCTCTGCCATTGTACCCTTGAGCGGGAAACTCGCCGCAATAAAACATCCACCCGAATGAAGGAGTCAACATTGTCGTCTTGGGTCAAAGTGCCGGGTTCCCAAAGCAAAGGTGTCGTGGCCCGGTGGAGTCTGGCTGGGGAAGCGCCGTCAATCACGGAAAGGGCGAGCGGAGTAGGGGAGCGCCGTAAATGAGTTTCGCGACATTCAGGAGCGATCTGACCTCACGCTGGATGAGGTCTGCTCAAGCGTGACAGATAATTTAGTTTTCAGTTATAGTCTGGAGCATGTGAATTGCTATGTGCCTTCAGCAAAACTGAACATCACACCTGACTGTAATCTCCATAAAAATCCCAATAATTAATACCGATGAACAGGACGTTACGTAATACTACCAAGCAGCATATTATCAATAACTATAATCAGCCTTGAATCTTATTTTAGTTCCTAAGTAGGTTTGTGACGACGTATGACTTGTTCAGTTATACTCTGTGAACACCCATAATCCTATTACTATCAAATACATAGTAGTCATTCAAGCACCAACATTACTATCACTGCTGGGTCGGGTCCTGAGCGTGGTTCTGATAAGACTGGGCATGGAGGCAGAGACGCACCCTAAGGATGTTTTATTCAGTCAGGAGGGAAATAGCAAACTGTCGCAAAATTAGCCGAAACTAAATCAGCGAGTCCTGTTACTCGATACACGTGTGGCTGGCTTGTATGTGTTCCTGTGGGCCCGGTTCGCTTCTCCGGGCACGGCCTGCTTTACTCTGATTGCTCCTGCACAGACATGAAATTTTTACGCAATATTTAACTAAGAGGGCGACTGGTGTGTAAGGGGACGGGGGTGGGGAGCTAGCTGGTGGTGCGTTTCGGTGCCCTTCTCTAGGTGCATTTAATCGTGTTTGAGAAGTTTAGCTAAATTCACGGCCGCAATGCACATTATGAACGTCTTTATGGTTCCGTGGCAGCTCTGACACCTTCAATGACAGCTTAACGGAGGGGCATTAACATGGTAAGAGGTTCCCATGGTATCTGAATTCTCACAAGACCCCTTATTTTCTACGATGGAAATGGATTTTGGCCCAGACACGAAAATACAGGACATATCACATCCCAAGACATACAAATGTATTTATTTAATTATTTACTCTTGTTTTACATTTTTATCAAACATGCTCAGCTGAGGCGTACACTATAGCACCCCCTACAGCTTAAGCACGGCACATATGCCCTGTGTTTCAGCCGTTGTCCGTTACCCATGATCGGTCCAGCTGAGGGTCTGTATGGAGGGTCCAGTCTGAACTGAAAACGTTAAGCTTGCTTATTTCATATTAATTACCCTTTTAGCGCTGAGTGTCGCTCCCTTTAACTTGCTGGCCGTCTCGCCGCCTGTCTGCCGTGGCCGCCCCACCTCTTGGCACCCCTGCCTGCCAATCGCTCTCCTCCATAAAGATGTATATTATCCAGGGGAGAGGCAGTAAAGGGGCCTCACTGCTGCACATTAAATCAGGGCCCCCCCACGCCCCACTCGCTGCCTTTGTGCTAAACGCATGCATACCCAAGCTCGCTTTGGCAACCTTTCCTGGTTTTCATTCTTCATTATTTTAATTGCCTTTAACCTATAATCAATATTTACTGGCCTCTCTCTCCGCAGTGGGCTGGCTGCCGGCCTCAGCGCTCCCCCCCACCCCCCAGCCATCTGATTTGATTAAATCTTCCCCCAGTTTCCACACTCACTGCCCTGCTGTTGATCCTACAGTATCCTGATCCTTCAGTATCTCGAACGGCAGGAGATGGGTGCGCCAGGTCTGCACCATCTATTTTCTTTTTTTTTGGGGGGGGGGGGGGTATTCTCCATGTCCAAATTCCCTGGTCTGACCCCACAATTTCCTGAGCCTCAGACATTAATCCCTGGGCTTAAATCACCTGCCCGTAGATATTACAGCACAAGGCCCCTGATTCAGACCCGAGTGATGATCCCGTGTGTCAGGGAAACACGCTGGAAGCGACCAGACCGCTCTGTAACTCTTCCTGTATTCTCTCTTGCATTAACAACGTGCAACATTCATGGAGCAGCCTACCAAAGGGTCTGGAGGGCTGAAGACCAGGAGGGTTGTACAGCATTCGTTTCCTAGGGCTCCTACTCATTTAGAAAGGTTCAAGAGGAACAGAGACGAGCAGGTGTTACGTTTCAGGGCCTGAGGCCGCCACACAGTCTACACCTCAAACAACAGGTCATGTGACCTACGATCTAAATAAACAAGCTGACAGGACAACGTAAGAGTTCTGATTGGCTGCTGTCTTGATCCTGATTGGCTGCCGTCTTGACCCCATGTTGACTTCCATTTGTCTTTGGTTCTGGTAGATTGTCGCGTGGCCTTTACTTGTCACGCATCATAGGATGAGGAGATACTGAAGAATGGAAGCAAGGCGGAGGAGAAGGGCTAGGAGCAGAGCTTGATGTCTCGTGACCTCACTGCGCTCACTGTGACTGACCTCTTCATTCCATTTTGTCTGCCTTGTTTGGACTGTAAGGTGTCTCATCTGACCTCCTGGGCATCCGTGAGCCATTAGCTCCACAATCTCAACTCCAGTGAAGCATTTGACGCATTCCAGCCCTGGCGTAAGGAGAAGAACACGTGGATCCACACCAGAGAGCTCTGTCGATAAAACACGTCTCTATTAGGAAGAGAGAAACACAGAGGAGGCCTTGGGGTTTAAGGTCAACCTATACTTAACATCAATGTGCTGCCATTAATGACAGGTACCAGATCTCTCTCACTGCACTCCTGAGGAGCATCTCACCCATCGACAGCAACCAGTCTCAGGAAAACAGAAGCCTTCGTGTTTTTTGCAAATCAGGGCATAGTTGCTAGCCCATTTAAAGCTTTTCTCCAGGACTAGTGGGGCACTGAATCATTCTCTCCCGCGGACTTTCTCCCTGGTGGCTGCTGCCTCCTACTTTGTGCTTTACTTCTCCGTTTCCGGCCTTGAATTTGACCTCGCGAGCTTCCCAGTGCCGTCCTGTTTCCCGGCCCTCTCCCTCATATCTCCGCTCCTCACAGATTGATCATGACGACGGCCCCGCTTAGTCATCGCAGTCTAATGAATCAGCTCTTATCTCTGACCAGGTTCCCCCGTTTGAATGCTTAGCATGTGGAATCGATGGACTTGCCTAGGAAAATTCTAAGATCTGGCCCTTAGTCACCAGGAGAGGAAAGATCTGGCCCTTAGTCACCAGGAGAGGAAAGATCTGGCCCTTAGTCACCAGGAGAGGAAAGATCTGGCCCTCATCCTGTCTTTGTAAAACATGATGACATTGTCATCAGGGTCATGTGATCCAGGTACGGCATCGTGGGTGATTGGGGTCACGTGGTGGCTCAGTGAGTATCCCTGAAGCTTCGTATCTCAAGGGATGGGGGGGTTTGAATCCCCGTGTTGAGTGGGTGTCCTCCTCCAGTCCAAAGACTGCCCAGACCAGTGACCAGGAATCCATGAGTGTTTTTCAATTTGCGTACTTGACCATAATTCTGTTCTCATGTACCCATTTTACACCATCTTCCGTTGCCAAAAACCAGTTTCAATACTCAAGAACAGAAGTGCAGAGGATAATAAAAAATCCCTGGATGCTGGTCTTGCTCCACCCTAAATATCAAAGATGCATCAGTTGCACCCTCGTCAAACGAGAATCATCCCGAGATTCATTGACCCCAAGTTCATTCATGGGAGACAAATTAGCAAAACCAGTCTTGCCAAGACCACAAGCACGATCTTTGCGTTTTGGCACTGAGAAACACTCCATGTCTTCTACCACTAGGCCGCTGGTCCTAAAATCCTTAAAGTTATCAGTGGGGGCTTTGTAAAAAAAAAAAACAAAAAAAGACCTCCACCCCAGATTTCTGCCAATAATGAGTCCAAGTGCATTTCTGCTGAAGAAGATCAAGCTTCCTTTGTCTATATTGGTTTCACAGCTGCATTTTGAACCATTTCTGCTGTGCCGCCCAAAACCCAGTCACTCATATGACATGCAGGGACAAACCTGTGTGATGTTACTCGCTTATAAAGTCAGGTTCACTTGTGTTATATTAAAGGTCATGAAACTAATTTGTTGAAGAACAATCCTCCCCTTTAACAATTTTATATGTGTCTCTCTCCGTAGTGCAGTTGACGGCAGGGTCTATTTTACGCAGTTATTTTATGTCCAAATTTCTCTCTTTATACCTTTCTTCCCATAGAGATAATTAATCTGTCATCCATTTTCACTGCTAGATGAGAAACAGGCAGGTGATTAATTTGAGGCAAAAAGATTTTTTTAAATGACTTTCTAAAGTAATCACATTTTTAATTAGATATTTTTTCAAAGTAATTAAACCCAGCCTCCTCTTAAGTTCCATTATTTTATCATATTGGGGAAAATAATTACTTTACATTTCCGTTGATAGCGATTAATCTTGTGGAAGTTTTAAAAACTGAAATTAAAGCCCAGTGATAAAACAGGGGGGAGGCACTGCATGTATAACCATGATTAACATAGAAACGACTGACATGAGGGTGATGTGTGACCTGGCAGGTTAGGGTGCCATGCCTGTGATTGGAAGGTCGTTGGCTCAAATTCTACACTTGGCAGAGTGATGTCACCATTGGCCTGCTGAGTAAGGTCCTTAACCCCCAATTGGACTGGGACCTGGCTAATCCTGCTCTCCTAAAGCATTGTTCTTTATACAAGCATCTGCTCAATGAAATTGAAAATTATATAAACAAAAAATGATAGGGCTTTTATGAAGATCGAGCCCCACCCACAGCGAAGCAGAGAGATGGCACGCGGTCCCCAGCCTCCCTTTTCCCACCAGGTGACCTGCTCCCCTTTGCACATCACTCTGCTAATGATGCTGGCTGGTGCCCGTATTCACTCCTGCTTCCACGTTGATGTATTGCCTCTGCAGCAGTGGCTACATTAGGGAGATGTGGCTCCATTCCACATCCCCTCAGCGCCCCCCAGTGCCACGTCCTCTGCAGCTTCATCTCACATTCCCGTTTAATATTTTTAGGCTTGATACTACTCTCCCTGGCCTCAAGAGTGTGCTTGTGCGTCTCTGCGAACATCAAACTGTAACTCACGTACTTATATTTCCAGCACTTTGCATTAACTAAGGCCGGGCAGTTCTTTTTTCCAAAAGCTTCCATCTCGCTGGATGATTAGACTCACTTCAAACGGACCGAATCAGGGCGATCAGAACCGTGCTGCCTGTGTGGATGTAACGAGGCCCAGATCTCATTGCGCTAGCGGTTAATGCCAGGCTGACGTGCTTCAGTACGCAGCCGCCGGTCCGCGCTGGCTTGGAGCGTTTGCGAGGAAGTGGCTTATTAAGTGGAGATGTGATTAAAAAGTGCGAGGGTGACCTTTCCATTACTGACGTGTGGGCACGAGCCGTGACAGCCCACGGATCACCAGGCGGTTAGCGATCTCGTCAGCCATTTTCCTCCGCGAGTGATGGGGGTAATGGAGGGTGATAAGCCATGTCAATAACAAGACGGACGTGAGGAGCAGTCAGGGACATCCATGATGGCCTCCGGCAGGCCCTCCTCCACATCCCAGAATTCCCTCTGATGCTCTGTCTGGAATTGCACTTCAGCCTACACACACTCGTGATTTATTACTCTGTTTATTTATTCATTCTCTGATTTATGTGTGTTTACCTCCCCTTAAATGATCTGTAACATTTAACCCAGTACGCCGTCCATCTCTGATATCCATCCATCCATCAATCGCTTAACCTGGAGCTGATCCCAGGCAACACAGAGCCCAGGCTGGGGTCACCCTGGATGGGATGGCAGGTCTAGCTCTACACCTTTGGATGAGAAAACTATTTGAACTAAGGATTATAAGAATAATGCATCAACACTGAACATTATTTGAATAAAAATACAAACCAAGAAATATACAAAACACAGAGGACACATCTACAACAAGAATAACAATAATTGTAATAATAATAATAATAATATTAAAGAGGTACAGAAATGCCTTATAATGAATTTAAAAGATCAAAGCCTAATTCCTTTAAAGCTCTGTAGATTAACACTGATTCTATTAGTCTGCATTTATATAATTCAGGAGTAGAAAAAGTGACGGATCTTTGGCTGCGACACATACAGACCAATTAAGGGTGAAGATTGTGTGGGTAAATCAAACGGGACTTGGATAATGAAGCTTTTTTCCTTCTTAATGACAAATATTACTCATATTGAGAGAAGCAGCCAAGGATGAAGCCTGAAAACATGGTTTATTAACTCAAATCCTGTCTGTGAGTTTGCCTCTGTTCTCTGAGTGACAGTTTTAATCAGATTATATCAACAGTGTCAGTCAGACCTGTGAGGGGAATATTAAGTCCTGACACTCGACAGGTGGATTAAAACTCACATTGCATGCATTCCTCAGGAAACTTTGTCTAAGTGAAGTATGTCAGGACATAGAAGAAGGATCGTAAACACAAGCCAAGTCCTTTTTCATGACGGCATACGGACATCATGATGAATTTGTGCGAATGTAGAAAACACAGCAATCACGCATCCCAGTGATATTCACCACATCCTGGAATCTGGCCAGAATAATCAGATCCCAGTCAGATTCACCACATACTGTATCCTGACCAGAATAGTCACATCCCAGTCAGATTCACCACATACTGTATCCTGACCAGAATAGTCACATCCTAGTCAGATTCACCACATACTGTATCCTG
>JAODJX010000083.1:7387044-7418087 GCA_026776945.1 Isichthys henryi
AGAACATGCAAACTCCACACACATGTGACCCAGGCGGGGACTCGAACCCGGGTCCCAGAGGTGTGAGGCAACAGTGCCAACCAAGAACTATCATGCTGCCCTTATTCATGTGATATTTGGGCAAATACAATTTTCCAATAAGATGTTAATTTTATCAATTGAGACACAAAGCAGAGTTTTTTTGGGGGGGAAATGTAATTTAATGAAGCAAATTTTTTTTTTATTTTTTTTGTTATGTTATCAGAAAGTACAAAAGTACCTATAGTAAAATTAAAACATATTTCTATGACAAGGCAATAAATGAAATGTAAGGCAATACATTTGAATCATATATTGACATTTACCATATTGTAGGTGTTGCACTAATTTATTTTTTATGAATAAAAGGTCTTTTAAACTGACTAAACTGATTAGACTGATTATTAACAGAAAATAATAACGAACGACTGCGTTCCGGTTAATAATATGATGAAGCAGATAATTATTATTATTATTATATGTTGAATACTAAATTAAAAAAAAAACATTACTGTATGAGAATTCCTGTTTGAAGCAAGTTGTGTGTTTGAATATTATGTAAACAAGATACACTTGGGAATTCTGATTATCAACAGCAGGGGGCGCGCGTCAGTGGGCGATTAGCGTAATCCGTTTATAGGACACACTGCGTGCTGTTCCACTTCTTACATTATTTTTCATCCTTTCACACTTAACTACACATCAGGAAAGTACTGGGTTTGAATAATTTTCGATGGCCAAGGTTTTCTGGGACGGCCTGACTTTTGTGTTTGGTTCCTGGGGTGTTTTTTTGGGTTGTCCACTGTTTGAGTCCTGCTCTTAGCCCTTTGCTTTGGGGTCTTTCTCTGGTGCTCCAGTAGTCTTTGTTCCCACCGCTTGTAAGGAGGGGGAAAAAGTAAAAATGTCATTTGTAATGAGAAGAATGAATGGGAAGGAATTTTAACGTGAGAAAATAATCAGACTGCAATTCAACAATGCAAGTTTATCATTTAAGTCCAAACTTTCACACCAAAAATACTCGCTACTGCCGGCGTGAAGGTTGCTTTGTGGACAGCTGACCTACCTTGTACCTTTTTATCAGGTGGTGTTTCCACCCCTCAACAAGACAACTGTCCAGTAGCATTAACCTGAAGAGAAGCATGTCAGGTTAGAAAGCCTCTCGACAGAAGTGTGACAGCGGTGGTCCTCTGAACTGCCTGCGACATTTCGTCATATAATTTAAGAGAATCGTTGCGTTGCTCTTTTATACAACATCCGTAAAAATATGCAAATGTTAGGTTATTTTAGGGGTTAAAACGAGGTTTCGTCAATTCATTATGTTAAAGGGGAGTGAACACAAGTATTATACAGTTAAATTGTGAAACGTATTAATCATAAATATGCAGTAAGCCGACTGTAAAACATCTATATTTTCTGGCACCTATATGTTACTGTTGTATTTTAAGTGAATTGCGCAAAAGCTCGCCTTGAGTGCCATTTGTAGCACACGATCAGGACGTCCTGGCCGGGCACGACCTTCGGGCACACGCACGATGAGTTGGTCACCAGAGGCACGTGAGCTTCGGGGATCGGGGACGTCGATTTAAAAACCTCTTTCACGTCCACGACTGTTGTCATCTCCTGGCACCCGGTTCGACTAAAACTTATTATTTTAGCATGAATAACTGCAAGGGTGGAAGTATGTTCAGAATGAAAACAGACTGACGGATCCAGAGAAGACCCCTATCCCCTCACAGCATTACTTAGCTTCGACCATTAGAAACTTTTAAGATGCCACAGTAGTTTCACTGCATATAATCACATTAAGTATGAACTACACTGTGATACCGATAACTTAACTCACACTGTGTAAAACGACTGTGAGGTTTTAGTCTTACCGTAGTCATATTTCTTTTCCATGTATGTGGATAATGTCGGTTTCGTATTCTGGCATTTGCAGTCATCTATTGAAAAAAAAAAAATCTTACTTTTATACCATATTTATAAAAATGAACAAAAGACAGACTCGCCCAATACTAACCAGATGTTGGGGTCGTGCATTCCGTAGTCTGCCAGCTGTTCAACATAATATCCTTTGAAAAATCGACAGCTTCCATATCTGGAATAATATAAACATTTAGAAACTCTTTCCGATTTTTATGCGAAGCTGATTTATCCTTCATAAAATTAGCGCGGTTGTGCAATGAGTAATAACCGCGTACAGCAGGTGAGATCAGTGTTAAGCGGTTGTGAAACGGACCTTTGGCTATGTCAGTGACAATGGCTTCGGGGGAAATGCAGACCCCTCGGTCGTACACGGGTAAGTCCTCGCAGGCGAGGTTCTCCGGCCAGCTGTGGTTGTAGTACCTCAGCACCGGTTCGCATCCATCCCGGGCTCTTTCGCACAACGACTTGCACGGCTTGATGGGATCGTGCATGAAGTCCAGGGTGCAGATCGGGGCGTACATGGCGCACAGGAAGAAGCGCAGGTCCGGGCTGCAGCTGATGGCCAACAGCTCCTCGTACTGCTCGATTGCCAGTGCGGCGTTTTCCTGCGTGCTATGGTACAGGTGGTTGGGCATCCGGGTTATGTTCCACGGCATGGTCCGGCACATCAAGATACGCACCGGCTCGCAGAGAGCCATCTGCGCCGGTGTCACCCCAAACCAAGCTAGTAGAATAGTGATCACCGCCAGATGCATATCCACCTCAACCTGCATGTGCAAATTTGAAATGTGAAAAAACGCATAAACTGAACGCCGTTATTAGTCCAATAGGTCGAACTTGTGAATTCGGGGAGTCGTGCAAGCTGTTGCTGATGAAATGTGACTTGATTTAAAGTGGGATGAACACCAATACCACTAGTGACGCGTGTTCTCCCGTACGTTTTAGCCGTTAGTACGTTTTTCCCCACAGTGAAATACAGAGGCTTCACTGACTTTTTGAAGTATATTAGACCTCTAAAGATACAATCATTTTCAAAAATGTTGCCATCTCGCGGCATAGGGCAGGCGGGGAAATAAGGTGACGATCTACTCCAAAGTTCTAAGACAAACTGTTTTATTGGGGAAACAGAACGGGGAAAAACGACGAAGTAACGGGACCACGAGGGGTCAATTTTTGTTTCCTGGCAGAGGCAGCCAAATTTTGATTTAAAATGTCTTGGTATTTCATGGAGTCCATAATGCCATGTACCCTAACGAGGTTTCCAGGGCCTTTGGAGGAAAAACAGCCCCTCAACATCACAGAACTTCCACCATATTTTACAATTGGGATAAGGTTCGTTTCATTATAACCATCCTTCTTTTTACGCCAAACCCACCTTATGTTTATTGCCAAAAATGTCCATTTTTGTTTCATCAGACCATTGAATTTGGTTCCATTCAAAGTTGAAGTTGAGTTCCCCAAACTCCAGGTGCTTAAGTTTGTGGTTAACTGACAAAAAAAGCTTTTTCCGTCATACCTTCCAAATAATCTGTTAGCATGTAGGGGGCGTCTGATAGTTTTTTCAGAGATGTGGTAACCCCAAGATTTTCCTTGGTCTTGTAATTCACCAACAGTCATCCTTGGGGATTTTTTACCTCTCTTACAATCCTCCTCACTGTATGTGGGGGGAAAATAAACTTGGGTCCTTTTTCAGGCAGGTTTCTAACAGTTCCAGTTGATGTCCACGTTTTTATTATTGCCCTAACAGTAGAAATGGGCATTTTAAGGCGAGTAGCTATATTTTTTAATCCCCATTCCCTGACTTATGAAGGTCAGCACACTTCTCCCTCATTTGATTCGTATGTTCTCTTATCTTTCCCATGTTGATGGATAACTAAGAGAATTTGGGCTCTATGTCACCTCGTGTTCATATCCCTGTTAACCGGAAAGTCATGGATTACAGCTTGAAGTTTCCTATTCACTCCACTCAACTCAAAGATGTACAATTTCCAGGGGATGTACAATTTCCAGGGAAAACATGCTTCAGTGACATTGTGTTCACTATAATTTCCAGGGCTGCCAATAATCGTAGCACGTGTGTTTTTGTTAAAGATAATTATTTCTTGATGAAGGATTTGTTTTTCTTTCAATAAATTTGTTTTCATTGTTTTTAGTGTAATATGAAATTACTTCACCAAAAGGTGGATTTTTTCTAACCGTTTTTTACAAATCTTTAGCAGGGATGCCAGTAATTGTGGATGGCGCCGTAAGTGGTAAATGTGCGTTAACGCGAATGCGCCGTCCAACACAGAACCCCTGATCTTTGACAAACAAACCACGACAGTGTTACCCGCTGCTCTGCCTTGCCCTTCGTTTCTTTTCACATTATTAGCGTTAGTTGTAGTAGTCGGCCTAGTCGCGGTAGTGGAATAAGCACCAGGTAAACCTGATTTACCCCCTAATCTTTTCGAGAAGTAGATCGTAACGTTAGGTAAACTTTAAAAGAACGATAAATTGTTAGCGGAGAGATAACCAGACAGCAAGAAGATTCATCGCTGTCTGTTACTAGCCCTAAAATTGATCACATTTTTATTAGCGAAGTTTGATGAAGGTTATGAAATTAGCGTTCATAATTTGGCGAAGCGCGTAGGATATTTCCGAATAGCCTACGGGATGCATTAAAACGTGAAAATACTTAAAATATTATTTAAACAGCCTATACATACACCGTGAAACATGCATGTCTGTGTTATTTTGAAGATGAATAATTTCTTGTATTTTCGGTTGTACGAGCAGACTGGCTCGATGCTCTCGATGAGTCAGCGCTTTTGATGATAATAGGAGACCTGCGCAGCGCACGGAGCAGAGCGCCGCTGTTTCTCATCAATCCTCTGTAAGCAGGGACTTGTCGTCACTGTCAGGATGCATTTTTGCGGTTTCACCGTTATCGCCGCATTGTGCTTTTCGGCCGCACGTCCGCTGCAGGGCCGCCTGACTTTCGCCGGTGCTCCGGTCCAGCCTTGTCAGGCTCCCGTGCAATGGGAGGGGAGGATCGTGGAGTACGACCACAGCACTGGGCTAAATACACGGGCCATGATGTCGTATGATGGGCTCAATCAGCAAATTAGGGTCCTTGAAGAAAAAAGAGGACACGTGCCGTGCAAGAAGTACGTATAATCATACGATTCGGGAAGCGTACTTCGCTAATAAGTAATAAGTCGCCATGTAATTTGACAAAAAGTAAAACTAATTATCTAGACTTTTGCGATGCAATTGTTTAAGCATATATCTGTCGGAGTATATGATGTAAAGGTGATGTATTTGATTTTAATAAAATGGGTCGACTGATAAATAAAATTCATAGGAGCGGCTGTTGACTCGATGGCATTCTGGGAAATGCTGTTCCGATGCAAACCAATCGCCAGCTTTAAGCCACCAGTTCACTTACCGTTTTTTTTTTTTTTTTAAATATCACCAGGGTTATATTTTTTCTTCAAAAGCTACATTACCAATCTTTCAGCATAATCTCTTATGTTTTTGGGGGGTTTTTTGCTGATTTTTATGAATTGCCCGTTCGTGGAAGTAATAGTGGATTTCTTCATTCTGTCATTTTATTTTATTTTATTTTATTTGTGTTTTTGCGAAAGTAGGTTCCCGGTCATTTAGATGGATAGGCGGCGTGATGTCATATTGTGTCAGTCTCTTTTTGAATCGTTTGGATTCAGATCTATCGGCTTTTAAAAGGATGCGGAAGGTTCGTGCCGCTGAAATTGTTAGGTCTACTTAATGCCTTTAGGGGCAGGGTGAGCAAATGCCACCCAAACCGTCAGCTTGTCGTGTATGTGCCTGAGGGGTCGCCGTGTGCTGGGTGCGGCAACGCGCTGCATCTGCGCATGCTCCCTGACCTGACCTGGTTGTTATAGGTACACGTTACATTATTGTGCCCCACGTCTTGTTTTCCCATGGCACACCCAAAGTCAACTTTATGCCTCACCCCCTGCTTAATTCATGTCTTATACATTTTATTTAGTACACAATGTGAACAGGAGGAGACACGTGTTTCCCAGTTTTGTGTGGTGCAGATAATAATATGACGAGCAGCAGCTGGACAGGAACCTCTTGGCGGCCTGCAGTGTTGCATGTGACCGTATCACCCTGGGACCGGAGACTGCTCCTCCGGCTTCAGCCAAACCGTCGGTAGCCCGTCAGGAGGGGGCGGCTTCACGCTCGCGCAAGAGGCCAATCGCGTTTCTGTCATTTGGGCCGCTTCCGTCCTCTCGCTATTGCTGGCTCAGTGCGTGATGCCTGCTGTCTGTAACTATTTGGACCTATGGATTTGTGTCTGTGAGTTTATGAACGTTTCATAAGACCTTTCCTAGATGCAGTCTCTTTGTGTTCATATTATGCGTTTTAATTTTTTTTAAACAAATTGAATTTAATCATACACACACACACAAATAAAATGGTTGTTAAACCTACAGTTCTCCAACAGCAACCACTACAGTAATAATAATGTAAGATGTTCATTACTATAATAAATATCATAGTACTTCATCTTTATAAACCAAGTGAGGAATGTTATATGCAGTAATTATTCTCTGAGAGAAATGCATGTTTAGCCCAAAAGTATAACTGGGGGAAAAGATGTTTTTTTAAATGAAATTTGTAAATGATTCTCCTTTCGACTCTGCAGGTACTTTGAGTACATCTATCTTTTCAAGAGCGCTGTGCTCTTCCAGATAGAGCAGGTCACCAAGCTGTGCTCCAAAATCCCTCTTACGGAAGCCTGGGATCCCTACGACATTCCCGACAATTCCACCTACGAAGACCAGTATATCATCGGCGGGCCGGGCGACATGATCCAGGTGCAGGAATGGTCAGATCGGAAACCTGCCCGCAAGAGTAGGTATCATTCACCTCAGCAGCTGGGTTTGTGTGACCTGGCCGGAGCTTCTGAGCTTCTTCGCAGATTACCTCATGTGGTGTCTCCTGTTTGTATGATAAATGTGATTCCTATAGACCAGTGTTTCCCTACCTGGTCCTTGGAGACCCACAGACAGTCCACTGGGAGCTGGGAGGGAGCAAAAATGTGGACTGTCAGGCTGGGAGCTGGGAGGGAGCAAAAATGTGGACTGTCAGGCTGGGAGCTGGGAGGGAGAAAAAATGTGGACTGTCAGGCTGGGAGCTGGGAGGGAGCAAAAATGTGGACTGTCAGGCTGGGAGGGAGCAAAAATGTGGACTGTCAGGCTGGGAGCTCGGAGGGAGCAAAAATTTGGACTGTCAGGCTGGGAGCTCGGAGGGAGCAAAAACATGCCAGTTCACACTTCATTTGCTGTATAAACGTTAAGATGCATGGTAATTTCTTGTCATAGCAGTGCAAATGCATATAAAATAAGTATGCATTGGCTCTGTTAAGACAATCCATTGGCACACGTATCACTTTTAAAGGTGAATGCGTACTTCCGTACCAGTTATGTGCATCTCTGTTTATAAGGTAAAGGGAGTCTTGTCATTTGTCATTTTCCTGGTGAGGCTTCCAGTTTGGAACAGAAATGTGTCCTGATGTTTGATATGTGGCTGGAGAACATGATGGGAAATCCAGGCAGAGACGTCCATCTCTCTCTCTCTCTCTCTCTGCGTTGCCTGCAGATGAAGCCTGGGTGGGTGTTTACACCGTCAAGGACTGCTACCCCGTCCAGGAGACCTACACGAAGAACAGCAGCGTCACCACCTCCACCCGCTTCTTTGACCTGCAGCTGGGGATCAGCGACCCGAGTGTTTTCACACCCCCCAAAACCTGCCAGAGCGCTCAGGCCCAGAGGATGACGCCGGGATGCTGAGAATCACATTAGCGCTGCCCCAAAACCAACACAGAGGCACGCCGAGGGTAGGGAGGGGGGCAGGGCAAATCACACAGCTACTCATACAGGCCCAAGAAACACTGAATCAAGCTGGGAGGGGGGGGGACAAGGCATAAAGCAGACAAAGAACAACAACCATTAGTTTGTTAGCGATCAAAGCACAATTTTGCTAACGGTGGATGAGAAAATCATGGTTTATTGTGACCAGTCTGCTGATCTAATATGGATTCATCTTAGAAATACGGGTGAAAGTCACACATAACCTGCTTATATGTGCAAACTCAGTATTATCACTATAATTTAGATCAATCTGCACACTTTTGTCCAAGATAACGATGCTTCACCACCGGCCTGCTGCTGTTTCTTTTCATGTGAAATAACGAACCTGTGTTTCTCACCATTATCCACAGCTTAAATTGATAACATTTGGCTGCTAAAATCAGGTTATTATGCAATAACTCATTTTTGTATTTTATGCTAAAGATTTTGATGTATTGTGGCTATTGTTTGCATTAATAGCTGCTTATAATAAATGAAACTGTGTAAAATACAAACTGATTGCTGGTATTGCAGCTGTAAAACAGGTGTAAAAACGTCCTTGTGATCAGCATTGGACAGACACTCAATCAATCGGAATCCTAACCAATCAGCTATTTGATCATTTTTAAAGGTGGGACTTCTAGTGTTATTTTTTTAAAGTAATACAGCACAACCTGCTCTAGGCAGGATGAATTGAATCATCAGAGGGGGTAGGTGAAGCACTCAGTGCCTTATATGGGATGATTTAGAACTTAAGGGACTCCGACTGGAAGACTGCCTTCTTTAAAGATATAATACACAAGTTGAATGTACACTATATTGCCAAAAATATTGGGACACCCCTCCAAATCATTGAATTCAGGTGTTCAAATCGCTTCCATGGCTACAGGTGTATAAAATCAAGCACCCAGGCATGCAGATTGCTACTACGAAAGGTTGCGAAAGAGTGGGCGATCGATTACAAAATAGTCAGAAAGTGTGGGTCGAGGGGGGACCAACATACCAAGAAAAAGGAACGGACTAAGTAAATAAAATGTGATGGGGCTCGGGGACTTGCTGTTCTTCGTAATAAAGACGCTCGGTTTATGGCTGCCTTTAAATGTCAAAATAAAACGAATACGCCTTCAACTGAGACTCACAGGAGTTTAAAATCCTGGAGACTAATTCACGGCTGGAGTTACCGGATTTCCCCCCCAAAAAACTTAAAGGCAACTTAATTGGATACAAAATAAGATGCTTTTTTGTTTTCCTGAAACGCAACATAGAAATAAACACGATCCTCGTGCGTGCAAATACGTCATCTGAGTTTTTAGGCTGTTTTTATTAAGAATAGTTACAAAATGCGTTCACTGCTCCGAAATAGTTAAATCTGAGCGAAGGAAAATCAGAGTTGTCACAGTTTGACATCCTGGGCCAAGCATTGTATTTTAAGAGTGCATATTAAATGGTTCGTTCCCGTACTAAATTATGTGTTTTTGGTTTCGTATAACCACTCTCGTTTCCAGTGTTTCATATTCTGTTTCACTTATGCATTGTGATATCTGTGTTATTAGAACCGACATTTCGTATTTTCTTCTCCAGTCAACAAGCTTGGTACTGCTTCCCAAGCCGATGACAGGTTTTGCCCTGTTTTACTTAGGTCAAAAATGAGAAGGAAAGTTTTTAACCACTGACAAGTCATGTTTCTTGAACAATCATTAAAAACGTTTCCCAAAAGAAAACGCTGGCATTTCTGGGAAATAATCGAGCCGCAAACCACAGCGTCTCAGCTGGTTTTCCATCTTTTGCAATTGCCTTTGAAAGAGCTTAAATACTGTATGGTTTCCGATGTATGTTGAAGCTTTGAATATTTATAATTAAAATGTATTTGGTGATTTTCATGTCAAGAGTGCAGAATTGCGATGGGCCGTCAAGTAAGCATACAGGCTGAGTTGCACGGTAAAAATCACAATTCACTGTTCCAGCCAAACGAGCTGTGGTCAAACTCAACTTGACCTCCCCTAATCATGGTAGCTGTCAAGACATGGAAAAAAACATTTTGTCGTCTTTCAACATTTTCATTTATTAGCGCAATACATCTTAGTTATTACCTGCCTGTTTAGGGACTGACAACAAAAACGTATATATCACAAATAACGTATAATGTTATGGCATGGAATCCACCCATGAAACTGAGTTTTGCTTTACTTGTGTTTGTCGTTATGCCCGTCTGCATAAACCGGGGTCTTAGAGTCAGTTAGCTTGTCTCTGGTTTGGATGGGTCCAATTTTGTTCCTTTGTGGGGATATGCTGTGTTGCTGTTGTGAGAAAAAAAGACTGCTCTATACAAGTGTATTTGGCTATTTAGAAATTACCACTTATCTATAGCACAGGGCCATGGTGCTTATTTAATTGGATAAATGTATCTTTTAATTTAAAACCGTTATATATTCAGTTATAAGAAGTAACAGTTGAACAGTTCAATAAGAGTGGGTGACAGATTTGTATGTTTTCTAGAACCTTCTTGATGGACACAGTGTCACTGCTCAAGGTCACCAGGGTGACCTCGGCTTCCTGCGATGTCGGGGCAGGTGAGATGTGGGGAGGGGCCACCCCGCTCCCCGCACTGAGCAGCATGGAATCACGCTCAGCTGCATGAGGCTACAGAAGCCCATGATGTCAGCCCCTGGTAACAAGAGCTGTTTTGATTGGCTGGGCTGGACGGGGCTGGGGGATGGGGGTTGTTTTTGCAAAACAGCACTTCCGGTGGACAGTTCGACGGTTTTAAGATGCCTTGGGATTATCGAGCTGAGGATCACAAGGTAAAGGCGAGGAGTGCTGCAGAGCATTCTGCGTGTGATGGGATTTCAGGCTTGGCTAACCGGCCTAATGAGGTGGAGCTGATAGATTTATGGGTACAGATAGCTGGTGAAATTAACTCTGTGTTATTCCCGGGGGACAGTAATTCAAGCTGTGTAGCATAGCATTTGTGGGGGTGCAAACTTATACCCATGAAGCCTTGAGTGATGTTTCTGCCAGCTAGTCCACAGGCTGACTGGATGTACCCAGCTCTCATCTGCCAAAAAAATCATACCAGTATATTATAGGATTTAAATGGTTACAGTGGCAGCATTCTGCCTGAAATATAACCTGTTGTCATTTGGTCCTTGTGTCGCATTGCCTCAAACACCTCCTTTTATTTATATATATATTTATTTTGGGGGGTTTTCAGCTACAGGCGACTTCTGCCTCCCCCTCAGAAAGCCGCAGGCACTGAGAGTCCACGTTTCCAGGAGAATCACATCTGACCAGGTTCGGGGGTCCAAGCCACTGTGCATGGTGACCGCAACAGCTCCGGGCAGGTCCACTTTCCTGTAAGTGCATTTTGAAAACACACCGTAAACACAACACTCCTCTCTCGCTCAGGCGTGTATTTAAAATATCCAGGCTCTCCGGCCAACTTAGCGGGCCGAGTGGTTTTGGATCGTGGCAGGCAGCCTTGGACCAGGTACTGGGATTGAAGGGACTCCACTGCAATACTTGGCGCCCCCTAATGGTGAGTCACAACCACTGCTCAGCAATTGTTCCTTAAGTGTATATTCAGTGTTCAGGGTCAGTAAAACGACATACAGACCATTCCTGCTCCTGTCCGGCTGTGCGCGAAGGAGCAGAAGCTGAACTCATCCTGCGCTAGTATGCACAGCCACATTTACAAGACGTCGGGAGACTAACGAAAAGGGCGCCCCCTTGCTGCAGGCTCTATGACACTTGTTTTGGAGGACAGGAAATCGTAGATTGAAGCCAGTACAAGGGGTCATGGATTTTAATGGGGCAAGAAGAATATAGCGGGCTGTAAACAGATAATCAATGGTGTGCTCACAAAATGCTAACCGCCGCCCATATTTTCTCACAGTTTGTAAGCTAATCTAAGTAGTATCTTAAATTGCACTCCCGCCACCCTGGCCAGGATAGCACACCGGGAAGGTGAATGGAACGATGTGATATGTACATTTGCAATCGGAAATATTCAACCCGCTCACCTTGAAAGACATTATTATGGAAGCCCTTTTCCGCCATCTACTGGAGGAAAAAAACACACCTCAGAATTCTGACGTATTAAATCGAAATTCTGACTTAATATCTCAGAATTCTGACTCACTCAAGCTTCCTACGCCTCTCTGCTGGAATCTTTGCCCATTTGGCGCACCCGATTCTGACTGTACTAAAAGTCTATTCCACAGCTGAAAGCGGAAAGATCCTGTTAGTAAATGTGCCAATCCCAACAGCCCTTGCAAACAGCGTTTGGATTAATGGATGTCACCACTACATTTTTTACATGTTAATGAATGAAAGATTCGATTTATGCATGTGCCTTTGGTATTTGGTATCTAGGGCAAGCTGATACTGAGGGCAGCGATGGAGGTCCTCCGCCTACATTGTTATGCTGTCACTCATCATTCCACGCCACTCTCAGCTGATGCCACGCCACTCTCAGCTGATGCCACGCCCCTCTCAGCTGATGCCACGCCCCTCTCAGCTGATGCCACGCCCCTATTCCAAGTTAGTGTCAAAAGTATGAAACTGAAAAAATACAATCTGAAAGTGAAAAGATCTGAAACCGAAGACTTTGAGTTTCAATTCTTTTTTTCATGTTACAAAACTATTGACCCTGATTTAGCGCCATAACTGCTGCCACTTTAACTCCTTCCTCCAGGGGGTGCTCCGCGATGCAGGATTGATTACCTTAAATCCAATAAGAAATCTGGGACTTAATCTTTGTTGCCTTACATTTAGCTCGGACTACCTTAAATCTGACTCAGGGGGGTTGCTTAGTTGTCCTGATTAAGTTGCTAAGGACTCTTGATGAAATGCTAGGATTTCCCTCACAGCCTGGCTGGTTTTCAGCTTTGCCATAAGTTTGAACTTCCTTATGTTCTAAATGCTGTTGCTTGAAATGTTCGATTTTAGGGAATTTTCGATGAAATTACTACTTCTCTCAACCTTTGTTTAAGATCCTTAGTTTTACCCATGACTGCAGCTAACTTTCACTAAATTCATGAGTGAGGTTTCCATAGCTAATTAAGGATCATTATAGAGTTCTAATTTATGGATTTGTCCCATTCAGCACATTTAAGGCAAAGCACACTGAGATACTACACACTGTGGTGACTGAAGCATCCAAGGTGTGCATATGTTTGTGAAAAGCTCACACATGTGGGGATTGGCACTGCAGCTCTGTTGTAATTCCTGTTGGCTGTGATTTGGCTTGTACATGGGCCTTACAGCCCAGGCTATGTAGACATTTGTTATAGCACACTGAAATTTACATTTCTTCGGAGGCTTGTTGGACTCCGACCTCCTCGTGTTCGATGTCAACATTAGCTGTCACTGATGCGATGCATTGTGATCTATACACGTAGCCAAATACTGCTTCCGTGTGGTCTGCTGAAGTGTGGAAGAAATGTTTACTTGAGAGGCAAGACGCCCTTTAATATTTTGTGCTAAGCACACAAACGTGACAAAGCCAGCATTTTAACTCCACTTTAAGCCATAAAACTAGCAGAAGGTTTTTGTAAAAGCAATATCCTACAGGGGTTCAATAATTGTGACATGTCTATATTAACAAAATATCCTCTTACTCAAGAATGCTCCATCTACGGAAGAGGATTAGGGCCAACATGAAAATATTTGAATTCTGACTTTAGAAAAAAAAAAGAATTCTGAGATTAAAGTCAGAATTGTGAGAAAAAAGTCAGAAATCAAATAAAATTTTCATGGTGGCCCTAATCCTCTTCCATATACATCATGCATGTTCTTTGTTTATTTTTTGTATCACTCAACTGTTCAAGAAGTAATCCAGAGCAAAATCTAGTTTTTCAAATCCTTTCATTGTTAAATGCTTACGATGTTTCGGGGGTTAAGTATTTCCGAATCCAACTGTAGGCCTATATGAACTACATGTTATGATCAACAGCGCCATCTAGAGGCTGCTATGTATTTAATTTTGGGGGTTATACGTATTGCGTATGATTTGATAAGGTACAGATTTAAATTTCAGATAGGTTTTTATACAAAGCAAATACCGATTATCACAGGTTTGTGAAGCTGTCGAATGGGCGACGTGGCGCCTTATTTCATGCCTGCATTTCCCCGACGGACCCATCCCGAAAGGAAACCGAACCGGGCTGGATGAACCCCGGCCGGTCCCACCCTATGGCCCGGAACAGTTTCACTTACATTTTTACTCCAGCGGATTTCGAAATACATTCGTGACCGATAAACCCGGGTGAAATCCGTTGCTGGGTATTTTTCACGTAGGGTCTGCATTGCAGCTGTGCATAAAGCTGCACGTTACGATTACAAACGGCGATATTAGACTACATATCCCATAGCTCCGCGTCCAACACTAGCCCGTCTTGCGCTTCCTGACAGCCGCTGACCATTTCTGCTGGATGCGGGCGCCCTCGGAGGTAGGTGCTGGACCTGATGAGAGGGGCGCGGAGTAGCCGTATTGTGCCGAGCTTCGGGGACTGTGCCGTCCGCAGGGTATCCCGGAACCTCGGCGTTTGCGATCAGGATCCTGCATTGGATATATGATTCGGTTTGTCATGCGACTCTGTCACTAACACCCAATAATAATAACAGTAATAATAAGCGCCATAGACAGACCAAGGAATACAGGTTAAGGAAACTCGCTTCTTATTCTGATCCGCAAACGCAGGAGGGACATCAGACAAAAGGCGTCGGCGTTTCACGGGGGGGTCTTGCCGGCGGCCCGCATTAAATAACCCCCCGGTGGGCGTCGCGTCCTTCGTTATAATAGACCGCATTTAATTTCTTTTCTGCTTTTCTGAATGATGATGATCTCTAACGATGAAGGGCTGGGGTAGCGTCAAAGGCCAAATGCGGGCTAGGTACTAAAATTATAATTATTATTAGAGGAACTCAATGTTTGCTGTCTTTAAATGTTTGTTTGATTGCAGTTGGGAAAGCACACAGATACTACACACTGGCCGCGTTAGGACGCCTAGCTGTCAGTGAATTAAAACAATCTTGTGATAAACGTGTGTGCTGGAAGGCTTTCAGTAGTAAGATGCGGGTAATCGCTCCGCACTTGGGTGGGGGGCTCGGCTTCGGGTAGGTCTGCTGCCCTTCTCTCTCATATCTACCCACGGTGACCATTGAACCTATTCTCAGTAGTCAGCACTGATATTTTGACCGAAACAACGCAGACAGTCACTTTGGCATAAAGACAAATAAACAGTTTATCTTCTCCTTAGTTAAGTCTGAACTTTGGGCCAAGGCTGTGAAATGTTTGCAGGCCGTGTCACTGTGAGCCTGTATATGAGACTTGTGTCAGCATATAGGCTGTAGTGACACCCCGCCCATGGCTTCCTCTGACCTGCTAATGTGTGAGGGATGCCCCCCCACAATTTTTTTTTTGTCTGGCTTCAGTTATACCTCCGATAAACATACCTTTCTATTTAAATTGTGTCCTGCGACAACCAAATCTGAAAAACCACCAGCCTCGGAAGTGTCTGTGGGCAGCGGGGGGCATTATTTGCTGTTCTTAGCCTGGTTTTCTGAGGACGCTGAGCAGCGTACGTGCGGTTGTGAGATTATCTTTTACTCGTTTACATTATAGAGGCAGCGGTCTGCAGGGACATGTCGTTCTGATGCAGCCAAACCGTGCAGAGATACACAGGAAGTCACATGGTTTCCGCGCCGAGAAGCGATTTCACTCGTTCTTATTAACAAATCTTAATCTTTATAGCTCACCAAAGCCCGGTGTCCCTATGCGCGCAGCGGAAATGCCGCGTCTCTCTCTCGGGTCACCGCCAGCCACCTGTACTAGAATCAAAATATATTTCCTGCTTTTTAAAGGTCACATTATTACCGTGCAATATCTGGTAAAGATGGTTTTTGCCTCCACTGCACTGTTTTAAATCTAACTGAATAACATGCGGTGTGAGAGGGTTGCGTTTGGCCGGCTGACATTATCTGTGCCGATGACACAAACGTCAAAAATGGGAAGTAAATCGCCGAAACCCTAATAAATGGGTTTCTAAGTGGCGTGATCTTAAATCGGCCTCATCGTGAGAGAGGCATGAGTGAAAATCGCGGTGTGTTAGCGGGGTCTGTCTGCGTCATACAATCTGTTCAGCACCTTTTAGCGTTAATATGCGTTTCTGCTCTTTACCCCGACCTACAGTCCAGCCTTCAGGCTCCCCGCCCATTCTGAGCGCTGCTTTCACGGCCAGGATCCAGCAGAGACCGACGGCTTTTAATGTTTAAGAAGGTACTGACGGGCAAGGACGACATAGATTACCCAATAAATAGCAAGGAACGGATTATATATACAGTCGGTGTAAAATTAATTTATTAATTAAAAGTAATTACCCTAATTAATATTTAGGGTTATTTATTTAAATCTTTAATTTGTTGTTTGCATCTGCAGTTGTCTGTCTTTCTTTTATTTATCAATTTAATTGATTTTTTTATTATTTTTTTTAATTCTGCTGTTCTTGACAGGGTTTGTTTTCTGCTCTCTTGCACTTTTGCCATCTGGGGCGATAATGCAGTTCTAGCCGGCCACCAGAGGGTGGCGCTCACGGTCAGGGCATGGAGAGCCCCTCCAGCGGCAGCCTGCCATCGCGGCAGACTCCGCTCTCCTCCCGGGTCGAGGCCTACGAGGCCATCGGCAAGAAGTGCGTGTCAGACGTGCGCCGGACGTTCTGCCTCTTCGTGACGTTTGACCTCCTCTTCGTCACACTGGTGTGGATCATTGAGCTTAATGTACGTCAATATCCCAGCGACATCTCTGACTGCCCTGGACTGGGCGACATTCCCCGACATGAGCCAGGTGTTTCAGTCAACCGTGTCTCTCATGCAGGTCAACGGAGGGATCCAGAAGCAGCTGAACGCGGAGGTTCTCCATTACGATTACCACATCTCCTTCTTTGACATATTTGTTAGTAGATTCGTTTGTTCCTATGTCATTGTATGAATTGTGCAGTTTTGCGGTACATGAGATGTTTTGTCCTTTATCCTGCTCTCTCTTTCGAATTCTGCCCTAGACTTCTGTCTTTTTGGGGTCAGTCTAGACCCCTTCCAACCCCCCACCTCCCCCCCTGAAGTTTCAGTGGGGTGGCCAGTGATTTTTGTGGGGTGACACAAACATAAAGACATTATTTATTATCTAGCTACCTTTGTTTATTCCATTACTTGGTTTTTGAAGTGGAACATTGCTAACTAATTTAAAATATGGATAATTAATTAAATACTCTACGAGAATAATTCAGATAAACTACATTTAAAATCAGTCACAGGTTTTGCGCACCTCTTCATTAAGGTGCAAATGGATTAAGAATGCAGACTGAGGGCGTGTCCTACGCAGTTAACGGTCCGGTGGTGCGGCGCAGCTTTTGATGGTATTGCTTCTGAAATAAAATCTCTGCCGCCTCGTTTGAGGGTAGCCGCACAGGTGGCCGGCCCTTGGACTCTGGTATGAACCAGTAAAGATGTCCACTTGCCAAATGTCCATCCTGCCATCTGTCTCCCTCTAGGTCCTGGCTGTGTTCCGCTTCGCAGTGCTGATTCTGGCCTACGCCGTTTGCAGGCTCCGCCACTGGTGGGTCGTCGCGGTAGGTGACCGACGAGGCGTCATTACCAGCACAGGACACTAGAGGGCACTTTTGCTCCTCTGTGGAAGTAATTTGCGCTACTGAGCAGATTTGGCCTTGAAGAATGTTTTAATCTGTTTGTTGACTGAAAAAAAATTGTTTGAGGTCATATCGTTCTTCTTTTTTTGGTATATTTAGCCTTACCTGGCTGGTGTGTATACACCAATTTTGCCTGTTTTTTTTCCTGAACAAGAATCATGCAGCACTGATTCCCTAAGGTGTCGATGATAACATTGTCTTATACCTCTAAAGGAGACATTCAAATTAAAATGGCCATTTTGTCTGCAAAAAAATAGTTACGGTGATCCTGTGCTATAGGTTTGATAAGATTCAGTTATATACATAATGGTCGTGCCGTGATGCACTTATTGCATCCACCAGAACATTGTACTGTTTGTCTCATATTGTGTTGATCAGCTATAGTCTGGTATCCTACTGCCTTTTCCGTTCCAGGTAACGACAGCAGTCACCAGCGCGTTCCTCATAGTCAAAGTCATCTTATCAAAGGTGCCGCATTGTTTTTCTTGTTTGATTCTTGTTACGTTTTCTGGGTTATAACACATTTTAAAGGTGTTCTTGTGGCTCAGCTTCTCTCCCAGGGTGCCTTCGGCTACCTGCTACCCATCTTCTCCTTCATCCTGGCCTGGATCGAGACGTGGTTCCTGGACTTCAAGGTCCTGCCTCAGGAGGCAGAAGATGAGAAGAGTGAGTTCGCCGGTTGGACCCGCCATTGATCAGAGGCCCTGATCGTAATGAAACCCCAAGCCCGCAATGATAACCTGCCCTGGACCCCCCCTGCTCTTCCAGGGCTGTTCCTGGTTCCAGACGTGCTGGAGCGGGCCCCTCTGATGCACCCGGGGCCCCTTTCAGATGGACAGTTCTACTCCCCTCCAGAGTCCGTAGCTGGTGGGTCTATTGTGCTTTTATAGACTATTTTTTTTTTGGATTTTGCAAGTTTCTGACAGCTGGCACTCTGTAAACGTGCATCCTGAAGCTATGTCACATCGATCGATCGATGCGGAGCCGGTGATGGGAATCGACCAGCACTGCATCCAGGATTATGTAACTGAGAAGTGACCTTTGCTTGTGTTAAGTGTGCGTGCTTGGTTATGACTTGTTGCACCCAGTTGTGTATTGTTGCATCAGGTAGACAGTCAAGTCGACCTCCAGTGCGTTTCTCATATTAACATAGCAGTGATACAGTAAGATTTTCATAGCACTAATTGGCATTAATATATTGGGAATTTTGAAGAACCGCGTGGAAAAAGACCACATCTCAAGTGTGGGTCCGTGAACCGCGCCCTCTAAGTGCAGTAATGTATTAGGTGTTTTTTAAAGATGCCGTTGGCGTTACCGTTAGCAAAGCTGCGCTTGTTCCCGTCATTCACTCGCCTGGATCGCACCCAAGTCTGGCTGTGGTCTTACTGGTGTGTCTTCCAGGACTACGCAGAAAAACTGCTGAACCACAGGGCTGTTGCCAGGAGAAGTCGCGTCGTTATTGGGGTTTATTTTAGTGGCGCTGCGGCGTTATTGCCGTGGCCCCGGGCTAGTGCTGTTTTGCCGAGAATGCAGATGCTCACCCGCGGTTTGGCGATGAGACAAAACAATGCTTTCCGATAAAAGATTATCAGAGTATTTTTATTATTTATTTATTTAGTATTTGTTTATTTTTTTACTGAATGAAAGCATCCAGTTTGTATGTACGTTGAAATTTGAGGTTTTCTAGATGAGTTTGAAACGGCATTTTAGGTCCTGCGTTTCATAACTTAATACTTTAATAAATATGTGACTTTTTTAATAGTTGTGAATACATTTATATGCTATATAAGCACGAGTGTTCGTTTAAAAGAGCCCGGTGCGCTGATGTATAACCGCCGCCCCGGTCCGTTCGCAGATTCTGATGAGGGAGCCGATGAAAAACAGGACCCGGAGAAGGTGCCTTTTTAACAGGTACTGCTCCTATAACACGATCGGTCGGGAAAATTTGTAACAGAATGCTGGGATTAATCTTCAGTGGATCTATATTAAGTTAAACAATGTCTGAGTCTTGAAATATTTGTGGTGGCCGTAACGATTATTTTTTAAATCACTCAAGTAGGTTAATTTTAACTAAATAAACTATAGCCTATGATCCTTGTAACCTATACAATATAATAATCTGATTATTTTTTTTTATAAAGGTATCCCGCTAGGCCGGGATGAGGAGGCACCGGATGATGCGGCTGGATCGCCGGCTCCACCTCGCCTTCGCCGCGAGTGCGTCTCTCCTGACCGGCAATGGGAGCCCCATTCACCCGTCCGGAGAGCCAAGAGACCGTTTATTTCTGCTTTAATCTGGGCGATTCTGCTTGATTCCAGTGGAAGTGTGATTATGAAGGAGGCGTATGAAATGCATTTCATAAATCCATCATGTGACAAGTGTAAGCTGGTCCGAATGATTATTATTTTTTAACTTTTTTGTGTTATTTATTGCTTCGAAATCTGATTAAAGCCTAATGAAAACTGTGATCTCTGCAGTGACCGACACAGGATTGCACTCCTCCCGTACGCGGCTTTCTTGGTTTTATTCCTTGATTTTCATGTCGGCTTCGGCGGGATTGCAGTCGGTGAAACAAACCAGAATTATTTGCGTGTAGATGTAGAGTCGTGGCCTTTTTCTAATGGCGGTAATTCTTCGCGTATACGATTTTAAACTCCATTAATATTTTCGCGTGTATACGTTTATTTCGGTGACTTCTGGGACACTGGTTTTGTATGTAGCGTTATACTGTAACTGCATCTCTAAGAGCCATCAGATGTTCGGAAGACCCAGCATTTTGGTCCAGGACGCTTTATTGCCTGACAATTGTGGTTTAATTTGCCGCCATGACCTATAGGCTGAGTTTTAAGTGTTGAATAAAAGCATGTTATTGCAACTGTTAACACATATATTAAAATTATAATAAATATGAATGACTAATCATAACATATCGTTTGGGCATTTTGTGTTTTTATTAATCATTTATCTATTTTTATCTTATTGGCTTTCTTGCTTGCGTGTAAACGTGAAATTGCTATGCTTTTTATTCATATATAAGGACTGTTCACATTATTATTATTATTACAGCTGTGTAGCACGCCGCTTAAAAACACATTTGACGAAGCAAAAGGAGTTAACAGCGTACTTCATCGGGAATCCGAATCTAATACAAATAATGGCATTATTAATCTCTCCGCGTGCTGGAAGCGCTATAAGGCTGTGTGACTTTGACACCCTCTTTCTTTAAGGTGTAATTTTCCGTCGCGGGGGCTCTGGGGTATGCGGAGGAAGTGGAAATTTTGCTATCTCTCTGTGATCTTCTTGCCCGCAAAGAAAAACATCGCAACGGCTAATAACCTCGTAACTATCACCCGTACTTCAACTTCGTGGGGGGGTTTTTTCCAGTAAGAAAAAAAATAACCACATTTCACTTCACACGAGCTACTGCATTTTTCGTTAATGTTGCTTTGCCAAATTACAAATTGCAGTGAACAGGGTGAACAAAATCTGATTTTAAGGCATAGCGTCTTAATTCTACCTCTCATCTGGAATACCGTGTTACTACGGGTGGATTCTGATGCCGATTCTGATCCACAACTGACTTGAAGCCAGCTACTTACAATGATAAAATGTAAAACAACATCTGTACGTCACCTTCATGCAACCAAAGCCAGTTATAACAATTAATGTATTTTTTATGAGCGACTTTTATCTTTAGATTATCTGTTAAAGTACGAACTACGAAACTATCGAAAAGGAAAGTTCTTACACCGAAATAATTGACGTAGGCCTATATAACGAAAAATATGTAACATGTTAAAATGTTGCATTGGGCTAAAAAAAAGGCTTTGTTTAATTACAAATTTCGAGTCAGTCAACAATTATTTGTGTTAGGCCTACTGCTTAAAATGCACCTGTAAAGTAGGCTATTAAGAAAATACGATACAAAGCATATTCCAGAACATAATGTATGAACGTAATTGAAAGGGCAAATGGTTAAAAATGTCGCCAAAGGTAAAAGCGAGAATCGCTACGTTTGTGCGAAAGTCCCCCACTAATGTGCGCGTGCTGTTAGGAAACTGGTGTCGACGAAAGCGGGTTTAAATTTTTAATTTGTAAAAATATTTACGTAAATGCAACAAATAAATAGCCATTGGGATTGTAGAGCAATTTTAAAAACGATCTAATTAAGACAAATTTATCTTCCCCACTAAAGAGGTTTTTAGGTTTATTTCAAACGATTATTATCAGACACGCGAAAATCGTGTTTGATTTTTCTGCTAATGTTCTTCAAAAACGTTTTCTCTTACTATGCCTATATATCGTTCGCAAAAAAGGACTCCACACTTGCGTCACTGATATACATATATTTTATTTCGTTGAAGAAAATGCCTCCATCTGAGCAATTTATTTTTAAATATACTTATGTTAGTACATAAACATACATCAAAAAGAAACGTAAATAGATTCAGTACAGTATAATAGGCCTATAGCATGCAAAAGCACTGAAAGAGTCACTTTGATTAATCAGATATAAAAAAGTTAAATTAAATTAAATGAAATATATTTAAAAAATATTTGCAAATCCAGAGCAATCAAAAAAGCTGTGAAGTAAGCCAGCTGTTAAGCACGACAACAATCTGGGGCGAACTACACGTTCCTCTTCGTCAACGCTGATGACGACGGCTGCAGGGCTGCGTTTCCAACACTATGAAGTCTGCCTGGATCTCTTGTAAATGAGCACGGACATGGTCCCGAAGTAAATCAGGCTCTTCAGTATGAGCACGGAGTAAGACAGTGATATGGTGAGGAGTTCACTTTTCGTAATGGGGTCGGTATCTGAAACTAAAAAAAGCAGATGTATCACTTTTAATTACCTTCCTACAGTCAAACGGGGCCGGAACTCCTGCCATACGGCCTGAAGTTACCAGCTCACTACTTATGCAGACGGATCATCACACTTAGTTCTGAACTATAAACAAAAGCGTTCCGTTTTCAAACACAAAGTACCAATCGAAGGAATGAGAAGGCAGACATAACCGTTATTTAACGATCCATCTGTTTTCCGTATACAATACAAGTGCGGTCGTTCACTCTCACCAGCAGAACTATCATTGGATGTCTTGGGTCCACACGTTACTGGGTCGGAAACAGCTTGCCCCGAATTATCATTCCCACCTGCTGGTTACAAAGACCTGTTAATGAAGCAGAAATGACAACCATGCTGGATACTGTGATGATGAGGCCACTGAGATTGTTTCTTTACCGTTAGTGCTGGTCACTTGGTATATTTGAGCGTTAGGGTTGCCCTCATGTTCCACTTGACAGCCATACTTCCTTAGCTCCTCCATCCCACTTTTTTCACTTATGAACAAGCTGGACGAGGTGTCTTTCATCTCTTGTATTGTGGTTGGGACAGTCTTCTGGTTGACGTCCTGCCAATTTGGACCCTCTTTCTTCTTCCATGTCATTTTCAGCACGTCCGGAAACATGTCCCTGGCCACGCACAGCAGTTCTCTCTTCTTTGGACTATGATAAATGGTCACAGATGGAAAGACGGTCTTCTTGTCTGTGAAGATAAGCATCACATCAGCATCTCCATTAATGGAGTACCTGATGCAGTTTTAGGGCTGATTTAAGCTGGTATGGACGACATGATGAAAGCAGTAATATTATTACATGCCATCTTACGACATCAAGTGCCGATCTGTTTCCGAGTAGCATTACAGATAGAGGAAAACGCTGTTATCCAAATCCAGGTGAATCCCTGCAATCTTAACAGAGATCAGACAGAGCGAAAACTAACATGTCGCTGTTCGGTTAGGTGATTTTTATAGATATTTATAGATATTTAAGTATTTAAATGGCAGTTAGTATAACTTCATCTTCCTGAAACTGTTTTGTTGTTTTTTATGTTTTGCTGTTTTGTTTAATGTTGTTGCACTATAATTTGGTGAATATATACTTTTTTCTGGATATAAAATAATAATAATAATAATAATTAGCAAATGCCAGTCCTTGACGATGCCAGTACGTTTTACAGCTTCTCATTTCATAAATATATAACATGGGTGTGAATTTCACTAACTGTACACACGTTAAAATTAAAAGTGAAAGAAATTGCGTAAATGTTAACTTACTTTATTTTGAATGAAAAAAAAGTGCTGGTGACCTTGCAAAGCTATAAAGTGTCAAAATCAAGAGCGAATCGTATTACAAACTGTATTTTCACCGTTTAAAATTTTTATATTTTTTTCTAGCACTTTACTTGATGGGGTACAAATAATATAACATTATACTATTACTTATGTATTAATTAACCACACACTAAGTCTTAGTTACATACTGATCTCATGTTTGTTCATCATTAACGAATTGTGATGCATCTTTTATCTCAAGTAACAACTATATTTGTTCACAATTTATACGAAGTATTTGTGACCCTTCAAGTGAAGTGTTACCTTTTATTTCAAGCACTTGTCAAATTGCGTGTCTCTGAAATAATTTTCGCTTGAAAACTCAGGTTAAGGCAGTTCTGACGTGGGGACTGATTTGCTATTGACAGAAATTATATCTAGAAGTCAATATATACATATATGACGAATTTCAGTGTAATTTAAATGATAAATTAATCAGTGTAAAGACACTTCAAGAGTGTGAAGCTGTTCGATAATATGTAGCGCCACATATAAATTATATTTTAATTAAAAATTTTTTTTTTTTTACTTTCAAATTGGATTCAAACTTTGAAGTGCACATAAGCATCAGTGTGGCACCATCCAGATTCTGGTAACATGTCTGTTGCTGCTACATATTACCGCCAAAAATATATAATCATACCTGTAACTACACTGTCAGAAAAAAGTACCAATTCGTACCTTTAATGGTACAAATACTTGTTGCTGGGCCTGTTCCATCATGAGCCTGCCAGTTTTACCCTTAGCTCCTTAAACATACTTTTTAAGATACAGACATGGACTCTGAGAAACGTTTTTGTACCTTTGGGGGAGCATTAATGTAGTTTGTACCTTGTGGAACAAAACTGTACCAGGACACTACCCTTTGTTTCTGACAGTGTGCGACCCCTGTCCCTGTTCAAAAACCTTTTAGACATTTGCACCGGACTCACTATAATATATTTCAAAGAAAAAAGCACGTAAATGAATTAAGATCACTTAGACATAGCATAATGAGTAGTTTTTTTATATAAATGTATGGAATATTTTGTACAAAATGACCTGCGCTTAAATTAATAGTGTCATCTATCTATCTATCTATCTATCTATCTATCTATCTATCTATCTATCTATCTATCTATCTGTCTGTCTGTCTGTCTGTCTATGTTATATAGCATGATAACATTTAGAACAGCCAAACACAGCACCAGTATAAGTTACTGGTCTGAAAGTATGTTACACAAAGCATCGCATTGCTGCAAATTGAAAATATTTGACTGCTAAATCCAAAGCGTCGTTAAGGAGACTTTGGCCCCATTAAAATGTCTTTTAGCCCCCGCCCGCCCAAATAAATGTGTAGTAAAGTTATGAATAGATTTTTATATTATATATAAGTCGTCCCCCCAACTCCCCCCCTCCCCAGTAAAGACTTAGATGCCCTATTCATTCATCTCTAACTACGCCCCGGGCTGAAAACAAGACTTGCTACTTTTTATACCAGTGAATTTACCCGAAACCATTGGAACGAAGCCAAGACGCGCACATCATCGTCTTGTTTTTGGTTATTTAGTAAACGGGACCGAAAAAAACTCGTAAATACCACAGCACCACACATGCAACGCGACGCCAAACTTGATTAAAAATGCTATTAAACTTTATGCTACTTCGGTATATCACTATTCCCGAATTGCTCGCATTTAACTGAACAGCAGCATAAAGCATACATACCTGTAACTACAAGCTTTGTCCCAGGTCCGAATAATTTATATGAATAGCCACCTTCAGTGACCCACAGTCGTTCATTTAGTGACAAAAACATACCGCTGAACTGCACCGACGTATGCAGACGGTGTGTGTGCTGCAGACACTTATAGAGACCTCTCGCAAACGACTTTATAGGCATATCATTCACTATTGTTTTTTTTTTTTTGATTAATAGCAGTGATGATAGAACATAACCGCTTGCTTATTGAAATAAGACAGTTCCCCCCCCCCGCAATATTTACATGCGTTGTTTACTTGTTTACTTCGAATTATGTTTGCGATTATGAAAGCCGACCTTTTTACGTTCAATTCCTAAGTAATTAATTACCAACATTTTACGAACAATTCTGCAATATTTAAATGAAAGTAAATACTACGATTTACGTACCGGTTACAACAAGCCGAGTCCCGGAGCCGAATTTTTTCACACTGCTGCCAGATTCGCGCTGCAGCTCAGATCTCCACAAAAAGTCGTGTAGCGTCGCTCCCTAGTGGCGCCGTTTATTTCCATGAACCCACGTCTTCTTATTAAAACGCAATTTTTCTTTTTTATTAAGTATTGCAGCCTAAGAATGATATTTTACCCCGATTGAAAAAAATAAGTGACTCCACCGATCTAGGCATGTATATTTTAAGGTAAAAATAACTGTGCTGAGTACTGAACCTAGAGAGAATCTGCATTTACTGGACATTCAGATATTCATCACCTTGGAAAATACCCGTTTATATAAATTCTTACAGCAAGGCAAGCGTGTTAAAATGTAGTAAGGAATAACATGTTTAATATAGGCCTATGCATATAGGATATATGTCTAAAAGGAGAAAATCTGTCATTTCTTGTCCTAGGTGAAGCTTTACCTGATTCATGTTTCATTTGTAATTTCCATTTTAAGTGTATATAATAAGTGACGAATAACGCAACAATCAGCGGAAAAACAGCTCAATCTCGTACCTGACACAACGAGTTTTGTCCCAGATCCGAAGACCTTCCCGCCTCCCACCCCGTACGGCGTCATTTCAAAAACCTTTAGTTTTTCAATTAAGTATCTTGTTTTCACCACCCATTACAAATGAAAAATACCAGAAGCTATGATTTCCGCCAGAAATATTTATACACAGACATGTCACTAATCCTTACCCACATTAATAACATAATGGTATAATAAAATAAGGGTAATAGAATGTTTAAGTACCTGAAACGATGAGTTTTGTCCCAGATCCAAACACTTTATAACCATAGCCACTAGCATCTCACAGCTTTTCATCTCATAGCAAAAACATGCGGCTGAACCTAAACACACGCGCGGCTGAAGAAAACACTGACTTATGCTAACGGAACCGGGCGAATTGCTGGTTAACACAAATATTTCAAGGCCATAAGTCTTGTCGTGGTTTTGAGCCGAATCCCACATTATAGTAGGCCTAAATACCTCTGAATATAGTACGGGTAGCTTCTCCTAAAGCGTTATAAATCCACGCTCAGCCAGATGTACAGTTTTAATAAGATTTACACAAGACGCTTTACAAAAATTCGAATTTTAATTTCATAATTATGATGAGATTAAATGTTACCGCTAATATACAAGATACAATAAATCTGAGTTACAATAAATAAAAATTAAATCTACTATTTACTACTATAAAATTACAAATATTTATTTTTTCCTTCTTCACTTCGGTTCTTTGTGACTTTAGTCATATGAAATATTTATTATTACCGCACCCCAACTATCTGAGAAATTATCTTAGAAAGCGGTAATGTTCCGTCCATAAGCCAAAAATTCAACCTAAACAGCATGATACCTACAACCTGCTATATTTACATTTACATTTACGGTATTTAGCAGACGCCGTTAGCCAGAGCGACTTACATAAGTGCTTTGAGACTCTGCGATGAATTTCCCCGATGCTAGCTCAATAAGGACCCAGGCTATGAGTACCATCTAGCCGAATACTCCGTTGAGAAAGTGCAATTATTATTTTTTTTTATCTGGTACCACTGATGTGCTTTACCAGGTGGTGTCTGGCTAACTTTGTGCCTGCGACCGGATGGTTGTCGGGTCGAATCCTGTGACCATGTTATAGTCTGGCTCTTGAGTAAGATTCATAACCCCAATTGATATAGGGGTAATAGCCAGTGTGCTATAATCCCCCCACCGGGATGAATTAAATACCGGTTTTGTATCCCATTTGCGTGACTAAATATTTAAATGAACGTAACTTGCTATAATATACTTACCAGTTACAATAAGCCGAGTCCCGGAGCCGAATATTTTCACCCAGCTGCCTGAGTCACACGGCAGATCGGATCCTCACAAAAACTCATTAACAAAAACTCTTACTGCTAATCGAGCGCGTTAAACCGTAGCAAGAAAAGATACGTTGGTCATTTCTTGCCCCATAGAATGTAACGTGTTATACCTGAGTCAAGTATATTTAATTTGTGATTTTCAGTTTTTAAGATTAGGTGCCTGTAATATAACAAATGATTGGTCAATCAGAGCAAAAAATATCTGAATCTCATACCTGATACAATGAGTTTTGTCCCAGATCCGAAAACCTTCTCATCGCTACACGGCACATAATCTCATCACAAAAACCTGTAGCTGTTCGTATCAATCACTGGCGGAACTATGGCCAGTGCAGCCAGTGCAGCCGCACTGGGGCCGCTGAAACTGGGGGGCACCACGGGTGTCGCTTTTTTTTATTTATTCAATTTTCATAACAAAATTATGAAATGAACATAACCTGCGTACGTACCAGTCACAATAAGCCGAGTCCCAGAGCCGAATATTTTCACCCAGTTGTTCGAGTCACACAGCAGTTCGGATCCTCACAAAAAGTCAAGTGGCGTCGCTGACTAGCGGCGCTGTTTTGTTCCTTGGACTAATTCAAACGCTATATTCTAATATGATTACTAAGCCTATTGGTGTTAAAACAGATATTTTATAACTACCGAAAGACCTCCCCCATAACATCACCGATCTATGTTAAGAAGTATCTTTAAAAAAGGTGCAAAAGGTCTTAACTATAACTGGTACAGAAACCAGAGAGAATGCTCAGTTACAGGACATTCATGTCATCACATTCATAAAATGGCAACATAAACTAGTACTGGAAGGCGAGTAAGTTAACCCATAGAAAGAAGTGACATGTTGGTCATCTCCTGGCCTGTAGAAGGTAACGTGCTGAGTCAAGTTAGTTTAATTTGTAGTTTTCCGTTTTTAAGACAAAGTGCATATAATATAACAAATGACTGGTCAATCAGAGCAGAAATAGCTGAATCTCATACCTGACACAATGAGTTTTGTCCCAGATCCGAACTGCTTTGCACCACCCCACAGTACACCGTCTCAACACAAAAACCTTCAACCATTCATTTCAGTCCCTGGCGGAATTACAGAAACTGGGGGGTGCACAGAGTGTCGATGGGCCCCTTCGCAGGGAGAATTACGAGGCTATTAATCTATTACTTTGTACATTCAATTGCCTAAGCACGTCACATTACATTATGAAATGCTGGAAATGAAGCCATATATATACCCTGTTGGCCTACCTGGCTGGCAAATATGTCTCGCTTAGGCGTACAATTTAAAATTTTTCTTTTTTTATGATTGGGCTATAAAAGTTAATGTTGTATACCTTAAGGATGTTTCACAAAAACACATAGTACATCAGTAACACCGTCAAGGTCGGAGGCTTTGTTTGCGCGCGGGGGCTTGTGTCCAGAAAGGACACATCTTGCACTGGCGGCCATCTCAAAAAGCCTTATTACCCCGGTTTCATAACCCGTGTGACATAAAAATAGCAGAATCTGTGGCTGCCGGTCAGCATTCGCTAATTTTGTTGCACATTTACATAAAAAATAATGGTAGGAGAATTTTAAAATAGGCTTACCTGAAACGATGAGTTTTGTCCCAGATCCAAACACTTTATAACCATAGCCACTAGCATCTCACAGCTTTTCATCTCATAGCAAAAACATGCGGCTGAACCTTAACACACGTGCGGCTGAAGGAAACACTGACTTGTGCTAACGGAATGAGGAAAACTACATCTTAACTATTTGTTTCAACGCCATTATTGGTGATTTTTAGCCGAACCGCGTACTATTGTGGGCTTAAATACCCTTGAATATAACCCAGGTAGCTTTTCCTAAAACAATATATCCACCCCCTGCCAGACGCACAGTATTAATGCATTTTACAAAAGACGCTTTACAAAAATCCAGCTTCTTAAACATAATTATTAGCCTAATCAGATTAACATTAGCGATAACATACGAAATGCAGATCTGTGGGCTGTGGGGTTAGGATGCTCGACTCAGCAGTTACCAGACATTAGTCTTTTCATGACTTTCTTAAAAAACCCGTCAGCATAATCTCTTACTACAAGGCGAGCGGGTCAAACCTTACCAAGAAATGACACTACGTGGGCCATTTGAGCTATAAACCACAGGGGAATTGAAACAGTGGAAAATCAATAAGATGCTAATCAAAGTCCGGGGGAGGGGGGGTCTGGGGTCAACGGTAAAATTTATAGATCAGGATGGGGACAAGAAGTGCTGTTAGTAAAAAACATTGATCGGGAGTAGGGGGTATTGTGCCGTCGGATTGCCAAGATTAAGAAGGTTAACTGTTTTGCTAAGGTTAGTCTTACATTTTGCATATGTTGTTTTAATGGCGTTCGCTCCACATCTGATCACAATTGGCCTATGTCTACCACTTTAGCAGATAGTATCGAAGGCATGGGATATGTAGGCTTGTATCTTTGCGCCATTGTCTTCTTCTTAGGCTACTTTGTGTTTGTTCGCTTGGCAGTGAAAGAACCGGTAGACACCAATGTTGTAGAATAGTCCATTACGGCCGGGATGGGGGGCAACTTTGTCTATCCTGAAAACTGTCATTAAAAATGCAAATAACAGACATGTTGCCATAATGTATATAATCATATTATGTCATATCCTTAAGTGTAACTTCTGGAAATGTTGTTGTCTTGGGGCCCCTAGGTATCGGGGGCCCAGACAGCTGCCTACTCTTGCCATATAGTTCTGTTTATGTTCCTTAAACCCAAAAATTAAAGCAAATATTAACATAGTACATGCTACCTACAGCAAGCTTCCTGTTAATGTGTTTCAAATGGTGCTGTGTGGCTCAGTGGGCTAGGAAGATTGCAGGTTTGAAACCCCATGACAACTGCTGTTGGACTCCTGAGCAATATCCCTGACCCCATTTGCTCCAGGGGTGCTTGAGAGTGGTCAATCCTGTGCTGTGACCCTTGATCTTACACTCACCTGGGTGTCCCATAGAGCATAAGATGGGATAAGTGACAAGAGAATTTTCCTCACGGGAGTAAATAAAGTACCACTTCAGTATCAAGTTTTGCATGGCAAAATGCAGTGGGGGATATGCACTCATAAATGATTGTCTTTGTTAATGACCGACAGAGAAACAGGGTAAGGATAGGCACACATACACAAAGGTACCAAGGGCTAGAGGAGGGACAGGTGATGTCTGTTTGTACTGTATTTCGCTGATGTCTGTCCTGATTTTCGCTGATGTCTGTCCTGTATTATACTGCTGTCTGTCCTGTATTTTGC
>JAODJX010000083.1:7451345-7461354 GCA_026776945.1 Isichthys henryi
GTTAACCAATTACAGGCAGGATCAGCTTGTGCGTCTTACTTCAGACAGACACGCGCCACGATCCCGTTCGTTAGAGTTAGAGTCAGAACAGTACGATGGCGTTGGTGACAGGAATGGTAAGATGGACTGATTTATTTTCATACATTTCTGTATTCTATCCTGAGTCGCCATAAGAAATCCAGGCACTGTGTTTCTGTTTTAACTTGAATCATGCATTGTCTCTTTTAAAGGGTGTAATGGGTGTAGACCTAAACATTTACCAGTATGTCTTTTGTGTTGCACATTTCCAAGGAGCTAAAACCCTGAAGTCAGTTGATGTTACAATCGTCTCCAGGCGTCCTTGATCTTTTCAACCAATCACAGTTTTCATTGTATGACATCACACTGCTCCGTTTTTCCCTCATTTTCAAACTAAAGGCTTTAAACCATTGAGCAGGAGGCAGTGTATGGCTAAGTGCCCTAATCCTCTGTGGCCGTGATTTTAAGGTCACAAGTTTGGTCCTTATTATTATTATTATTTATTTTTCATTATTTATTAAATAGATGCACCTGTGCATTGCTCCACAGAGCATTTGCAAGTAAACATGTTCTTATATTTTGTATTTTTGACACGTCCCTCAATAAACAACTTACACAATAAAACGACTACTTTACAGATCTTTGCACCTTGCTGCTTAACAGAAAACACTGGTTTTAATTAATGTGGTGATGTCACACAGTGAAGACTGTGATTGGTTAAAGAAGTGCAGCACAGGCCCCTCCCTTGTCGGACCAGGGATGCAGTGAACTCAGGTTTTTTATTTATTTTTACGAAACTACACGGGGAGCTTCATCCCTGTTCCATCCAATCGCATTCATTTATTCCTGCACTTCGCCTAGTATCCTGAAACTGCAAAAACACAGATAATAGTTTTACAGTTATTTCAGTTTTTTTCTGTGTGGCTTCTCTGTGGTAGGAGCTGCCCATTCAAATCTGGTCATCAGAGCCCGTATCAAGCTGCAGAAACAGTTCCAGGCCTGTTCTGGCAGCACCTCAGCTAGCTCCTCCTCTACCGCTGACCAGCTCTCTCCATCTGCTCTTCTTAAGTTTGCGGTCCCATGTCTATGCGGGATGCTCTTGCGTTTTTGCATTTGTTTAATACACATTTAGTCCCCATACTGCTTCCTGTTAGGCTCTTGCAGTGTTTTGCCAGTGTATTGCATATTTAAATGTGCATATTAAAAAAAAAAATCAGCTGCAAAATTCTGTTTGTGTAAATGTTTTGTCCCCGTGATGTTGAAGCCCCACGTTTGCACACTTGAGAAACTATTTTTCTCTCCGTCCCGCCACAATTGATTCAGCTGAAGAAATGGCTGGCAATTAGCAGAGAAGTAGAATTAAGTGTGTTAAATGAGGGGGAATCCAAAAATGTGCAGGACTGTGACTGTCCAGGACTGGAGTTGGACACCCCTGCCCTGCTGTGATACTGAAAATGGCCTCAGCCTGTGACTCGTTAAAAAATCTGCCAATTGTTTTTGGATTAAAATCCTAGCAGTTAAGGGATTATTATTTAGGTTGTGAATATAAATTAAAGAGCATTTCAAGGAAGTCAGAAATGAATTATATTATGAATTAGTGAATGTGTGTGTGAATGGTGTGTGTGTGAATGGTGTGTGTGCCCTGTGATGGCTTGGTGCCCCGTCTTGGGTTATTCCCTGCCTTGTGCCTGTAAAACATCACTGAGAATTAACTGTCAGTGTAGGATATGTAGTTCAGCGAGATGAGAGAGTTAATGGTCTGAATACTTTTGAAGGCACTGAATTTAGTCTAATGTTCTGTTCAAAGCACAGGTGACAGAAGTCGAGGTTTTTTCCGAACTGTGTATTGAGTTTGCATCACTGTGGTAAAACCAGCAAGCACAGAAGTATGTGGCAGAATGGCTGGCCTTTACCGATCTTATATACAGCTTGTATACGCCATCCGCTTTATAAGCTGTAAACGTCTCAAATCCTGGTTCAGCTGATGGAGAGCCAGTAGACATGGACACATACAGGATCCTCTTGAACGCTTCTCCATCTGTCTTCTGGTACCAGTGGAGATAGCTGTTACATACATGGATGTTACTGCAAACGATAGTTACTGGTTTCCCCGAGTCTCTAGTCAGTGTCGTTTTACTCTGGATCAGATTGGCTGCATGTTCTGCCACTGAAATTAAGAAAACCGGAAAAATTGAAAATAAGTACTGTCAAGGAAAAAAACTCAGAAATGCAGGTTGTGACTAAAAACACTCACCGAAAGACAAGAGAAGCGCAGAGACGAAGGTGCGTCTGAGAGCCATTTGATCGCTTCGCCTCTGACTGCGGCATCTGCTGCGCCGTCCGCTGGTTCGAGCGGAGGAAGAAAAGCGGCGGCTGCTTCAGCCAATCAGATCGCGGCCTGCTACCGCCGTCACAGACTTGCCATTTTAAGGAAAAATAAAATCTTTATCTTTCTAACTGAAAGCTAAGTTTGGGCTCTACGTGAATCAACTCAGGCTATATCAAATTTACTTCCCATCGCGCTCTATTGAGAAAATACTATTGTACTCTGGTACAATCCGTTCTTTTATAAATCGATTATATAGTGGATTACAGCAACTCATATTTTTAACGGGAACCCGGTAAATGCAAATGGTAACGCTTCACTTAACGTGGCAAAAACACTTAGTTATAACTTTCTACTGAAGTACATATCATGAACAAATCATTAACAAATATAGTTACTACTTGATATGTGATACGATTAATGATGAATAAACACGAGATCACTATTTCACTTGTGTTATTCATTACTTGGTCCTTCAGTAGTTCCATCAGTCATTCACAGAGGTTTACAGAATTAACAGATATAGTAATAAATATAGTAAGCACTTGAGATAAAACATGTATTCATTCATTAATGATGAATTGACATGAGATTAGTATGTAACACTTAGTTTGTGGTTTAATACTTAAGTAATAGTATAATACTATATTATTTGTGCCCTGTCAAGTAAAAGGTTATCAGACAAATATTAGGCCCGCTGCCTTGGTAATGAAACAAGCAGCTGAACTTCAGTGAGAGTTTAAATGTTACTCAGTCTAATCTACTTCTGTTCTTTTTGCTAATGTTTGAATTTTGTTTTGATAAAAAGCAGGTCGGGTAAAGGCTGGTGCTTTTGAATTTTGGTGCCGATGAAGACTTTTATGAATACTTCGTAAACACGGAAAGCGAGCAAGTGGATTCTTGAGCATATCAGGCCTGAACTTTCACTTGAAACGGGAATGACCGAATTTTGGACAATATTTTGAAAAGACACGGTAACGCTTGGGGTCAAACAACCATAAATAACAAGGTGACTCGGTTCAGTCATCGCAACAATCAGTTCTGCCCACTCTGACGTTACTTTTTCATTTTAATGTGCAAGCAGCTGTTGCTAAAATGCAGTGAAGAAGCACATATCTTGCTTGTAATGAAACTACAATGCTGTCGTGGTGAGGAATATGAACTATTCTTTATTAACTTTAGATAAATAAACACGGATATATACATAACAAAAAAAGAAGCTCTTTTGTGGGTCCTCACTATATGGGCGTATATAATGGTTATAATGGTCTGACTGTAGATATTGTATTTTATACATGTATTGCATATCTGATTTTCCACCTTCCCAGAGATCTCGGATTCACAGAAATAATGACCAATATATCATGACATAAGTTTGTTATTCAGCAATAAACACTCTGAAATGCACACCCTTTGTCTATAGTGTATATAGGTATCGGTAGATATGAGGTAAGGATATATAGATTCGCCATAATCGGGGGCGTACAGGGGGTATGCAGTTTGGAAAAGTCACACCAACCAGGATTTATATTCATCTCAGACTTTATATCATAAACAATATGTCAGTCCTGCCATATTTTTCGTTTTTTTTTTTTGGCAAAAGAGCAACATAAAAGATCAGGAAATGTTGTCCATTAAGAAATTCAACACCAAAGATGCCAAATATCACCTAACACATTTTGCAGTGAATCTACAGTGAACACTAACAATGGACTCTGAACAATAACAATTATGTTTGAAAACAAACATTTGAAAAGCCTCCTGTACCACATTCAACGATTAAATATGATCTATCACTACAGATTGCTGATAAAATGCTGTAGAGCAAAAAAAAAAAAACACTTTGTGCAAAGAAGATAAGGTAACTCTCTTTTAGAAGTACACTCTCTTTTCACAGACAAGGATTACGTATGGAAGTCACCACTGCGCGAACAAAGAACGTGAGAACTTGTTGCCGCACACAGGTATGCAAACACATTGCGGTTTTGTTCGTCTCGCTCACGGTTTCAGATGTGGTCAAAAACCACGTCTTACTTTTGGGATCCGTCGCTTTCGTAGCATTTTTCCCATTCTACGTCTCTCCAAGACCTTTTACTCTCCATCGCAAAAAATAAAGATCGCTCCAAACTGGGGTATCATTCTCAGAAGATGAGACACGGTGCATTTCCAGTGCCTGCTTCGGTCTGGAGGTCACTGGCTTCCCTGTCTCTGCTGTTCAGTAGATCCCGAGGGGGATCTACTCTAGACGGTGGCTGAAGTTCTCTGGGAAGAGTCCTTTAGGAGCCTTGTTCCCTTGCTGCAGCCAATCAGATTCCTTTATTCCTGTGAGCCAACCAGCATCCTAGAAGCACACAGAAAACATTTTTTTTAATTATTTGTGCTGGTACTATACTAAATTCTGCGAGTTTCTCGTACGCGTACGTTACCTCACTGCAAAATGCTTTGGAGCAAAGTATCTGCTAAATAAGTCAATGCAAATACACTAAAATATTCAATCCTTTCCAGTTTCCACTTCTTAAATGTGATACTGCTACATATTAATACATATTTTATAATGTCTGTTTCACATGTGTACACAATGTCTTCTTGTGTTTATCCATCCATCCATACATCTTCATTATCCTGGTGAAGACTGGGAGGGGTATCCATCCTGTCCCAGTCAGCACTGGCCAATCGTCAGCCTTTCTTTTTTAGCATCTTTTGGGGGGGGGGGTCATAGGTAGGGGGCTGGTTAGACCCCCCTGTGGCACCGACACTGCACAATACAAATAGTTTTATTGACATTATTCCACCTGACGGTGTGTCTTTGGCCTGGTTTGGTTTGATTTGAGGGGCAGCAGGACAGGCTTTGAACCTCAGCTAGGGAGACGCGAGATGACAGTGCTACCCTGTCAGTCTGACTCTGCAGCCATCTTGCCATACTCAGTAGGTTTTAGATACCAGCCTTTGCTCCTACCTGGTCCTCAGCCAGAGCTGTGGGGATCACCAGGACCACATCACCTCTCTTCAAGTCCAGCTCGTCGGAGTTGGCAGCCTCAAAGTCATGCAGAGTCTCCACCTGGTGGCCAGAGAGAGGAGTGTACAGGGCGGGGGTTCTGCATTCATCCCCGAGGGTCTTTACTCACACATGTACATAATATAAGCAGGACTGCCACCTAGTGGTCATTTTAGCAGTTTAACACTGGCCTGTTTCTGAGCCAGCAATGAAACTGGCTTGTTGATGTCTGATTCAGCCGATTAATCCTGGTTAATCAGGACCACTGAATTTGCAGCATACATTACAGTCCAAGACTGAACTGTGTTAACAGGAATCCTCTTTCGCCAATGGTGACTTAAATGGCAATGACACTGGTCTCGGTACCACCTGTCCGCCTCATACGCGCAGGACAGAATTTTGGAGAGCCACTGCGTCCCAACTTCCACATCAATAGTGTGAGTAGAGGAAGATGTAAGCCGCGCCCACACTCGCCTCATTTTACATGGCTAATCAGCTGACACAGTTTGTGGTGACATGCCCCACCCCTTCCAAAAGACTTTCAGCATTAATACAATATTTGTTAATATGTAGTTATGTTTTCGTTATATGTACCTATGTTATATGTATAGCAAAAAACCCCCTTAATGTTCCCCAGAGTAGCACGCCGTGAAGCCTACTTTGTACAGAAAACCAGGGGGCATGTCCGAGGCTGTGGGAGACCCGATGTCTTTGGCCGCCTGGCCGTCCGGTGTCACGCTGTTGTCGCTGGTCACTGAGGGTGAGGTGATGTCACCGTCACGGTCGTCGTCACCCTCGTTGCTGGAAGCTGGCTCGATCACCACGGAGGGGATGGGCATCTTCTCCTTCAGAGGCAGGTGGGGAGAGAATTACCATACACAGATACACTTATAAGCTCTCCCTGTTGACGCCCCCTACTGACCACTTATGTAACTGCAGTGTTGTTTTATAACGCAGAACATACATGAAGTAAATGTCTTTGGACACAAAACATATATTAATAAACCATAATAACATTGTATTATATTATAATAAAAATATTTACTATAATCAATCGATAATCAATGCATGACAGAAGGTCTGCTGTGTAGGTAAAACTGAAGAAAGGCTTTTAAAAACTATGGAATTTTGGTTCACACGTTTCATAGTACATTTTAGATTGATCATAATTATGTGCCCCACAGCGATCTGATATCACAGGAACAGAGAACCAATTGCAGAACAAATTGAGCCACACTTTAGCATTCAATACAATGAAGAATATCAAAAACACGTATGAACATTAAGTTTTAAAGTCATCGCTACGAATAAAAAACTTTCACATTGCAGCATCCGGCAGAATTTCTCAAGGAAGGTGAGCATATGTACCTCCTTAGTCTCGGCATCTTCAGCACCAGCTTTATCGATTTCATCCTCTACTCCAGGGGCTACAGTCTAAGAAATCATTTTCAACATGAAGGCCAGTGTTTTAGCACTGCACTCTGGCAGATGGCCAGCAGGTGGCGCCATATACCAGAGGAGATACACCTGAGCATGATACAGCACCAGTCAGGACACATGGAGGGGGTGGGACTGGGTAGTTAGTATAGTTGGGGTTACTAGGTGTGGTAAAATTAACCTTCACACATACCGACTGTCCTCTGAAAGACAAATAATTTTACCACTGGATTTCACTGTGCATTTCCCCTTATAAAGATTTAGTGTAAAGAAATCCACAACCTTGACAGATGACATGCAGTTAGCTTGGTGTGGTTTGGTGGATCGGTGCCACATATGACAGATTTATTTATTTATTGTATACCTCCTTAGTTACAGTACAAGTAACTAATGCAGTTGTATGTCTCTATCTACTGAGGTGACATTCAAATATTCCACATCATTAAACATTCTAGACTTTATAAGGGGGTCTCACAGACTCTGGTAATTTATGATGCCCAGGGTATGGGTGGGGGTGCATGGAGATCTCCATGGAAGGTCAGGAGGGCGACCTTGACCAGAGTCAGTGACTCAGCAGCTGACAGACACTCACATCAGTGTTTGTGTCTGGGTAGGGGTGGGGGTGTGGGATGTTCTCACAGACTGGCGAGTGTGAATTAACCGGCAGGTCCTCTGCAGTAAGCAACGTCTCTGAAGCTAATGACTCAGCATCACCCAGATGCGTTTTTGCAGGGCAGGGGTGGATCCTGGGGTTGGTGACCTCACTCGGGTTCATGTCAGTTAATCCACGATATCATCAGTCGCCACACAGCAGCATTAACGAACCACGGAAACCACGAGCGGTAAATCACATGGGACCCACGCGGGTTTTCCCCCGATCATGGGGCTGCTCTTTCCCTGTAGACATGACTTCATATTACAGAGAGTACTGGAACTCCAATGAGAAATGGCACCCCCTAATGGGCAAACCGTGTACTGCGGTGTCAGACCGGCCCACTGTGGGACTTTGCTGAGACTGGAGAGGCCTTCACAGTGAGAAGTGGGAAAGACTACAGAAAGGAAAATAGGAAGGAATGGGGAAAGGAGGAGGAGAGAATGTATGAAGTGGATGAAAACAGAGTTATGTGACCTGATGTGAGAAACATGCCTATGGTGGGCGGGGCTTATCATGCGCTGTCAGTCACTGAATGCCGTAATGGGCCCCGGCAAGAATTAGTATTCATGAACAAGGGTTAAACTGGGCAGTGATGATCAGAGCACGACAGTCTCCAAGGGTTTTGAAGCTGCATTCCGAGCTTCATCCCAAGCTAGCGGGCTGATGAGTGGGCAGCCGGACTGGGGGGAGGACCTGGGGCGAGCAGTCAAAGATAGTTACCGGAGTCTCTGTTGGAGGGGATCCTTTCTCTGCCTCCACAGATTGAGCAGTTTCCTACATTTGGAAAGAAGTTACGGACACTTACAGTGGTGGAACAGATCCCCTTAATACTTATTAGTATGACCAGGAAAGCGGGTCAAAACGAGGAGGACGTTTAGGGAGAAGCGGCACATGTTCATCAGGCTCGCAGGTAGCGTCATGTGACCGGACATGCCCCGCCCTCCCTGAGGCCAGGCCCATACAGGCCACACCCTCCCGTATGGCCTGGGATACCCGCAGCCTGTGACATCAGCAGCTATAGTTACCGCGGCCGGTTCGGTGGGGGCCTCAGATACGGGGCCTGCTTCACTGGGGGAGCCTTTTTCTTCAGGGGCTGCTGGGGGCATCTATGTGTGGAGAGATCAGAGCGTGGGGAATACACACAGCCTGGGTCACGCAGTTTAGGGCGAGCTCTTCGGGGATGTTGCCACTGATTACGAGAACCAAACACCCATGAACTTCTGAATGACATCTCACCAGGTTCCTCGGGAGCAGACAAGCTAGGTCACCTTTCAATGTTCACCCATGATGCAACACGTGACAGCAATAAGATCTTTATCTAAGACTGCGTCCGAAATGCATCGACTTTCTGGGAATCTCATGGTGTGTTTTAAATAAAACTACATGCAGATAAAATACATTATTAATTAGCTATACTATGACATTTTTACCTCATCTGTACTGAATTATTTATTTTCCATATTTTCATTTATTCATTGTGTTTGGATCTCTCTTTGTAATGCTGTTGGGCAACAAGAGTCCCCTCTGGGATCTTTCTATAACTCAGATAATAGTATATGCATATAGACATGCCTTTCACATGATGAGTGACCCCTTTGAGACCCCCTTCTCTAAGGCGACTGCTACTGATCACGTGACTGTGACTCACCCTCGACACCAGCCAATACCAGTCGTGTGACACATGACCCCTTTGAGACCCCCTCCTCTAAGGCGACTGCTTCTGGTCATGTGACTTTGACTCAAGCTCTATGTTAGGCCAGTCGTGTGATGCGAGTTCCCTTTGAGAGCCCCCTCTATGTTAGGGGGAACAGGCTTCTCCAGAGTGGACCGCCTGCTGGCTCCACGTTTTCCACGGAAAAAACTCTTGCTTCCTCTCGCTTTTGTGTTTACTGACACGTACATCTAAGAATTACTAAAATACCAGCCTGATGCATCACTGAAGCGATGAAATCACCACTTCAACCAAGGCTTTCAGTCATTTCAGATAAAGATCATTCCCCTGTACAGTGCAGTATAAAACACTAAGGCAAAACATAAATAAAACAAAATAAGAACTTGTGCATGTATCCAACACCATATTATATTGATACACAGTTAAAAAGTCAGGATGTATTAATCAAAGCTTGTTTTCCAGTTAAAGCTGAGAGACTTTATGGAATCAGTCATTGGGGGTGAATCTGCCATTTGCTATGTCCTCTTTGATTAATACACCCTGAAATACAGCCAGCAAAAATAATAAAAAACAAGAATATTACTTGTCTGCATCCCAATTTATGCAAAGGCATTTCACAAGAGTGATGTAATATTTTACAAATTAAATGCATATTTTGAACCAGAAACTTAAAGCATCAACTGAAAATAGACAACAAAACAATACAAAAAACATTTTCCCATTAAAGTTACATAGCATTCTGTTTAACAAGCTTCTTTAGTATTTTATGAGAATAAAAATTAAACAAACAAATAGGATCCATCCATCCATTTTCCAAACCGCTTATCCTTACCGGGTTGTGGGGGGTCCGGAGCCTATCCCGGAAGCAATGGGCACGAGGCAGGGAACAACCCAGGATGGGGGGCC
>JAODJX010000083.1:7462966-7488315 GCA_026776945.1 Isichthys henryi
TGGACAGGCAGAAAAAGCTGATTAATATGCAGTGGAAGCTGATGGGCAGGCAGAAAAAGCTGATTAATATGCAGTGGGAGCTGATGGACTGGCAGAAAAAGCAGATTAATATGCAGTGAATGCTGATGGACAGGCAGAAAAAGCTGATGAATATGCAGTGGAAGCTGATGGACAGGCAGAAAAAAGCCGATTAATATGCAGTGGAAGCTGATGGACAGGCAGAAAAAAGCCGATTAATATGCAGTGGAAGCTGATGGATATGTCTCATTATTTTCTGGTGTTGTGTTTTACAGTATAGTAAAGCACCAATGTACAGGATGTTAATGGTTACAATTATTAGCAAAACATTAAAAAACAATGCACTATCCCACTCAACATGAACTGGTGGCAAGCATGAGAATACTGCAAAGCACCCACACAACATGGACACGTTTGCTTATAGGGACAGACAGCCATGTTTGGTCAGTGAGTGAAGAGTGTGTGCGTGTGTGTGTGGGTGGGGGGGGTATACATACCTCGGTAGGCTCAGCCTCCGGACTCACCGGGGGCTCTCCCGCCTCTGCCTCAGGGATGTCCTTAACAGGGAGCAATGACAGGGAAACGTCAAAATACAGATTCAACATGGTGGTGGAAGGGGAGGCCTCTGTCGTGATGGGCAATGATGCTGCTACACTGTCTTTCGGGACAGGATGAAATGGCATCCTGCAAGCCAGAACCAGGCAGGTTGCTGTGTGAGGGGGCGGGGCCACACAGAGGGTGTGGCCATGAGTGGGCGGGGCCATGCAGAGGGCATGGCCATGAGTGGGCAGGGTCATATGGAGGGCGTGGTTATGAGTGGGCGGGGCCATGCGGAGGGTGCGGACGTGAAGACAGAAACACACACATCTATTCTTGGGGTGTTTAGAGGGTCACGTTAGTGTCTATGATGGATACATGTTCTGACGTGTGTGTTAAGGCTGTGTGGCGTGTTTTGTACATACACGCTGATATACAGCACTCACAGGAAGTCTTGGGCCACTTGCTTAACTCTGTATCAATATAGCAAATGTTCTGGTCTCATGACGAAATTCCATCGACAAGGAATGTTTAACATATCTGCACAGATCTTCCTCAGAAACGTTTTTCTGACTGACTTATTGAGTTCTGCTATTTTGCCATTAATTGCAACTGTCACTGGCTCCCAAAGGGACATTAAACACAGATGTTTGGTGTTTTATGTGATTGCAAAGGTGTCACTAATTTAAAAGCACCAAATTTTCAATGAACGTTCTAACTCAGAACAGTCCCATTAGAACCATAATCTGGGTCTCAGTTTATTTCTTCTTGAAATTAATGTTTTACTGAAAATTGCTGTTTATTTCTAATGTGATAAATGTATTTTTGTCCACAAAGAAACAAATGTTTTTTTGTTATAAAACCAATAAACTTGTAATATTGTTGCTGAATTAAGTGCTTCAAGACTGTCTATGAGCACTGTCATGTAACATGAGAGCAGCGAAGCGAATGAAATATGTGGAATGAAAAGACCAGGTATTGTGGAGCAGTCTGAGGTTATCAAAGACTCAGGGCAAGACGGCAGACATAACAGGAGATGATTATGATGATGATGTTGACGATAGTGATGATGATGATGACGGTGATGATGACGGTGATGATGATGACGGTTATGATGGTGATGACAGTGATGATGATGACGGTTATGATGGTGATGACAGTGATGATGATGACGGTCATGATGGTGATGACAGTGATGATGATGGTGATGATGACGGTGACGGTGATGAGGATAATAATGACGGTGATGAGGATGGTGATGACAGTGATGATGATGACGGTTATGATGACACTGATGAGGATAATAATGACACTGATGAGGATAATAATGACGGTGATGGTGACGGTTATGATGATGATGGTGACGGTGATGAGGATAATGACGGTGATGAGGATAATAATGACGGTGATGGTGACGGTTATGATGATGATGGCATGCATGATGACTGCGATGATGATGATGATGGTGACAATGATGATGATGATAACATTGATGTTGGTAGCAGTGATGATGCTGGTGATGAACATATGGGCAGTATGATCCCCATCATGACAGCGATGGCAGCAGAAACAATGATAAGACCTTGGTGTCATCAGCACCAGTGGCCTTGAAGATGGCACCGTCGAGGGCAACACAGACAGCCGTGACATAAGGGAGGAGCAAGAGCACCCCCTGGTGGTGGTGGTAACTCACCGCCGCCTTGTCACCAGGAGGGCTGGCCTCACCAGCCTCTGGGCTCTCTGCGGCCTGGGCAGTGTCAGATTGAGGCTCGGGGCCCACCTCCGTTTCCGGGGCAGGGGTCTCCGCCCCAGGCTTTTTTGAGGAGCAGTAGAGATCATTAGCACTTTCCCACTGAAGCCAGCAGTGAGTTTTACAAACTGACCCAGTTCTAGTAGCTTGAGGTCAACCTGGACTAGACTGACCTTACATCATCTCAGCATGCATGATAAACAATCAGGTTCTGCTCTACATGCAGTAAGCAAATATACAAAAAAAAAAAAACCAAAAAACAAATCCAGGGCAGTAAGTATAACTCATACATGCAGGATGGTCTTTCTCTGTGTCTGACCTACAAACAGCCAGCAGCACAGGCAGTAATCGCATGAATCTGCAAACAGGCATGTGAAGGAGATGCAGGGCAGCCACGCATAAAGTAACAGCACAAGCAAGAAAGCGGGAGGGAAATAAAATGCACAAAAATGACAAGTACAGTTAACTGGCATTTCGGTAACAAGCAGCGCCGCAAAAGGAATGAACGCGCAGCGCCGAATGGGCGTGAAATGAAACAGACAGCGGCTGCGGCGAAGAAAAAAAATATACGAGCAAAATGCACAAAAAAATCAAAAAATAAAATGTGACACACGAATGATGCCGCAGAACCGCAAAGCAAACAAAACATACATACTCATAAAAACATACAATAAGAATACTCGCAGTGACATCACGAGAACGTCACCTTAACACAGCCCTTAACAAATGAGGCCATTGGGTAGACTCACCACAGCGTTGGATACACCTTCGCTAGTACCAGCAGTAACTGGCTTTCTTGAGTCCAGCTTAATGGGGGAGAGAGTTTGACACAGCATAAGAGCCCCACCCGCAGGGATGTGACCAAGACCATCCACTCAGAATAAACATTGATAATACTTCACTGTAAAGAGTAGCCAGTTTCTCAATGCAGTTCTCAGCTTCCCACCTTCACTCATGCCATCGTATTCAGCAGTGGTGTTTACTACCACTCAAAATATGCAGGTTTCGGCCCTCTGTTGGCCAAAAACAGCCACTACAAAAGTGACATTTTCAGCGGCTTCTCAGAAACAATACACAATAAACTTTCTCCTGCTGTTAATATCATAGCAATATTACATTAATACCACATTGATATCATGTTAATTAACAAAGGGTTGGAAGGAATGTAATAGATCTTTGGAAATTATTTACAAAGGTACTTTATGGACTAATGAAGACATACAAACGGAAGCAAAAAAAAAAACTTCACACGTTACGGTAACACAGCATTAAAAACGCCAGGGGATTTTTCACAGCACAAAGAGTTCCACCCATCGCCGCTCGCTCACTCTGAAGTGGCATCTCTGTTTGAAATCGGACTATTATTATACTTATCGTTCTTCGTGCTTTTTAGCTACAAAAAAAGAAAATCTGGCAATAGTCTCACATGAAGGCATGATTTTTAACAAGTAATTTAGGAATATGTTGCTATATGATAACGATACACTCATGTCGTGTCTTTGCACAAAGGGAAATACAACTTAATAACCCACGCCAGTGGTCTAACTTTACAGCGAATTATTTTTCCAGGAACTGTGACAGCTGGGTCATTCCGGTTCTCTCTACAGACTTATCGGTATTCCCCAGCAAAACGCACCACAACTTCCGTAATATTCCATGTACATAATGCAACAGCCAGCAAATAATCATTTCCATTAAGTGCATGGTGGGTTTCACGCAAGGTATGAGAATTCGTGTAGTTTTGGAAGGACTAATTACCTGGGAGAATCCATTAAATGCATTGTCGGACACCTACGTAAGACCAGAAAGAGACAGTTAACACCGAAGCTCCTAATCAGGTCGAGTTAGTACACATATAATGACAGAAAGAAAGCAAATAAAAGAGAATAGAAAGTGAGGGCGGGTGGGGAGGAAGGCAGGTAGGGCTGGGGGGGTAAGTTGAAAAGGAGGGATTTTTCATCGGAGAGAAGTGAGAGGGCGACTGAGGGATCCTCATCTGTGCTACTCTGTGCTACGTGTGGGGAAGGACGGCTGTTGGATACCTCCTCTGCCTTCTGCGCCTCTACTTCCTGGTACAACTTCCCATATCTGCGGTTCGCGACCTCATCTTCGGACAGGTCTGAATTGTTGTTCTCTGTCTCTTTGGGGCTGGACACGTTTCCCACGCTACCTTTGCCAGGGCTCTGCGAGGACCCGGACTTCACTGGGACGCCCGTGCTGGCCGGGGGCCCCTCCCCCCTCTCCCCCTCCCCAGTGCCGTTGGGTGCAGTGAAGCTGTCCTCTCCGGTCTCGGTGCCGCCCCAGCTGCCCGCAGGGTCCCCATGGGCATCGGCGGAGGAGCTGCCGCCGGTAGCCGGCCCCTCCTGTGTGCCAGCGGGCCCCCAGGATTCCTCGGCAGCCTTCGCCCCCCAGTTATCCTCGCTCTTGAAAGGGTCACCAGCCCACTCGTTGCCGTCTTCCTTGGCAGTCTCCGCAAACGGATCCGACTCAAAGTCGAGAACCTCCGTGCTAGTCGGCTCACTGTCGCCACCCTGCTGGCCGGAAGGGTCACCCTGTGATAAACCTGCCCCCTCTGGCAGCTCTGCGGGCTGGCTGAAGTTGCAGGAGCCACCTGCCTGACCCTCCTGCTCCTGAGAGGCGTATGCTTGGCCCTCCTCAACCCACTCTGCCTGACTCTGTACTGCCCCTCCTTGGTCATCCTGCACGAAGCCCTCCGACCCCTCAAGCTGCACCTGCCCCGAGCCCTCGCTCTGGTACTGCCTCTCCCCCCACTCCTCTGCCGGCTCGCCCTCCGACGTTGACCCGTTCACGGTCCAGCCCTTGGCGCCATCATCTGCCTCTTCTTGCGGCATGTTCAGACCCTGCCGGCTCCCCTCGGTGGTGTCCTCAATTTCCTGCCCAAACTCATTGGTGAATATGATTCCCGGCATGTTCTGTGCGTGGCCCGCCCCCTGGCTCGCCCCCGCCTCGCCTCCCCCCGTAGCACATGATTCAGCCTCTGGGTTGGAGTCGGGGCTCCAGCTCCTAACCTCCTCCTCAGTTGCTGCAGGCGTCGCCTCAGACCCCCAGCCGTCCGCGGGGGGCCACCCCTGTCCATCTCCCTGCCCAGCAAAGGGGTCCTGGGGGGCGTCGGCCTGGTTCTCGGTTGTGTCGGAGGCCGTGGCGGGGGTGCCGAAGTCCGCCATCCAGGTGGTGCCGCCAGCCTGGTCCTGAGATTGGGGGTGGGGGGGGGTTGGGTTCTTAGTAATTTAATTGCATTTCACCCTGCCCCTTGCCCCCTCAACATACATGCTTTACTCACTGGCTGAGAAGATGCAGCGGCGGGTGCCTGAGGGAAAAGAAGCAGCACATTCGGTTAACACAGGGAATTATGGGATGCATGCATCCTGTTCCCTAGACATGTGACCTCAGGATCCATCTCTGGCCAATCAGAGGAATGGGCTGCTTACCGTCCAGAGGTCCCAAGGCAGAGTCTGCATGGGCGCAGCAGTTATTCAGTGATTCGTTCATGCCCGGAAAAATAGAAATACGATACTTATATAGATAAACCTGAGTATCAGAGTCTCTCTAAGTCAGTTTTAAGCAATTTTAAGTTGTGGGTCTAGCGTGGCGTCCTTGTGAGGCGCTGAAGAGCGCACCTGTGACAGGGGTGACTGCGTCTGCCCGATGGGGGTGGTGGCGTCGGGCTTGAACGGGTCGAAATCCATATCCAGGAGGGACCCCCCAGCCGCCTCCTTCTGCATGGGATGAATGAGAACATTCCGGCATCAGGAGGAGGCCCATGCTGCAGGTCATGACCTTTTAGCTCAAGTAAAGTTGGGCTTCTGCTATCATACAGAACTGCAGCCTTGACGTGCCATAAATCTGCAGTTCTGCAAGCCTGGCTGTCCACCCAAACCCAGCAGAACCACGGGCAGAAGCCCCACCCGGGACTCCCCAGGGGGCTCCTGCACAGTCTCATCATGACATTTTTGACCAGAGGAGATTCAGGGGAGCCGAGGTTCACCCCCCCCCCCCCCCATTATAACAATTAATTTATTTATCTATCTGCACCTGAGACTCTCAACCGGATAAGCAGAAAACAGAGTGAATTTATTTATATTTACATATCTGGAAGCTTCATGTTATGGCTCCAAGCAATTCTCTGGGTGTCCACCAGAGGGCAGCAGTCACTTTCATTTCTTTAGGAGATTCACTAGTTTTCCAGAAGGTTCCAAACAATCAAGTGTGGTCAACTCCTACTTGTTTCTGCCCCTCATGGGGTCACTGATTTGAGTTGTGTTTTGCTGCCATCCCTGTGTAAGTTACCTTTGCTCTGCAGTCTGGTTTCGATCTTGAATTAGTTTGGCTGACATTTTAGTCATTTGTCTGATGGTTCTATCCAAAATGACTTGCAGTAGAGGGAAGGGTTAAATTTTCCTCTGGGATTTGAACCAACAACCTTTGGCTTGTTAGCATAATGGTCTATATGTAGCTTCTACTTCGTAGACTTTATTTTTATTCTGCCATTTGTGGTTTTATATACTTTTCGGTCTCTGCCATAAAGGACTGTTTGTTTTTCTAGAAATCTAGAGATTTTTAGTTTTAACAAACTTTGCCAGATTGCCTATCTGCAAGCCAGATCTCTACCTACCGTCTGCTTCTAAATTCTGCCAGTGAGATCACGTGCAAAAAAGTCTAAACAAGATGTGGCTTTTGCTCCTAAGGCCACAGTAGTCATTTCGAGCTCATTAGACGCAAATATGTTTAGCAGTATTGACCCTGATTAGAAGATGAATGCATGGGTGATTTATTGTTTGTGGGTCCATTAAGAGCTTGATTTTTCTCCATGCTGTAAGATTAATTAAGATCAATGATCAAGCTTCTTGCGATGGGCTGGCCCCCCATCCTGGGTTGTTCCCTGCCTCGTGCCCATTGCTTCCGGGATAGGCTCCGGACCCCCGCGACCCAGTAGGATAAGCGGTTTGGAAAATGGATGGATGGATCAAGCTTCTGAAACTCTACTGCCCCCTCCTGGGTACAGAGGTGACAAACACCCCGACTTTTAACTGGCATGAGGAACACTGAGTGTGGATGTGGGGGCATGGTTAGGTGCGGTGCTGAGGGTGAACCGAGAACCCCCCCTCCTGTCCGTGTTTACTATAAAGACATTAATCATGACCCCCCCCCCCCCCGGCTCCTCTTAAATATCCGGGCAGGAATGCGGCAGGTTGAGAAGGGAGCAATTTCCCGGGAGAGGAATGGGCCATCGCCGAAACTACAGGCCCGCTGTCATTCTCACAGGTCACATATCATCCGTGGCGTTGCTGACACACACGCGGCTTGTGGGTGCAGAGAGGCCTGTATCGTGACTGCAGGAATCAAACGAATCTTATGATCTCATGTGATCCGATGACGGGAATCCATCTGATGGAGCCTCACGTACACACACGGCCGCCCTGCCAGTCTTGCACCTCTGCCTTTTCAGAATATATAATTCATTCACCTGTCAGCTCGTCCTCGGTCTACTGGGCTGCATGGCTGAAATGTCGAATGTTGTTTAAAGAGACAGTACCAGATCTACACCCTCCTTAAAATGTCTTAGTAAAACAGGGTCAGGTGGACTCGTGTATATCTCTGCAGAAAAGGATGACAGCACTTACGATGTTACGATGTTTAATAGTTAAAAAGACTTTAACTATTAAAATGAAGCCATTTGCGAGTATTTTCAAGAAAATACTACAATGATATCTTTTAGCTAGTTAACTGTTATTTACATAAAAAGGGGCATGGACCTAAGTACCGTAAGTCCACCCAAGTGCCACAGGTGACTCAGCTATTCTTGCGCTGGCCAGAAGGAGGCGCTCACCTGCGAGGGTGTGGCCTCAGGGTCGAGGCTGTTGTCGAAGAGGCTGACTATCTGCTCCTGGTGGAGCTCCTTGGTGGGCGTAACCTTGGGCGGGGGCGGCACCGGGGGACCCTTTTTAAGCTGAAAGACCCCGAAAGTGTTCCGTCAGAGTCAGTGTGTGCATGAGATTGAGCACATCCTGTGTCAAACCACTGGTAACCGCTCACAAAGAACCACAAACGGTGCCGCTTTTCATCACACCGTTTATTATTTAACGTCAACCTCCCATCTAATTACTGACAAATTCCTGCTGCTCATGAAGGCACCAAGTACGAGAACATGTGACTAACCTTCCCTGCTTTGTCTGGGTCATTCTTCACTGACACCTGACATTATAGTGAAGGCCGAATGAGGCTTCATGAACCGTTTTCTGTATTTGTTGACCCCACTAGATGGTGCCCATGGTTTGCATTGGGACAGGTACTGAGCTCATTTTTTTGAACACAGAGCACCATCTAGTGGAGACAGAAAACACAGCAAATGGTTCATGAAGCTTCATTTGGCCGTCAGTATCTGACACCCATATTCATCCAGGTTTGGGGTGCTTGATGCTCATGGTGCATCACAAGCTAGCAGGGCACATAGCTGTCCTCAGACAAGAGCCCCCAAGTGGATCCCTGCGAGTGTTTTAGAAATCAATAGGGTGAATCCAGGCCTGACCTGACAATGAAGGATGTCAAAGTCTCCCTCAATGTAGAGGACAGAGAGATGAGGGCTTAGCATGGAGAATGAGGGCCAGTTGGCTGTAAGCGGCAGAGCACCTGCGAGGGCGATTTGGGCCGGGGCGGGCCGGGCGAGGTGGGCCTTAACGAGTGGTTGGGGGCGATCTCGGGGCTGCCTGGCGGGGACTCGTCCTCAGGAGGGGAAGGAGTCCTGGCAAGTCGCAGGGGTCCGGAGTCACTGTGGGATGCAGCACAGACACCAAAAGCACCGTGAGTTTAGCGGATTTACTGTGTATGTTTACCTCGACATTTCCGCAACACAGAGTCAAAACACCCATAAATATTTAACAACTGTGCTAATGTTTGTCGTAGAAGTGATGTCCATGCTTATTAATAGTTTCTCAATTATATTCCTAATGCCATTACGAGTAACTCTTGCAGCCATCATCAATCCAGTAACTTGAATTAAACTGTTTTGTAATTGAAGTGAAACTTCTTAATTGCTTACTTCGATCTTCCTGTAGGGGGCAAAACACTAAGGAAATGAATAATGACCAAATAATAATTCAGTAAAACAGAGTGTAGCTAAGTAGCATTTATAATAATGTTTTTTTTTTATGAAGACAGTCAATTGTGCTCATGCCAGGATTTGATTTTATTTCTGCATCAGAGTCAGTTTCTGCTTTCCATTTTATTGATATTTTACATACTGAGGTAAGCTTGTTGTAGTCTTCGCGGCTGTTGTGACGGTTATTCCGATATAAATAAAGTATTTTTAGGACTTTTCTAGGGCTGTATTTTGGACGTGCCCCTAACGTCATCCCAGACGACCGGCCACGTCAGGGCACATCGACAGTGCTCGCCTTTCAGTCATGTGACACAAAACGGGGCCGGCGGCAGACTGTTTCTAGAAGTTTCTACTGAGCTCCCATCTAGTGGGTTTTACATCTACATGGTTGCGCGGAGCTAGCAGGACGGCTTTGGAAGGGAAGGGAAGGGAAGGCAAGAGACACGCGAGCTCACAGTCCCAAGGATACAGTCATGGAGAAAGACAGATGGAGACCCTTCCAAGTGCTGGAGGGTAATAAAATAACACAAATATGTCATTCTCATAAAACGATAAACACTAATAATTCCCATATCTGCTCCCTTTCCTAACTAAACAGTCAGTTCGATAAACAACACTGTCTGGAACCACATTGGACAATTGCTCATAAAACATTCAAATTCCCTAAATAATTCATTTTGAAAAACACAGTCCTGCAGTGAACGGATAAACTGCAAAACGGTAAAAGCCAAATGTTCGACGGGGAGACAGCGGAAGTGGCGAGTTCCTCTCTGGAACTTTCACTGAAAGCGTTTGCTTCCATTTCCATGACTCCATTCTTGATCAGCTAGGGTTCTGTTTGAAAAACAGCTCTGGGACTATCTCTCTGCTCACCAACTTACCGTCTGGTCCTGCTCCGTGCACAAGGAAGACAGCAGGCGTCAGGGTTCAGTACAGAGCATCACAAGAGACCCACAACAAACTGTCTGCTTCACACTATTCGCCAAAGATGGAGCACCTCGCATGCTGGTCTCTTTGATCTCCTGCCAGCATGTCCTTCACTCTACAGTAACTTGAGTGGTTTGAATCCCGCTTGAAACACACCAGGTCCCAATGACTTCATACAGTCACGCCTATACCCAGTGACAGGTATCGACCAATATCGATTATAAGTATTTGACGAAATGACTAAATCAAAGCAGCTCTGTTGTATTGTTTTACATCTGTGGTTAATTTGCAAAGGGCCCAGAACCCGCAGGTCTTATCACACGATGGGGTCAAAGGTCATTCAGCCCCAAACTAAGGGGTGTTTCTCAATATTCGTATTTGATCGTACTTGTGTTCTCGTCTACTAATTTTACGTCACCATCCATTGCCAAAGACCAGTTCCAATACTAAGAACAGAAGCAGGGAGGAAGGTAAAAATCCGCAAATGTTGTTCTTGCCCAGCCACAAATATCAAGGATACATCGGTTGCGACCTCACTGAACAAGACCAATCCCATGATTCATTGCACCCCAAGTTTATTTTTGGAAGGCAAGTTAGCAAGACCGGTCTTGTCAAGACCACTAGTACGATCTTTGCATTCTTGGTATTGAGAAACATCCGAACAGGCCTCCCCTTTAGTGTCCACCAATAAGCTGGGAGGGTTTAATAAGGGCCGAAGTGTGACTCCTCCCCATCTGTTCCCATCATACCTTGGAGCTCCTTGGATGGTGAACATCTTGTCCGAATGCTGCTCCCCCAGCTTCGTCATCACCTCATACAGCTTGTGGCACAGCTGACCCAGCAAGGACATGGGAGACACAGAAAACAGCAATGTGCTCATGGGTGATTGGGAGTTCTCTGGACCACACCATGTCTCAGTATGTCATGTTTAAATATCTTACAGATTTATATTAGATTTATTATTGTTTCCTGAACTACGATCAATAAGATCAATATTTCATTTCACTGTATGACCCGTGCATCATAAAGCTGAAGATATTTTGACTTCTTATTATGGCTGTCAACTGATTTAAAAAAATTATTGCGCATTTTACAATGAATTAATCGTGATTAAAAACTTGTTTTTCTTCTTTAGACTAAAGCTGGTTATAATGCATATTAAAATGTAAAATCGACCACCAAATTAATGTAGAATAATAATGTTTATTTCAGATAGAAAAATGTCAACAGAACAAATCGAGTGGTTCTTACTACCATTTGTATGGTTTGTTTGGTTGTCCCATAATGCACTGCGCGAAGACATCAGTAATCGTGTGAATTGCACTCATTTATTTTCATGCGCCATTTTCAATTAATCGCGACAATTAACGCGTTCGACAGCCCTTCTTCTTATAAAATACAAATTACAAAACCAGGACCATCACTGTATCAATGTGTACTGGGAGAAGAGCCTACCCCAAGTGGGGGGATATGCATACGTACACGATAATGAGGTCAAACTCTGCACTGTAACACTACAGCAAACTCTGAAGCCGATTACTCAGCCGGTTTCCACGATCAGGGGAAAACTGGAGACTTGCCTACCTGGCGGGCGAGCTTATTTTATTACATGGGGACAAAAGTGGTCACACTGGATGCAGACAGATGGATAAACCCATTAACCTTAATGAGTCACGGACAATGCGGAACATCCCTTCTACTCCATAAGCACCAACAACGACTCCCAAGAAAGGTTTTTGGCAGATTCTCGTAACCATGGAAATACAGCCTCCTTTCGTGTAATTGTGACTCTCTGCCCACGGCATTGATGAGTGGGTTAATTTACCCCTGTTCACTTCAGTGACCCACCACGGCAGGGGGTTATTTTAACTCCAGACCAGTAATACGGCACAAAAGCAGCAAACACTATTGGTAAATGTTCCAGATGGCTAATGCACTCCATGTGACCCACGCTCTCTGTGGGTGCACTTCACATGTACACATCAGCAGCCTCTGCATGGCAAAGCAAGCTCCGCCAAGCAGATGCCGAAGCCGAGGAGGGCAAACCGTCCAGAATCCTCAGCCAGGCACTGCGCACTCTCGTCAAGCTCTCAAGCAGAAAACAGAACGTGCTCATGTCTGATGCTTCAGAAAGACAGAAACACGCGGTGGCGTGTGAAGGAAGCTCGGGCTGTAGATAGGTGAGAAAGGCCGAGTTTTTTGTCCCGTCCCCTTGCAGCAGATGAGATATGACTGATGGTTGTTGACTAGGATTTAGCTCCGTTTCAACAACAAATGGCCCTTTTGTCAAGCAAATCAATGTCTATTTCCTGTACAATTTCACACCTTACCCCTCCAGGAAAGTGATTTCCTAAAATAACCATAATAAACAAGTAACCTGCTGCTTCGCTACCTTAAGGCACAATCGTCCCCGAGAAGCCAATACTAACATATCAAGACTCCAGGATGAGGAGACACTGGTCATACATACCAATATGACCAGCTGAATTCAAACCGTGCCATTTGTTAGAAACTCCCAACATGTGCACTGGGGTCTTTGAATGGATCTCGTCGTGCCAGTAAGATTAACAGGAATGTGTGAACATTATGGAGATGCTGGCTGTAGTTACAAACTAGCATCATGCTCACGTGCGTTTAGCTTTGTGTGTATCAGAGGGGAGCAGCACTGCGTAGCTGCTAGGAGAGAGAGAGATGGCGTGCTGGCGTGTCACATGTCAGCCCCGGCGTGACGCCTGGTGTGAGCCAAGCTACATCTGCGCCTCCGGGGAACTGCAGGAGGCCACAGACGGTAGGCCCGCCGGTTCTAACAGCTCCGAAGGCCGAAACGAAAGCATGTGTCACACAGAGGGCAGCAGAGGGAGAAAGAGGAAACAGGAAATGGCTGGATTTGAAATTAGTGCGTATCTGGGACGGGAGCGAGGAGTAGCACAATAGATCGAGCCATCCAGGCTGTTCTGTACACCCCCCCACCCCCCCGGTGATGCTACCTGCCCGCAGTGGGACCCTCCAGCAGGCACACTGTCGCAATGCAGGGAGCCGTGTGATGCTAACCCCATGGGGCGATTCGCACACTGCGAGGCACTACTGACTCAGTGCTGAAGCTACGCTATTCTGTACGTACAGTAGAATCAGCCACTTACTGCAATCAAATCATACAGGACTTTGGGTGTTTAGGTATATTTACCCAAAACTAGACCCTAATCTTACACTGGGAGAATAACCGGTGCTGTGTACGCTTAGTATGCTAATGATGCTATATATGCTAATGTATGCTAAACAAGCAAGTTCCTCCACATCCATTCTTTTTATGCACCAATCCTCCAGTGGAGCTAAAAATAATCCGGCAAGTAGCAGGGAGGCGGGGAGCACAGCCTTTCGGCCTCGCCGTGACAGCCGCTGGTGTTACTACCAGCAGGAGTGGCTGCCATGTCGTCTCAGCATCTGATCAGTATCTGAAATCCTCATGTACGACTTTGGCAGAGCCGGGCAGAACAGATGACCTTCAACAAAGTTGACCTCATTTGTTTCCAGGGGCGAATCTGGCTCCATTATGTTTCCAACTAGTTAAGGCTCAAAGGTAGACATATGATGCAGCTTACAGACCAACTGATTCTTCCATTCCTGGTTCTATTTTGGTTAAGCAGCCGCAAAACTGAGACTCCAGATCGACCACCGTGCTCTGTTGTTCGTAGACAAGCATAAAGAGAGGTCTAAGTCGCCACACAAAGCATAACCTGTCTGGTAACTTAGACCTAATCGGCTCTAATTAGCATTGTGTTGAGTTGATAGGGCTCCTTATTCCACCAGAATGGGAATCCTCACAAACATAACTATCCCGAACTCGGTGGTTTCTCTACTCACCATCGATATCTCTCTGTGGAACTTGGACTCTAGATTTGTGACGTTCTTGAACGTGTTGACGTAGAAACCCACTCGGCTGCAAGGGAGCGGTGCAGTGTGTTCATTAACAGGGACACCATGACATAAAGCACATACGTTCATGACAGGCATGCACGAATCCACTCAAGCAGCCAGAACAAACACCGACTCTACGGTGGCACTGGATTTCCAGATCTAATGTGTGGAATATTGCTACAGCAGAAATTAAAGCGGTGCTTAAAATGACAAGTTATCATTCTAAATATAATACCAAGCGAGGCTATAACCCCACAGTCACTCTGCATGAGAGCCTAACGGCTCATAAAATACTGAAAATAGAATAAGATTTTAGTGCAACATCACAGCCTAAGGGATCGTTTGCTGTGCAGATGTAGACAGAGGTGCTTGAGGATGTTGTGATCATGGGACAGGACTGTGATGAATTCCGATGTCCCTGGTACTGGAAGAGACAAATCTATAATAACAAGGGGGATATTGCCTTCCTGCCCCATAGGGAGGGCCCGGGCCCCACCCCTCAAGCTTGATCTTAAATCTCAAATCCTGGGAGCATCCAGCCAGCAGCTTTTTCTGTACCCCCTGTTACTGTACTCGATGTTATCCTAATGTAAAGGTTGTGGTATTTGTGCCGACGACTGGCAGCCCCAGTAGAGAACCTAATCAAGCTCACCAGAGGGCGACCCACACCTCTGACTGAGAAAAAGGGGGTGTCAAGTTAATTTCCCACAGGGGGTGTGGACTGCACATCCCAGTCAGGGTGAACGTGCAAAGCAGGCTGAGAAACCCAACACTGTGCCATAACTCTAACCCTCACCCTAACCCCAACATATGAAGAGAGTGAGGCTCCAACTCTGTTACAGTGCATGCTGGTCCTCCTACCTGTCCCACAGCGAGGGCAGCTCCTCCTGCAGGTCTACGTTGAGCTCGTCAAAGACCTTCTGTGCTTTCTGGAACTCCTCTTCCGCCTGAAAGACAACAAACACCACCCAGGGCTTGAAGCCTCATTGTGGAGCAGGGCGCCCTCTGCAGGACTATTTATAAAAGTTTCATGCAGGAACACAGAGATGGAACAGTGGGTGTTTCTCAATACCAAGAACACAAAGATACTAACTTCCCTCCCAAGAACAAACTTGGGCTGCAATGAATCATGGGATTGGTCTCGTTTATGGTGAGGATGCAGCCGCTGTATCCTTGATATTTGATGTGGGGTAAGAATGACATCCGGGGATTTTTATCGTCTTCCGTACTTCTGTTCTTAGTATTGGAACTGGTCTTCGGCAATGGAAGATGAGGTAAAACGGGTAAATAAGAACACAAGTATGGTTACGTACGCATCCTCTGAGATGCGCTCAGAACATGCCCCTCACCTTGGCCACCTTGCGCTCATTCCTGATGGCAGACGCCTGTAGGGATTCTACGTAATGCCGTGCGCTGTCATAATCTATCAGCTTCCTGCTCCTCTTCGCCACGCGGTTCTGCAACATATTAACAGGTAGAGCACCAACATCAGCAGAACAGACAAAGACTGTCACGGTTTCCATAGTGATGTAACTGGAGGTCCCTAACTGGGGGCCTCATTAATCCAGCAAAATGACCTGATGTTCAATTACACTTCTCTCGGCATGAACCCAGCATCCGTAAATGACTAACAACTACAGAGATGGACCCATTCCCTTATTTAAATTTTTTATGCTACACTGTTGCAGGCATGATGGGGTACAGGGAGGGTGTGGCTCTAAATAAGGCCAATGACAACGTACTTTGATGTCAGGGAATTGGGCGAGGTACGTGTCCAGGGTGATGAGTGATGAGTCCACCAGCTTCTGGTGGAAATCCTCCCAAAGGGCGTCACAGTTCTGCCGGGTGCAGAGAGCACAGCGGGATTAAGACATGTGGCCTCAGAACATGTTATCACTCATAGAGAAATCCTAAATGCATCACTGTCCAGGACTACAAAGAGCTGAACAATCCTTAAGAGATGCGGCATGCATCTCTCACATAGGAATCATGGAAACTGCCCCTATGGACATGAAATGGCTGAATCTCATCAAGAGATGTTCTCGTATTAACATGAACTGATAGGACCTCACTGGATGACACCAGTTGCTACCAATGATAACCGTACTGGGAGTTTTCTACTCTTCCTGCAGGTTCTTTCTAGCTCTCCACTCAAAAAGTTGCCACCCCCCCCAGTGCAGATTCCGTTTATGGCCAACAGGAGGCCCCCAAACCCCACAGGTCCCACACAAATGCCTGGTTTAAGTGGTAGAAAATACCACTGCAGAGGATGTGGCATTTCCAGCGCAATGTGTTCTACGACTGCTTCCATGCAGGACACCAATGAGATGAGGCTTTATATGGATTTCCGCAAAGGGCATTGTGGGTAATCTTAATGATTTTTTTCTTTCCTCCCGCAGAAGTGAAGCTCCTAGACACTCAATTTATCTCTGACTCAAGGCAACAGTGAGTTTCAATTCAATTCAGTCATGTCACTGTTTATGCAACAGCATTAAACAAAATGCTAAGTGCCGAATGTGGGCGGATTTTCAATCAAAAAGTTGGAACCCACCACGGAGTGGAAGGTACAGAACCACAAACTAGAGCTGCTCTGGGGGTAATTTAGCAGCAGTGCCTGAAACTTAAACGCTGATTAAAAATGCAGAAATCAAACCAGGTTCACCCTGGGGGGTGACAACAATAAAAATGATCATCCAGGAGGTACTTTTTGAGCCCCTTTTTAGCAAAGGCCCCGAGGCCCTTTAGACAAACCTGTGTGTCTCCCCTAGCATTTCAAAGCTGGAATAGGGCCTGAATCAAGAGCACCTACTTAACAGACGTCACTGGATGTGGCCTGTGAGAGCTCACATGGGCATCAGCTAATCAATCTGGCCAAGAGTTTTGATTTTGCCACAGTCTGCAAAAGGGCGACTCTTTAGTAATGGAATTTTCCACTAATATAAGTGACTGGTAGTGGATGGAAGAATCTGGATGCGACGCTCACCTTCCCGATGGTCATGACGTCGTCCTTGCCGTGCCAGTCTGGTTCGTAGACCTCATGCAATGACTCTGTCAGGTTCATGGAGGCCTGCTGCATTCCTGCCAGAAAAACGTTGGGCATTAGCACATCTGCATCTTCCAGGAAATACCCCACAGCCTTTAGCCATTAGCCGTTAACGTATTTGTGTCCTCCAGACATACCCCGCAGGCATTAGCCATTAGTCGTTAACATACTTGTGTCCACTAGACATAATCCGCAGCCGTTAGCCATTAGCCATTAACGTACTTGTGTCCTCCAGACATACCCCGTAGCCGTTAGCCATTAGCCGTTGACGTACTTGTGTCCTCTAGACAAACCTCGCAGCCGTTAGCCATTAGCTTTTAGTGTACTTGTGTCCTCCAGACATACCCCGCAGCCGTTAGCCATTAGGCGTTAACGTACAGTACTTGTGTCCTATAGACATACCCCACAGCCGTTAGCCATTAGCTGTTAGTGTACTGGTGTCATCCAGACATACCCCACTGGCATTAGCCATTAGCATACCTGTGTCCACCAGAAACACCCCACAGCGGTTAGCCGTTAGCATGTCTGAGTTTTCCAGAAACATCCCGAGGCTATTATCCATTAGCACGTCTGCATCCTCCAGAAACATCTTGTGGCTGTTAGCCATTAGCCCCTAGCACACTTGCGTCCTCTGGAAATACCCCATTGCCATTAGCCACTAGCATGTCTGCATCCTCTGGAAACATCCTGTGACTGTTAGCAATTATTCGCTACCAGGCCTGCATTCTCCAGAAACACCCCAGGGCTGTTAGCCATTGACACTTTGGCATCCTCTAGAAACACTACATGGCCGTTAGCCATTAGCCTGGCTGCGTCCTTCCGAAATACCCCGAGGCCGTTAGCCAATACCACGTGCGTGACCTTCTCGGGCAGTTCTGGGTTTCCTGTTTAAGCGGCATTTCTAACTGCGTGCCAAACACGAAGGACGAATGCAGCCATAAATGAATGTTTGCTAAGACTGCAGCAACGCAGCCCCAAGGGCATCTGCCTGTTCACTGTGCCTTTGCAGTGTGTCCATTCTCTAGCAGAAAGTGACCTCCAGTGATCCAGTGAGGTTGAAACACCATCACCAGGGCACCGCACTAATGCTGTCTCGCACAAAATAAAAGCTGTGCCTTTTAACATTAGGCTCTGAGCTGGTGGTTAGAATGCTGTGTCCATGATCAGAAGGTTGCCAGTTCAAGTCTCGGAGTCAACTGAGTGGTTGCACTGTGGGGACCTGAGCAAGGCCCTTAACCCCAATGGCTTCATAGACTGGCTGATCCTGGTTTCTCAGAATTGTATGTTGCTTTGGATAAAAGCTTCTGCTGAATAAGTAAATGTAAATAATCCGAGCTGTATCTATGTTCTGATAAAACACATATCTAGGTATATAATAACACTGTCCTATTTAAGGTCAGGCTGCCCGTTAGATCCCTGGGCAACAAAGACTGCCAGGTCCGGTGGAGGCCAATGATGTCACCTCAGAGTCAGCAGCCCTATACTGTGGTTACCTAGGTGCTGCCGGGGGGAGGGGAAGCTGGGTGGATGGGGGAGGGGCCAGATAGGCCATCTGTTAGTGCGGTCTGACAGCTAGTCACTCAGGGCCCTGTCCGGCTGCTTTGCATGAGGACTGCGTGGGCGGGGGGGTAGTGCTGAGCCAGACTGCAGCCTTGGCAGCCTCCCAGATCAGTGAGCGAAGCCACATTACAGAGCAAGGCAAAAGGTGCAAACCACATCCCCTGGTCATGTGATACCTGGTCACATCCTAAACAAAGCCGTCAGCAATGCGAACTAAACAGTATGTTGCCGCTGTCCAAAGAAAACCACATATGTCCACTTTCTAACTTTTGTGACTTTTTCCTACAGATGTAATAGACCCATTCACCTCTGTCTACTGATAGCATTCAACATCTAGTTGACTAAAGAAAAGATGTTTTATGAAGTAATCTATCTAACTAGCATTTATGACTGTAGCAGTTAGCATTTGCTTTCATGAGGGTCATTTCTATGGATTTTTACAATGCTATTTGTAAGAGGCAAATGTCGATAGCTAGATAGCTAGCAGACTAATATCATTAATTGTGAATATAAAGTGAGATTAGTTTGTATCTTGTTGACGCCAACATATGTGCCTTGCTAACACCAATTCACCAATTAAAGCATTCACTGACGGCTCTGCAAAAATAGGTTTCTATTTGTGGTGCTAAGTGTCACGCCCTGCTCATCCAATCCTCCTGTGTGCCACGCCCCCCTCGTTAGCCTCGTGTGGATTCCCCGTGTCATCAGCTGTTTCGAGATGTTTTCATTAATTCTGTGTATTTAAATCCACTTCAGAGTGTGTTTCCCTAATTCTGTCATTGTATTGTTGTATGTTTTTTCATATTCCTGAAAAAATGGATTTTTGGAGATACGTTCGTTGACTCCTCATTGGACAGCAACAATATTTATGCTGTAGTCTCTGCTACAGAGTCACATGAGTCCAGTTTGGAAACGCTGGTGGTATCACTACTTTAAGTGTGACATGGCCCTTGATATTAATGTCATTATGAACCTGCCCTGGATAATCCTTAAGGAATGGATTAATGGCATTTAAAGCTGATCATTCTGTTTCTCTAAGATTCCCGCGGCCCTAAATGACCTTACTGGTCGCTTGTCAACAATGCGGCCTTTCAAAGATTCTGGACAGTTAAGGGACTCACTTTAACCCAATTACTGTAGGAGCCCTGCTGACCTGTCGCCGTGAGATGCAACCAGGCCACATCAGACAGCGTCTGTGCACGACTACAGCTAGGATATGAACCAGAGAAGCCTTATCAGGTAAGCTAAGCGTGCTATCGCAGCCCCGTGCATGTTTCACTCCGGCTGACCTTTCACTGCAGTCAGGTATGCCTTCATTTCCCTTTGCAGCCTGAACCCCTCAGTCTGTGGGGAGAGAAAAGCAAAAGTTAGCAGAGGTGGTGCAGACCACATCCAGCATCCAGGAGGACCTGGGGAACCTCAGTGACATTCGCATCAAATTTTATTTGGAATACAAATCTTAAATTATCCTAGCGGATGCCGGCGACCACAATCCAAGGTGAAACAGATTCATCCCTGACATGTCATTATAGGGCGCCTTCTCAGTGACGCCGTGCATGATGTCATCACCGTGAGACAGCCCCCATCTGAGTTGTGAGAACATCAACAAAGGGGATCTGTGGCCAAATCTGTGTACGATTAACACACGTCTCCAAAATGCTCAGGCAAACACTGGGAATATTACTCTAATGACTAATGTGTGCATTAATTCACATTACCAAGGCTGCCTGCAAGATATTAACTATGAATTCATGCATATGTTTCTATATTTATATATGAAATGTGAATCTGATCTTAAAATAAAATATCAAAAGCCCATTTCACATGAAAATAAATGGGTGAACATTTTTTCTATTTTGGTTCATTTTATAGAGCAGAAACATGCTTAACGTTCAGTTGTTTTAACCTGTGTTGTTACGATGTATTAACTGCTAGGGGACAAAGGTTTACCAATTACGTGACTAGTTATAGGTTTAATCCAGTCCTTTCTGCCTGCACCTCTATCATCCAATCACATCACCCGGTCATGCTGCTGACCTGATATGTCAAACCAATTGTGGGACATAATGATGATGCTGTGAGGCATGTCAGGTGACCTTAAAACAAATTGGTTTGCAAGACGGAACAGTGGGGAGACAGGAAAACAGTGGGCGGGTTTTCCAGCTCCAGTTAAAAGGTTTTTACTAGAATACAGCAGCTCTTACAAGCTCACATGGGAAAACCCATGTAACACATCCCACCATCTATAGACACAGTAACACTGTCAGGTATGCAACATACACCTTAAGAGAGGCGCTTCCTCGGAACTGAGGGCTCTGGCTACACTTTTCGCAAAAGATTTCTCAAAGTTTAACTCAAAAAGCGATGATGTCACACCGATAGCTGAATGTTGCTCTGGGGCCAAATGGTTTGGCAGGAGTTTCCCACAATCCTCTGAGACACTCTGCTGTGGGGGCGAATCACAGACCATGGCAAAGATTATTCCAGACCAGACTGCAGCCTAAATTACTGCGGTATCAAAGATGCTATTTGGGGCGTAAGAAAATGAACGCATTAATAAGTGGATATGAAGAAGAGAGCGCCGGGGGCATTTATCATTTTAGGGTTTTTTTTGTTACTCCCCAGAGGATCTCGGCCTCTATCTTTATATGTGCCTTGTGGAGATGGAAACACATTGATTACAGTAATGGCTGAAAAAGCCACAGAGTGAAATCAGGATCAGCGCCAACAGCTGGGCTGCCAACACGCAGCACCCATTTCCTAATGATCGCTGCTAACACCCCTTGTCATTTAGCAGAAAACAGGAAGTGTGCAGCAGACCGGGAGGCTGAAGCGATGTTGTACAGCTTTCTGTGTGTTAGCTCATGTCGCGGTTTAACTACAGATGTAGCGTCAGAGTGGGTTGGTGCAAGGAATTTGTGTGTGGACCTCATTCTTGTAACTCATTCTGTGGCTCACAGATCTTGCAGGGAGGACAGATCTTGCAGGGAGGACAGATCTTGCAGGGAGCAGGAACATCTCTCTATCATGTATATCCCCACGCATTCACTATAATCTTTGTTCATGCAAGTTTTACTTACACAAGAGAACGGAAAATGATTCAGAGAAATAACCGAAAAGATCCCGATCAGATGTCAGGTTATTTCTCTATGCCAATAATTTTTCTTTCTGCCCTCAGAACATTTTTGAGTATGTAAAACTCCCATGAATGTAATCTTTTGGTTTTCGCTCCTTCCTGACAGCAAACCTCTCTCTCTTTGACTTCACAGCTTAAAGCCCCTCCCCCCAAACACACTGATGCAGGCGACGGGGGGTTAAACCAAAGCAGCCCCTGCTGCAGCCTCTGATAAGCTCTCATCTTTGCTCCCCACACCCCCCCCCCCCTTGCTTCTAGCGCTTTCTAATTCATGTAGCACGCACAGCTCAGCATGGAGGCTAAATATAGTAAAACCTGCTAATAAACGGCTCCAGCAAAGCCAGCTCTCTGCTGCGCTCACGTGTGACAATACTCAAGCCAGCTTCCTCCAGGTCCCGGCAGCTTAAAACACCCTCTGCTCCAGCCTGCCCCAGATCCCGACAGCTTAAATCACCATCTGGTTACAGGTCTGTGGGCCGGCCTCACCTCCTGCTTCTTGAAGTTGAGGACGCACTGCTCAAACTGTTCATCCTTCGTTTCGTCAGCCTTCCCCAGCTTCTGCAGCACCTGGGAGGAACAAGGGGAGCAGGTGGTGAAAAAAAAAATGAAAGAACAGGCCTGGCTACTGTTAACGTGCCGCTAACGTGTCACTTCCTGTGTCCTGTTCCTCTAAATCCAGGGAATGGCACCAGTACCATACATTTACATTTACAAGAACTTCTGCGCGCCTCTGGCTCATCATTGCATTTACATTTTCTCTATTTAACCATATAATAATCTACAGAGTGACTGCAGTTCTCTCCTATTCTGAAAAAAATAAGACATGTTGGACACTGAACAGTATTATTATCACTGAGTTTACTTACTAATTGTATTTCGGTGTCAGCAGTTTAGGAAAGAAATTTCAATTCTGCATTCAGAAGGCAATTTATAGAGAAACTTATTAAACCTGCACTTAGCTTTAATCATTTGCTTCCCAGCAAATCAGTAAAAACGCGACACGCTACATCCAGGTTCCATAATGAATCTCCTCCCGAAACTGGCCTGGCTGTTAAGCATGATTGATTTGCCTTCCCGTTTAGATAAATCCTTATTCAAACGAGAAAGTTCATTTCGTGTTCCTTATAAATAATTGTTTGGGACAAAAATGTTGTCCTTAAAAAGAAATGCGTAATCATGTCATTAAAAAAATCCTTCACCGTTGCAGCAAGAGGTCATTTTATTTACAGAAATTTCTTTGTGGCTTTTTAACAATAAAAGGTAGTGAATTAACTCAAATCCCAAACAGTAACAGGAAACACAATCGAGACGATTAAACACGAAGATGAATAAATCAGGGATTTTTCACATTAAAAGACGGACTTTATAATCATTTCAACATGAATGACCGTATTTATTTAAATACCTATGGTAAAACTCCCGTTTCACTTTGTGGGTGATGAAAAGTCGCCAAGTTAATAGACTCTGAGCTGTGGGATGATGGGTGTGGAGGGGAGGCGGGGGAGGGGATGGAGAAGTTGGTGGAGGGTCAGGGCAGTAAAGGGGAGCATTTACTTATAGATTTACCTTTATCCGTTGTTTTAGACATTTGGAGTGCGGGGCAGCCATTTTCAGGGTGACAGAGGCAGTACTGCCTGCTTTTATGCCTACAAAACTGTAGTTATGACAAGCACAGGACCCTCCTGAAGACCCAAGCAGATGTGAAACCTCTTCCCTTCACGGAGCCACTGGGACCAGTGCAGCATCGCCGCCGGGATACCGGGTCCAACCTAGCGGACCCGCGGTCACACGGGCACGCGTCATGGGGTGATCGGAAGGGGCAAACCATGCTGTTGATTGGTTACCAGGACACGCGATCGATCGGTTCAGAAGCGGCTCCATGGCAACAGCTACTCTGCATGCGAGCAGAAACACGGGCAGGAATTAGTGAGAATAAGTGGGAATTCCACCTCACCGCGACCAGCTCTGATGCTCCTTAAGAAGCAGTGCACACGACCGACACCTCGGGTCGTTTATCACACGTGCGACATGCTCCTTTGTGATGATGGCGGCAGGCATGTTTCCATGCATGACCCGCACTAACGTATCTACTGAGGCTCTCCTTGCTACAGTTGAGAGTCCAGCCACTGCTGTGAGGGAAACACGCATTTCTGTGACTGTCACTGGGTGCCGGTCAGCCAGGAGGACAGGCAGTGGCAGGGGATAATCAGCACAGTCCTGAGCACACAAGTTGGGGGGGTGGGGGGTTTGTGCAGGCATGGGGCTCCAGCCCTGCCCTTGTGGGGTCGAGGCGTACCTAAGGCTGAAACTGACCACACAGTCAGTGTGTGTGCTGACCACATGGCCAGTGGTTTTGTATACAGCACCAGTCAAACGTCCGGAAACACCTACGGAGCAATGATGATGTTTTCCTACAAGATAAAGACCCTAAGGCCACCCCAAGGTTAAGTAGTAAATATTATCTCGTGAACATGGAAAAGAGGGGGCGCTGTGACAGGCTGTGACCACAACCGCCCGACCTAAACCCTCCAGAGCTGGTTTCAGATGAGCTGGATCAAAGAGTTAGAGCAAGGTAGACAACTTGAGACCAGGACTAGTGGAAACTCCTTCAGGACAGTTGGAGAGGAATTCCAGATGAATGCCAGACGTCTGTAATGATGTTATTGAAGAAAAAAGGGATTATTTTGAGGATAAAATCTGAGCAAATTTTGAGATGTTGAGCACTTCTCTGGTTACAATATTTGATATGTATTATTTCATTCCCTTACAGCCTTTTACTATAAGGTGAATAACATAGTTAAAAAATTGACAAAAGCATTAAAGACAGGAGTGTTTAGGGTTTCGACTGGTACTGCATATTACATTATGGGGATCCAACATCTACACAATGTATTGAAGACCTTGTGGGAGATATTTTTCCAGTTACTACAAGGGAGAACTTGGTTTTATAAAAAAAATAAATAAATAAAATAGCCATAATAAAAGAGCAATTTTGGGTTGCTTATGGTTAAGGTTAGGGCTGGGTAGGGGTTAGGTTAGGGTTAGGGTTAGGGTTAAGGTCGCCACAGTAAGGAACAGGGTTATGGCCCATAGAAATCAATAGAGAGTCTCAGCAAAGATATGAAGACATGGGCAGTGTGTGTGTATGTGTGTGTACTGACCACGTGGGCAGTGTGTGTGTATGTGTGTGTGTACTGACCACGTGGGCAGTGTGTGTGTGTGTATGTGCTGACCACGTGGGCAGTGTGTGTGTGTGTGTGTACTGACCACGTGGGCAGTGTGTGTGTGTGTGTGTGTGATGAGCACTTGGGAAGTGTGTGGGGGTGTGTGTGTGTGTGGGTGTGGG
>JAODJX010000083.1:7507485-7520926 GCA_026776945.1 Isichthys henryi
GTAATGTGCCTCAATCAGGACTCCAGCAATGAGGATCCTGCGAGTCGGATCACCATCAGGGAAACGCGCCACATGGCAGAAGTGCCGTAACTGAGGCTCCCTCACAACGCAGGTAATGTGCCTCAATCAGGACTCCGGCAATGAGGATCCTGCGAGTCAGATCACCTTCAGGGAAACGCGCCACATGGCCGAAGTGCCGTAACTGAGGCTCCCTCACAACGCAGGTAATGTGCCTCATTCGGGACTCCTCTAGCAACCGCTCAGTCGACCTGTCAGTGCCAGTGGTCGCATTGAAGTCACCCATGACCAGAGGAGTGTCACCTCGTGGGCACCCATCATCCACCGAGCGAAGTTGCGAGGAAAATGTGGACCTCAACGAGGCATCACTCACCACAGGTGGTGCATACGCTGAGTCAACAGACAAGACACCCAAGGCGAGTCTCATGATACGCTCATTGAAAGGAGTGACATCAAACCCCATGGGAAGGAGCCGATCCTCTACAGCAAGAGCTACTCCCAGAGTATGGCAACCATCAGACCGAACAGACCAAAAGTAGGTATACCCACCTACAGATATCTGGCCACTCCCCAGTCTGCATACCTCAGAGAGTGCTGCCACTGAAACGTGGAGTTTACGAAGCTCCCTCGACAGCAGAGGAAGATGGTCATATTGCCGGAGAGACAAGACGTTCCACGCGCCTACATGGATGGGTCGCCTCAAACTGGGACCCGAGTGCCGCCATGCGGGTGGCTGCAGCAGAGCTACTCCCGCGGAGAGCAGAAGAGTATCATGCTTGTCTGTATCAAGCAGTTGTGAGTTGTTTTACAGGGGCTGGAGTGCCAATCCCACCACCAACCCCCCAAAAATTGTTTCCCAGCAAGTTGGAGGACTGTTTTCAGGGCTGGATGCAGTTTAACATCATACCTAGGACAATATAATATAATATTATATGTTCGCGATATTTTTAATATTCCTAAAGAAGGCGTTTTCTAAATAGGCCCCCACACAGTTGTTTCCCCCCCCCCCGCAATTGATTCACGCACCATCAGGGGGCTGCGCCCCGCAGTTTATACCTCTCTTCCAGCATATGTTCTGTTTAATATAGTAAGGAATTTTTAATTAGTCTTTCATGGATAGTTGACTGTTGATAGTGCATTTTTGTAATTAAACACCTAACTTAAGTCTTCTAGGTTCTTGGAGATTATTCGTTAGACTGTCGCTGTAGAAACATGTCTGTGAGCTGCGTAGCTGACGGTACTGCACAGGTGATGCAAACTCGGGCAGGGCAGAGCTTCCCGCGGGGCTGCGTTATTTTCAGCGCCCTCCTCGGATGCTCTCTCCTACGCATCGCGATGCCTTTTCACCCCCCCAAAGAAAAAAAAAAAAAACGTAAAGCCAGACGGTGCGTTTACTGACGCACTTAGCTGTCCGTCCAGCTGACAGCGTAATTTGTCTGTTTGCTGTTGTGGGTTCTGGGCTGTCTTCGTAACCTGTCATTACAAGGAAAAGGGAAAGCTGGCGATGCGGGGAGAGAGGAGCGCGTGACGCTCGATGCGGAGCGGAGCGGGGATCCCGGGCGGCGGAGCGCGCGCCGCTGCGCGCGGCGGCGGCGGCGCTAAAAGCCGCGGTTCGTCTGCCGAGGGACCGCCGCGTTTTGGACGCCTGAGCTGCTCTAATCACAGTGATTTTCTGCGTTTGTGAGACGCGTCGTTTGCTAAACGGCGCCGAGTGTCGAGCACTTTGGGAAAATGGACGACCGGCCGCCTGAAAGCAGGCAGGCGGGCGGGGGGATCCGGCTGGAAAACGGACTCCAGCCGTGACGACGAGGATGTGAGGACAGGTACACCGGGGACCGGCACGGTACCGGGGCGCTGTCTCTGTGTACCGTCACACACAAAATGGTACCGTTCATATATATCCGAGTGAATCTGCTGCAGAGTGCCTTGTAACCTTTATCATATCGTTAGTGTGACTATCGCAACCCAGGCTGGGGGTTCAAATCCCGTCACTGGTGTGGAGTTTTCCACAGTTTTTTGTGCTGTGTAGGTCAGCCTTCCGAGGGGGGGGAGGCACCTCCTAACTCACAGGTGGGATAAGGGGGTTCCAGAGCAGTGAGGTACCTCAAAATAAGTGTATGTGTGTGTGTCAGGGCACAAACCCTGCACAGACAGCTGCAACCAAAGACAAGACTGATGTCAGTTCTGTTATTCAATAGTATAAGGTACCGCTGTGGAGCTGAGCATCCTGTCATTTATAGGTCCATAAGATCAGTCCTTTTACCTTCTCAGAAGCTCACAGACGTAAAACAATTACAGTAGTTTCACCCCTCCCCCCCCCCCCCCCACGGTTTCAGTCATCTGCAGTTTTCTGTGGTTTACCAAGATCTGAAAAATAAATAGTAAATTGTATAACAATATGTTTTTTCATTGTTACTTCATCCTTTGAGGGCTATAAAAACTATGATTTTCATTGCTCCATTACCCTGTGATACATGATATTTTCTCATTGCTCCATCATCTTTTGAGAATTAGACTAAAATGTCAGAATGACTTTCATTGGAGTACAGTAGTGTACAGTAATATACAGTGTTACATTATTATTTCTGTATTTAATGTCAGTAATGTCTTACTGTGCGTAATGTATCAATTACCATATGTAAGTACAGGCGAATCACGTATGGGCCGCAGGTAGCTTGCTGTTGTTGCGGTTTCGGCTATCCATGGCAGTCCTTGGACCGTACCACCCGCAGATATGGGGGACTACTGTATTCAGCACTAACCATAAAGATAATCCCTGGATTTTCTCTGGATTTGTCAGGGATCCTCAGGGAGCTTGTGTTTAATGAGCTTTCCCCAATGCATTAATGATTGATGAAGATCATTAAGGCATATCATGTGATGAGCGAACCCACCTGTCACATGACAAGGCTGTTCTGACATCAGAGCACAGCCCTCTGACCTACCCACACCCCAGTCTGGGTGCTTCATGTGGGATGGCCGTCGGCCATATTGACGTGACCTTTGACCTGCCGAACAAGCGAAGCCCAAACACCGATTGGCTATTGTATGTGCTGCAGGCAAAGCGAAGGCCCTGTGGACATGTCTGATTAATTTCCTCCAGCAAGCTGGTTGAAACCTGCGAATCCTACCCTCTGCTGAAGATCTCCATGACTTTAACACCTCCTATCTCTTCTGACATCAGTAAATATGCTTTGGAAATAAAGGAAGCGGACATTGAGGGATGCATCAGAAAACGATGAAGCATGTTTGATATATGAGTATGATGAAAATAATGTGTGGAAAAAAGCAAATATTGCCATGCAAAAATTCTGTACTACATGAAAAAAGCATTAACTCTCCCAAGCGATGAAAAGCAGCGTTGAGTCTCATTTTTAGATACATCATAACTCAGCTTGAAACATTGGCCTGCGGATGATATCTGCAATGTTGGCTTATCTGTGGTAGGCTATTCTAAAAAACATCAGCACTACAAACCTGTATCTCTGGACTAAATGATGAAAGGACATAGTCATGAGCTTTCAGAGATTTTCCATCTATGTTCTTGTGGAGTTTAGTTCTCACAAAAATAAATAAAACAGACTGTTGGCCTAAACATTTTCTGATAATTTTATTTGTGTCTTTCCGGGGGGTAAGTTAGAGGATGTTCAGATCCTTTCTGAACCTGGTGGTAAAATGTCCGGACCCTTTGACTGCGCATCCTGCCAGAGACTGTCTGAGGACCCAGAAGCAGAAGATGAGCGTGAAGCCGTTCCCACAACGTGCTCATGGACAGCAGGTCTCAGCAGCTCTCCATGGAAACTTTTACGACCGCGCTGCCCTGGCACCTCTCGGCAACCGGCCAGCAGATGGATGAGGGGGAGGGGGGGGGGGGCGTTTCTACGGAGACAGGGTAGCACAGGAAGATGGTGGCGGTTGGGGCTGAGGTAGTTTATGGTGCAGAGCAGTGTGAAATTGCACCGAGAAACCGTGTTCATTAAAAACAACCGAAAGAAATGGAGTTTGAAGATATTTGAAATAGTCAGGATTAATGAATAGGCGGTTTGTGAGTGTGTGTGTCTGTGTCTGTGCACGCTGTCCAGTTCTGGGAATTTCTCCTTTAGTCAGGAGGTCCATCTGCTTCTTCAGGTGGAGAAGATCATTTCGTCTGCTGGGCTGAGCCCAGGTCTCCAAGACAGGGTCCAGATCAGAAACCCACATTGTCTGCACTATTTGCCGAAAAAACACAAATTAATTTATCTGACACTTATAGCCAAAGTAACTTACAGTAGTGGGAAAGATTACTTGTGTGCTCCCTGGGATATGAATCAACAACCGTCATGTAGCTTGTGTAGTGCTCTACTTGTTGAACTACAGGATAAACGTGGTGTGTGATGTAGTAGTATGAAGGTCCGCATATAGGCTGTGCGAGAGTGTTATGGTACAAAGAGCAGACTGGTTGTTGATGGTAGGATGGAAAGAGCTGGGGACTCATGGGGGTCCTTTAAAATATACATTAACATTATGGTAACCAACTCCAAAGTTGCACACTGGCACAGAGGCATAAGCTTTGTTTGTCGGAGTGAGCAGATATATCTACAGAGACCTTGATGCTTAAACAACACAAAAAAGGTATTTGGTGTAATTTTCAATCAGGTCACTCCATGTGTTGGGGAGGTTTTTCAAACTGAGGTTCATTGGTGTTGGGGTAGGGGGGGTCGTAGCGAGTGAGCCCGGGAAATAAACAGTGCCAGGCAACAGAGGAGGGATGGAGAAAAGGAAGAATGAAAATGCCCAGGGTTATTTTTTAAAGAAAGAAAATCAATCGTGGTTAATAAACCATCAGGACGGGAGACATAACTGGGTGTGACCACCCCCCTGCGCGGGCTTGCATGATCGCACCGGCTGCCATGGCGATTAGCAGTCCGGGTCCAATGCGGCCTCTGAAGAGCATGGAGCTGGAGAAAATGAATAAAGGTCACGCTGTGGAGACAATGGGAAGGAAGCAGGGCTGGAAATGCATTTAAGTAAGGAGGTTAGAGGGGAAGGCACATCATTGCAGCCATGATCCGCGTTCAATGATTAAATTCAGGGTCTGATCCTACATCACCTGCCATGACATGGAGCCAGAGAGGAGTCAAACCCAAGTTAAAGTTAAGATACAGCATCAACAGGGAATAAATGAGTTAAAGATGTCTAGAATTTATTTAAAAGGCCCACAATGTGCCTGGCCAGATGTGAAATGTTCTCAGATAGATGATTGGCCATTTTTGTTTGGAAAGGATGTTGGGGCTGGTTTTGAAGCCTGTTTTATAGAACCCTGGATTTACAGCGTTGTCACAGCTTAGGCTTGTAAATACTCCGCAGGGGAATTCTGCTCTGATTCGAAAACATCCTCCGTCAGGAAATGACGCTGTCAGCTGACAAGGATACAGGGTAAATGTTTCTGTTCCAACGCAAAACTTTTTCAATGAAACATTATGAGTCTCGGAGAATGAAGGTTTGGAGAAGGATACTTAAGATTAATGCCGGCATACACACAACGGCAGAGCGTGAGAATACAGTCAATAAAAATTCAATATGCTGCCAGTTTCTGCGCAGGAAGAATCATTATTTTAAAACAGAAAAATCAATGAAACATTATGGATTTATTAAAACGGTCTGGAGTCTCGGAACACATACATGCTGATGTTTGGGCTACATGGTTTCATTGCCTCTCCACGTAAAAGAACTGGCTGATTATGGGAACCTGGAGGAAGAACATCAGCACTTTTGTGATGCCAGAGTTCTGTTAGGGACATGCCAGTTTGAGGACGCAAGTCACAGAAATCTCCACAGGGGTGAGTGGGCTTATGGGGCAATCTGGAAGGTCTTTAGCCCAAGACCAGAGATTTAAACTTGATACAGATGTTTAGGGGGATCCAGTGAAGGAGTGACCAGCAGGATATTGTTAATGGGAGGGTCCATGCGGGTGAGTGGCGTCGTACAGTGCCTTTTTGGAAGATCTGGTGTGGCCTGATGGCACATGCGATTGGAACAGCTATAAGTAGCCGTCCAGCAGGATTGATCTCACAGTTTGGACCAACAGATGGATGAATGGTGAGGTGGGAGTGGACAGGAGAAATACTAACAATGGTTTTACATGTGCCATGTGCTAGGAGAGGCTTATTATTGCAGATGCTACTGAGGTTTTTGGCAGTTTTACATGGTGCTACTGTCATGCTGACCTTGGCGACAATTATTCAAGGCCATTTTCACAGACTGTGATAAGGATAACTGGGCAAAGCAAAGATTTCCTTGTCTTTGCAGTAAAAGGAATAAGCTCCCAATGTGTGTTTGTTAGGGTGTGCCTCGCGCTGTACCAGTGTGTTTTTGTGAGGAAGTGCCTAGGGCTTTCCCAATATGTGTTTGTGAGGAAGTACCTAGGGCTTTCCCAATGTGTGTTTGTGTGGTAGTGCCTAGGGCTATCCCAGTATGTGATTCTAAGGAAGTGCCTAAGGCCAACCTAGTGTGTATTTGTGAGGAAATACCTTAGGCTGTCCCAATATATGTTTGTGAGGATGTGCCTCTGTGAGGAAGTGCCTAGGACTGTTCCAGTGTTTGTCTGTGAGGAAGTGCCTAGGGCTGTCCCAATGTATGTTACCTATGAACCAGAACTCTGTTTTGCAATATTCCCATCTTACCAAAACATCTGTCAGTGTAGTCAGTAGAGTTGTTTGGTTGTATCACATTTGAAATTCAAGATTAAATGTTTTAAGGCCTCTCACCCTTTCACAGAGCTTTGAAATATAACATTAAATGACAAATTACACAAAGTCTGAGATACATATACATTTAGCCGAGGAAGCACATTTAAAGAGGCTGTCTTTAACATGCAGGTTGTGTTAATCACCCAGGACAGATATTCCTGTATGTCAGCTTCTTGTTACTAACATCACTTTTGTTTTGACACAAGAAAACCCAAAGTTCAAATAATGCTGTCATTTTTTAGTGAGACACTAGCACCAAGGGTAAGCTGAGCGAGCGTGAAAAAGGCAGAAATCAATATTTTAACTTCAATTTGAATAATTCCATGAAGCCACACATTTAACCATCAACAGATTGAGTTTGGGTGACAGCTAGCCTTGTTTCTATGACAACCTGGAAAATGTGCACGTCTGGACTTGTATGGCTGTATTTGATACGAACGGAGTGACATTTAGATCCTTCCTTGTTGGAAATGTCCGGAAAATCCATTTTTTCCCCTTCTTTCTAACATTTCTGTAAAATAACAGGCGGTGAGGAATTCTTAATAATTGGAAGCAAAGCTTAACATCTCATTACAGCTATCTGATATCAAAGGCGCCTTTCATCCTCCATGGTAAATCAGGCATGAGGAGAGTCACCCACAAACAGCCAAAGCGAGGGTCATGTGATGTTCACCCAGTACATGACGACTGCACCTTGTACCTCTACCCTGAACACCTTCCTTTGTCTGGACGCTAAGGGGAAAGGGGAAAGGGGCCAGGAACTTTGGAAAAATTGCCTCCTGGATATCCCACATGGAACAAAATAGACTCTCACACTCAAAACTTCTTGCTCATTCTGAAAGATTCCTGTCCAGCTGTCTGCACACTGAATGAAGTTCCCTGTGGAATGCCGGCTTGTGCTCTCTTTGTGTCAGAGGCTTGAATTATGACGTCTAAAATGAGTAATTACTTTAATAGAAATATTACTGGTTACAGGTCTGGCCAGAGCAGTTACTGGTATCTTTGGCACTCTGCTCGGACACTGGAAGATCATGTGACCCAACTCGAAAAGGCCTAAAATGAGGCAGAGCTGAGGATGGTGACAGTGATAGTGGGTGAAGTGGCGGGAAAGAGTGGGCAGGGGGTATCACAGTAATCTCAGAAGTGCAGACCCCCTCCCCCCACCCACCCACTGTTGTCAAACACTGGTGTCACCATCTCCCAGCTGTTCTCAATGTGATTATTAATATCTGATAACAGCTGCTAGGATCTTACCCCTTCGGGCTCATACAGTGAAGTTTGAACTGCCACCTATTACCACCCTCTCTGTCAAGGACAGTCCCGTCACAGTCTCTGACGTGTCTGTAGGCATTAAACGCATTCAGCTAAACGCTGATTCTTCTTGACAGTTTTCAGATAAAATGGGTATCACTCTATTTAGAAAGAGGGTTACCATCCACCTGTCATTCAAAATAATGTTTGACTTTTGATGGCATGTCATTATTAAGACGCATGTATCGCATATCCTGCATTGTACGGCATGGTGTTGGAGACCCCCTTCAACCTAAAAAAATATCACTACGCTAACACAGCACCCCTCCCAACCCAGACATCGGCGTTCTGGTTAAGCATGACGCAGAGAACTCTCAGGGTGCAAAGCATTCTGGGAGGATCATTTGGGGTCCTGGTGTGAGACCATCTCTACTGTGAACTTCCTCACTCCTACGCCTCACTCCTCCCGTTGTTGACGGCAGTCACAATGGCTAAATCCTGCCCCCTAGGGCTGGAATTTACATCCCTTATAAAAGAAAATAAGAACTGGCAAGGTCACATCAGTGTCAGAAAATTCACCGAGTTTGTGTGTTTTTATATGGCTTCTCTGCGGTGAAAACAGCTCACGATTGTTCATTAAGGCATTCTGTAATGGTGTGACCTGGCATGTAGGTCAGGGATGTCGACAGCCTCACTCTAGAGGAAAAATTATCTTAACCCTGAATTTACTGCTACACTCTCAAGGACAGAAGATGCGAGCTCTGTCCCAGGATGATTCCGAGGGGGTTATTGTGTGATAAACGCACCTCCAGACGCTCTGTGATGATATTAACACAGAAATGAACACTTGGAGAGACATGTACGACGTCCCTAAGATAGAATAGCTTTTTTTTTTCATTTCAGGTAAATCCTTTTGAAGCTGATTTTTTTCCCCCCGTGTGATCAGGCGTGGTGTAACGTCTTTTTATTTTAAGTCTGGAGAATTGCCAAAGGCCTTTCTCCTTTCATTTTGACTTGAGTCGCTGCCAAGTTGCACCAGCCCAGGACATGTATGGGGGTGGGGTCTGGCAGGCAGCCGCTCCCCCCCCCCTCCCATTTTGCTAGCCTGCTGAGAACAAAATCAGTGCTTTTACTTGAGACCTGAAGGATTGCAGCCTGGCCAGCCTGGTCGATGCCCCATGCTGATGTACCGAGCAGAGTTTTGTGTCTGCAGTGTGTGCGTGTAACACAGGCCCAAAACCAAACCTCCATCTCTGTTTGTGTTTCTCGTTAATGTAATATCAAATACCATTTCAAACCACATCAGTATGGTGATGAACCTACATCTGGTTCCATGCCAACGCACATGTATTTGTGTGTGTTTCGTAGAGAGGATTTAGTGATGGATAGTTACCACAGGTATTATTAAACTTTATTGCTTGCAGAGGGATCGCTAAGACAGAATAAGCTTTTTTTTTTTTGTATTTTAGGTAGATCATGAAGTAAATGGTTCCATGCAGATGCAGTCAAAGGAAAATGAAAAGATGTTTTGAACCATACAAAATGGAAAATCAGGGCTACTGCGGTCTACGTAAGCACGGAGCCTGGATCGGTCGCGCCACATATCCGATCAAGAAGGGTGTTTTTCCAGTCTCCCGTGGGGATGTCTCACCAAAGGTGGAGGAGGAATTTCTCATGGGGGGGGGTGAAGATTAGCCTGCCAATTACAGCAGTCATTTACAATAATCCCAAGCGACACTAATGTACAATAACAGGTCTGCAGGTGAAATGTTATTGCTAAAAAGCAGACTTGATGAAGTCTCTCATTCTCAGTGCGATTACAGCGTTTTACAAAGTAAACGGGCAGTACAGTCAGGATCAGGAATGGGTGTGGAATCATCAGAAACTGAGCTGTTTATGTTCCTCAGTGGCAGATGTGCTCCACCAGTTACAGGTCTGGCCAGGGTTCCGTGAGTCATGCTAAGACCTGTATAGCATCTTCAGCAGGCTGTAGGGGGTGACCGCAGTTGCCTGCTAGTGATTTTTTGTTTCTTTTTTATCTTCCAAAGGGTCCAGCGTCTTTGTTTGTCCATCTTAACTGGTCTGCACTCACTACAGCAACATTCTCTTTTGGGCAAGTATGCATGCATGCTTGGGGACGCCGTCTTCTCGCAGCTTGACGGGTGGTGCTTGATGCTAGCGTGCAGGTGTATCAGTAATACCGAGGCAGTGAATGATTCTGCTGGGATCCATCGACCGTTTTTTTTTTTTTTTTCTCTCAGCTGCTCTGAAGTTCCTTATCCTAGATTAAACTATAGATTTTGATTATCTCTATAACACAGTGACAGGAACAGATCTCTGTACCTCAGAAATCTTACCCACCGTGTGGAAATCGCTTTTGCTTTTAGTGTAGTTCCAAGTTTGATTCAGGTGTGAGATTTTCCCGCAAAACTATGTGTTTTTAGCAATATAGAGCCTGTACTCTACTGTTCTCTTGTTAAACACAAACAGCTTTGTTCAACAACAGATGTCTGGAATCATCTTGTTTGTGCAGAATAGCTTGCTCAGGTTATGCACAAGAGGCCAGATTAATGTCAGTGGTTAGCATGTGAGTCTGAGCGCAGGTTGTGACTTTAGAGTCATTCACCAATACAGGTATTTTTTTCAAGACTGGCTTGATGTCCTCTGGCCCTGAAGATCACACCACAAGTGACCGCACCTGTTTCACTGGCATCATGTGCGGCGTGTGGTTTGTCTGATAAATTTTACAGCTCAAGGTTCCCTTCTTCACTTGCCTCTTTGTCTGTTTGCCTCCCAGTATTTACTCGCTGCACCGTTTCTGAGACAGCAAACATCACTTAAAGATAAACCATCAGAGGGCTGTACGCTTAATACACATTCACGCCATAAATCCCCCCCTTACCTCCGAAAGCTTGGGATTTCTAAACGAAGCAGAAGCTGAATCCCAGCTATATATTTTACACGAGACAGAGGCGTTGAATTCGGCTGTGATTCTGTCCTTGTTGATCGGAATGAAGGTCAGCGCTTATCCGTGAATCTCAGAAGTATAAAAACGGAAAGTTTAACATTCCGACGGCCTGAAATGTCCGGGTTTATGAGAGGTGTGGGAGGGAGCGGAGGCCCGGGTTTAAAAATGGATTTTCAGAGTTGAAGTGAACATCAGCTCTTGAGCTGAAGGACATATCCAGTCGGTAGGTGTTTAACAGAGATGAGGAGAGCATGCTTGCTGAGTGTTGGCTGTTGTAAGCTGGGGGGGGCTCAGATTTCATACTTGCTCAGGAGGAGAATGACCCACCTTCAGCCTTAGCTATCCCACAATCTCAGGAGCAGGTTATCTTGCTGTTGGGTTTGGAGATCCAGAGGGTCATTGATGGAGGAGGTGAATTCAGGTGCCTTTTATCCTCACCTGAAGTGAGATGGTGCCCGACTCATCTTGTGATGGGCTTTTCCTCCACCGGTGCAGTGCGGAGTTGGCAGCTTAGTGTGGTTGCTGGTCCACGTTGGATCTGGATCAATGAAAATGGATCCTGCTGAGAATCTGGGTTTATACTGTGCCATTTGTAATGTGCCATTGATCTTAGGGATTGATTGGCATAAGATATATACCAATGAGTGTAATCATGTTGGGTTTTTTTTCGTCATGGGCACCTGCATAGACTGCATAGATGCCGTGTATCTCCAGGCTTTACACAGAGCTCAATGTGACATGATGGTCCACAGAGAATGTGCCACTCACCAGTAGGGGGCGATCACTACCATACAGGTCAACAGTACCAGTGATATTCTCAACATTAGCCACAAGGAATGCCAACGGGATGTGGCTGGTAGAAAATAATAGCCCCAATGTGGGGCAGGACAGTCTTCCCTAGCAAGGCGTAAAGCCCATGCTGGGAAAAATGTTGGTGAAGCATATAAGATCTCTGGCCCTGTCTGGCAGCTTGGAAGACGGCTGTCTCGTAGGACCCAAGCCTCATGATTGTCTCCAGCTATCTGTGCTCCTTTAACTCATATATTTTTCATTATTTCTTCTCATGTTGTGGAGATGTTTCTTCTTGCCAATGCACTGATACTGCAGGAATGGCCAGGAGGAAATGTCAAGGTATGCAGAGAAAAGTATTTTGTTTAAAAATAAATAAATTCTTAATTTGCTCTATGCTTTCTCTGTAATCTAGCTATTCTTAATGTTGAGCACAAGTCGTCTCTCGCCTTTAAGGTTCGGTCCACATGCCATCAAACTCCCCACCCTGGCTTCCTTCATCTCTCGCTGGGGGGATCGGATCTTCAGGACTGCCCCATGACAACTGGGAGAGGTTGGCTTAAAACCCACCTAATTAACCTTCATTAATCTGACTGCTGCTCCAGATAAGGAGAAACATTACTGCTTGTATTAATGGTATTATGATTAGCATAATTTAATCCTTTCAAATAAAAATAACATAGCTCTATATGCACCATTTTGATGGAGTACTGTATTATATATATGGATTATATAGTATTATATTACGCATCTGAAAAAATACTTTTCTGGAAAGGCTAATTTTATTGAATATCATTACAATAAAAACACAATCTTTTTTTTACATATTATTCAAAAAACTGCACAAAATTCTTCCAGAATATGTAAATATATAATAGCGTATTAATATAATAGCATATTAATATAATATAATTAATATAATATATATAATTCTTTGGTAACACTTTCTATGAATGCCATGTCTATAAGAACCCATGACCACATTCATAACACATTATAATGCATTCATAAAGCATTATTCATAAAGCATTCATAAATCATGGTTATAAATATTTGTAAAAAGGCATAACACATTATAGCCATGTTCATAATGCATTATGAATGCTTTATGAAGCTCTCATCCATAATGCACTATACTGTAGATACTTTTATAATGCAATACAAAGCATCCTTAATGCTTATACCAACCATTATAATGCATTATGAAGGTATCTGTAGTGCATTATAGCTGAGAGCTTCATTGGAGCTCATGAAGTATTACAGTCAACACTATAATGCCTTATGACAGTCAGTATAAGGTGCTGTGATGCTTATTAATTCTTACACTGACCATTATAATGCAATATGAAGGTATATATGGTGCTGTATGGAAGACAGCTTCAAGTGAAATGTTACCAGTTCTTATAATGATTACTTTAATAGAGGTATAATTTCACAATAAAAATGCACATTGTTCATAAGGATATAATGGCCATTTCTAGACAGATAATGATATAACACTGTGCTGCTGTAAATGGGGGGGGGTGGTCTAGTCACTTGATGTTGCTGTCTCTGAGATGGACCTGCAGCTTGGGGCTGGAGGCATTCAGGCGGTGACATCCCATACCCAGGAGACTGGGGCCTACCAGGCATTAGCAATTAGCACTGATATCTGATGATCACTGTGTATGGGGGGGGGGCATGAGGA
>JAODJX010000083.1:7520983-7538799 GCA_026776945.1 Isichthys henryi
GGGGGGGGGGGTGGTGGATGTGGAGAGGTGCTGGAGGGGTCGGCTGGTTGGGGTGCTGGGTGGGAGCCGAACACTATGAGGGGATTGGAATGTCCTTAAAGTAATTAACAGCACAGGGTTGGGGGGTGACTATCTAGCCATCTCACTCTCGGAGGGCAATGAATGATGTGACAAGGAATGTAACCCCCCACCCCCCGACTGTCTGTTTGGAGCTAGTCAGAGCAACATTCCTTCAATGTTGTGGAAATACAGTCCTGATATAGACAGAGGACATGGGAGATGGAGCAGAGGGTGGAGGCAGAGAAGAGGGTGGAGCTGGAGATGAACGTGGAGGCAGGAAGTCTGCGTTAGATTTTAATGCCTTTCAGGATCTACAAGCGACACATATATTTTTACCCCACAATGGCAGGATAGCCATTCTGTTCCCTTTCTCCTCTCCTGTGCCCCACCTCCCCGCCTCACTTGCTTTAATGTGTGCTCCCCAAGCTGATGAGAAGCCCCCCGCAAATGACAGCGTCTCCAAGCCAAGCAGACACCCCCCCCCCCCCCTCAACTGCCAGCCGACTGTAAAGAATAAATAATAAAAAGCTATTGATTATGCCAGTGACTGCAGGATTCAATTAAGTATTAATTTTGCCCTCCAGTGGACCTATCAGGCCTAAATTCATGCAGAGAACCCCCCAGGCTTAAATACAGAGAAAACGAGTTTCCCATGTTGGGAAGGGGAGCTCTCAGGGTGCAACAGCAGAGTGCCACTAGGGCGGCGACGAGGTCATCCTCAGCACCAACACAGGTATTGATGCAGTTGGCTGACAGCTTAAACTGCTTGCTATTGATTATCATTTTCCTGTCATATCAAGAGCCGATCTTCCCTGGGTGGGAACGTGGAGAGCCTTCACAGGTCATGGTGGCATCAACCCATCTGTGTGACGGTAGAGACTCGCTTTGTCCCCAGTCATGTCAGATTTTACCACAAAAAAAACAGTAAATGATGCTGCACTTTCCTGTTCTCCAGTGGTACTTAGGAATGAAGGCGGGAATTTAAGATTTTTATATAAGTCCTGGCGTGTGACTCAAAGGAAACCCCCAGCACTTAACACACCGGAGACGTGATGTTTAGCAAAGATGAATGCGTTCTGTCTGCATTCTGGCCTGTCTTCATGCTTGTCTTCCTCCCTGACTGTCGCGCCCATCTTTCTCACTGCCATCTTTGCCACCTTCCTTCCTTTTTTTCCACTTGTCTTCCTGGCTGTCACCAGTTCCCCATCGCTTCTGAAAAATCACTTTGATATTTTCAGTCACAGATCGATGCTGTTCCTTGCAGCATAACATAGCATAATTCGCTTTGGTTTCCTGCATTTGTATTCCTCGTGATTCCTGGGTTGGTGTCGAATTAGTTTCATTAACACATTTTCCGGGTGATGGAACATTCTGGAAGCCGCTACGGTGAATGGGAGATGCTCAGATGGATCTGTTAAATCTAATTATGTTGGGCTTTGTTCAGATTTCCTGCCTCTGTCACATTGTGACTGTGTCCACCATGAGCAGGACACGGGTCTTACCAAGGATAAAGGTCACCTTTGACCCGTTATTCACTCCGAAACAGAACGCAAACCAGAGATCAGCACGTCCATGCTGGTGTGCGACATGCGTACATCTATCTGCTTGTGCTGTAGGGAGGGCCTGGGTTGCGTGGCTTGTGTATTTTAGCGTGAAGTTTGCGGGCACCCTCAGTGGAGCGTAGGACCTTTCTGGGCTGGGGTGTGGAAGGACACCCGTGAAATCTGTGATGGTCCTTGACAGCAGCCAGAATCAGGGAACGTCATCAGCACAGATAAGCAGGGTGAGCAAGTCAGTGAGAGAGAGAGAGCGAGAGAGAAAGAGAGAGTGAGGGGAGTGAGAGACTCGTGGAAGGGGAGGGAGAGAGAGAAAGAGGAGAGAGTGGAATCAGATACCTCGAGCGGAGCAGAGTGTTTTTCCCCCCACCTGGATCTTTCCCTCCTTCCTGGACCCGATGATTAGTGGACAGCTGAGCAAGCTGCCGCTGGCCCTGCCCACGGACATGAGCATGGCGGAGAACCATCCGGACACCCCCGACAGCGAACTGAGGGAGCCCTCGGCTGGGGCTGAGGCCGGCGATGCCGATGATGGGCTTTTTGGTGAGTCCCCCCAGCTACTGGGTGATTGAAGCTGATTTGATTGCCTTCAGCGAAGGGTTAAGTCTTATGGGGAGGGGGCACTTGGGGACTACTGCCGGCAGGATGAGTCTGTCTCATGTCCCGGGAGTGTAGAGTCACCGCTGATTGTCATACTCCAGGAAAAGGAAAAGTTAGAAGGTTTTGTCAGGAGCATGAGGTCTCTGTGCACTGGGTCCGTCCCAGGAGAAACCGTCATGCAATGTGGTGGGAAGGTAAACATTACCGTGAGCGTATCTAACGGTGAGTTCGTGGCCTCTGTGGTGAATGTTCGATGTAATGCAGCGTGGTGTGGTTTCGACTGATAACCGCGAAGCAGCGTGAGAAGCTGGAGACGTTTCCCGCTGTACGAGTGTGCCAGAGTTTGGCAGGATACCCAGCGTAGTTGCCTGAGCGTTTCGGGTGGAGAGCAGCTGTCTGTCAGATGCGTTGACAAGGTGGGGTGGATCCGCCCTAGTGGTGAGAGGTAGGACACCGCCACCGAAGCCGGTGTGTGCTACCCATTCACACCACGGCCAGAAGGGGCAGCGTGCCCCGAAGGAGAACTGGAACAGAGATTGGAGGACTTTCTTAAGGCTACCTGGGCTATGCGCTATTATTAGTAGTATTGTTTAGTATTATTATTACTTGTTCCCTTCATAAGTAATATCTTTTTGTCCTTTTGACAAGTAGTTGTCTTTTTAAATCACTTGTGAGAAGAATGTTTGCTTCTTTATGTCATAAATCACAGCATAATAGAGAATGAATTAAGTCATTGCTCCATTTGGACAATCATAGTAAGACGTGTGTCTCCTGTGTCGTTTACTGCATGGGAGACTTTATAAAGTATGAAATAAAGCCTTCACCTCTTACACGGTGAGACGCATTTGGCAAGTAGAAGGTGCGACATACAGATTCAACACTTAGCAGTGTGTCGCGCATGTAAAAACCGGAATTAATGCGCGCTTCCAAATGCTGTAATTTTTTATTTATTATTACAGGGTATCGAAGAGGTTCATTCTCCCCGATAGTGAAATCCAAAAAGTCAGGCAGTCTTTACCCATTAAAAATCCCATAAACAGTCGTTTTTAATATTAAAATGTTATTGTTTGGCATCTTTATAAACTTGTAGGAGGACAGAGCAGCATAGCAGTATTTTGACCTGTAGTGTGCCTGTCGCTCTTTAGATCAGCCAGCGAGAGGTTTTCGAATGGGACAGGAAAGATGTGACGATATGACTTCGCTCCCTCAGGAGGGCTCAGCACTTTCCTTATTGGCAGATTACTGGAATACGATCCGTGAATCCAATAGACACTGGGGGGTAATTAAATCATAAATTAATGGCTCTATTTATTACAATTTTTATTTTACTTTATTAAAAAAATAAAAATCACTGGATCATATTAATATGTATATATACATATATTATTAACGTTTGTATATACTATGAATGCTTTATGAATAATGCTTTATGAATGCATTATATATACTGATATGCATCTCGTGTGTTTATTTTTTTACAGAGGCTTATGATAAATTCAAATGCAGACGTACATAATAAGGAAATAACACATGTTTTATAAGACAAACCATTTTTATTTAATCACAGCAGATGGTCTTCATTGGATTTCAGCGGTTCCGAAAGGTCGAGTCGTCCCTCGATGCTATATTATCACTTTAAACATGACTAGCCGCGTAACTGCTGTTTTTGTGATAAACAGAGCGAATTAAGAGTCATTTTAGCCTGCCGGCTGATGGCCTCGGTAAGAGCGAACAGGAGGTGGGGAATCGGGGCATGCTGCCTGGTATTTAACCAGATGCTTAACGCACATGGAGCGGGGAGATGGGTGTATACGGCCGGGGGGCGGGTGAGGGAGTGCTGCGCCGCCCGCTGACTCACACGCAGACCACCTGGGACAGGCACTGCACAGCATCAAACACTTACGCAGGATGCAGTTACGAGGATACTGGGGTCGCTCAGATCCCGCTGCAGTTGTATGCATAAAGGAACGGACATGCATGCATTTAGACATGTAGTAAGACGATCGCAACTGTGACCCTTGCGGAGTCACCAACAATTCTTTGTGTCCGGCTACATTTTTTTTCGACTCCCATGCAGTGTTTTCACTCCCATTAACCATAAAACAGTGCTGCAGCACCGCAACACAGCCTCCAAAGGTCTGAGACCTCGATAATCCCCATTCCCCCGTAAGTACACCCAGGACGACTGCACTTGGATCCAGAGCCGCACGGCGAGCCGGATCCTACACCCATTTCGGGCCATCCTGGTAGGGAAAATGCGGTTTTCGCGCTCCAGTGTTGTATTACCATGGCTTTCAGGCTGGGACGCCTTAACCACTCCCTGATAATCAATGAATCACTGACAGTGACAATCTGATAAGATGGGTATTTGGGGTTAATAGCGGAGGCGCTCCAGATCATGCTCCTAGCAGCCTCGACGTGCCAATTATGTATATGCAGCAAATCTGTTACAGTTTGAACGGTGCTAATTACGATTCAGGTGCACTTTGCGACAATTAAATCAGACGGGAGGAGAAGTGGGCAATCGCGGACAAGCCCACCTTGATTAACGCACTATTAACGGCGCCACCCGCCGCGATGATGGCCGGGAGACACGGGTAATCGGGATATCTTCAAGGCTGACGCAGGGAGTGTCTAATGCTTACAGATCATCAAAAGCGGTTCTGCTAATTAGCTTCAGGTCCGGCTCTGCTCCCTTTCAGCCGCAATGTGTCTGACTTCCATCTTCCCCCCACCCCACGCCCTTCCGACCTGATACACAGGGGTCCACAGCCTTCCGTCCGATTTCTGTCCCAAAGTACGCGGATCCGTAGGACAGTGAAGGCGGACGATGACGTTCAGCGGTTTCTATCTCAACAAACCCTGACATGAAAAGTCAAGCAGCACTGTAAGGGTGTTGAATGTAACTCAAGCCGTCCACTATGCAAACGGCCACACTTGGGGCGGCCTGTATTAAATTGTATTTATACGTTTTATCTAACCTAGTAATAAATTATTCAGTATGAATGGCTGTGAGAGCTTCAGGCTCATTGTGACCCTTTACTGGATAAGTAGATGGAAGTTGGATGGGATGGATGATTAGTGGATGATGTAGATGGAAATCCAGTGAAGCTGACCCTCAGCTCAGGTCCAGAGCTGCTTAATCCTGCACCTTAGTTTGAAAATGAGCCTTTGCTTTCACTATAATGATGTTTTCTGTAATAGCGGGTTTTTTTTTCCTGCCTTTACTGTCCTGGCTTCAAGCTGAGCTTCACGTATGCATTGTGTAGAGTTAATAAAAGCTTACTAATATATTATACCCCTGCCTCCAACCTTCCCCCCCATATACACACACACGCACACACACACACACAAAGCCTGACTCTGTCCCCCTTCCACCCTTTTAAAATTGTTGCTCAGTGAGATATTTAAATGACACCCCGTTTTGGTACTGACTGCCGTGGCGTGGGGGAGGTGGGCTTCATCAAGTGCGGTGTGGTTAGGTGTCCCTCGCATATGGTTGACATGTGACCCCTTCATATCTGTTGTGGGGGTGAAAATGACTGGTTGGGGAAGCTGTCAGTAGGGTCCAAACATTCTTTTTTTCCAGGCGAGATGGCAGAATGGATGCGATTTTCACCTCCCCCGCCCACCCTCTACAAACCACCCCCCCAAGCGTCAGAAGACAAGATAATAAGACACTCTGAGTGCGATTTAGCGCCATATTGGCCGCCTGACGGCCTGCGTGGCGCCAGTTTGCGTTTAGCCTCCGAGGATGTGACGTCCCCCATCACACTCCTGTCAAAGTGGCTGGAGATAAAGGGCCTCATTGCACACACTTAGCGGCATGGCGAAATGGCCCCCACTTATCTGGGGAGTCGCTTCGGCAAGGTCACCGCGGAGAGCGCAAAAAGGGGTGGGTGGTGATTGGGGTGATCGCTGGGTGTTTGGGCCCAACAGCAGCAGGAAAAAAGGGGATGTTTTCCTGACAAGATGAGAATCGAGAGTTTGGGCAGTTAGGATGCAGGTAGAGGATGGGTGCGATACAGTCATGAAATAACTAGGCACTAATGCCTAAATCCACAACCTGTCCTGATCAAAACAGGTGGATGACTACATAGATAGATAGATAGACAGATAGACAGATAGATAGATAGATAGATAGATAGATAGATAGATAGATAGATAGATAGATAGATAGATAGATAGATAGATAGACAGATGGTACTTTATTGGTGCACTGATACACACAGTGGGCATCGTTTGCCACCGTACCATACAGTTCATGCATTTTTGTGGGCCCCTTAGCTTTTGGGCCCCCCTGTTGGCCATAAAATGTCACTACACTGGGGAGGAGGGACCCCATGTGAGTGGACCACCAGAAACAACAAACTCGCACCTGGATACAAACACACAGTGTATACAGGGTTATGCAGAAGTGCAAAGAAATCTCTATAGCAGGGCTGCCCAATCCTGGTCCTGGAGAGCTACCACCCTGCAGAGCTTAGCTACAGCCCTAATTTAACACATCAGATACAGATAATCAGGCCCTTCAGTTATATCTCAGTATGAGAATCAGCTTAACTTCAACATAACTGACTCTAATACTGAGGTGATACTGAAGGGCCTGATTATCTGTATCTGATGTGTTAAATTAGGGCTGTACCTAAGCTCTGCAGGGTGGTAGCTTTCCAGGACCAGGATTGGGCAGCCCTGCTCTATAGTGTAAAGCAAAACATCAGTGCTCAGGTCTTCCACATTTTGGTGACAATCCTCTGGAATACCTTGTCCCTGTCCTGCTCGGGACTGTTTTAAAAAGGGACTTAACCCTCAGAGCTATTTGTCACTGGACCACTTGGGCGGGGGCTGGAGATTTATTGGGCTCTGTTCGGAGTTACTCCTAAATTGACCCGGTGGGGAGTTTTGCCTTCAGCAGAACCTTGGGAGCCGTAATGAGGATTGAGAATCTCAGAGTAGCTTCTCAGTGGTGGGTCCAGTCGCTGACTGGTCCTCCATCCCCGCAGCAGCACCCCCCGATGGGCGATCCATACATTACGTTTCTGCAACCAGCTTAGTGTTGAGTGGCCACCTTGATCATGTGATAAAATGTTTAATATTTGAGGCGTTGGAGAGTTTAGAAGCCAGCCAGGTGAATGTGAGGGCATCTCAGGCCTGTAACAGGACACATAACTGTATGTAGCTCAGAAAGGACTCTGAGAAATGTCTGAATAAATACAAACACATATGCAGGTAGATATCGAGAGACACAAAAGCTCCTTAAATGAGCGGTCGAACCAGACCTCAGTTTGAGCGTAGCTCTCAGTGTCTATGGGTCATATCGAAGTATGTTGTGTGTTCCCTCACGCTCTGTCCTACATGCTCTTTTATTATTTATAACGCTCTGTCATTGAGCGATGACCAGCACTAATACATGACACTCTGCCCTTCTAGAGACTTGATTTCTCCTGAATTTGGGATTTGAGTGGTGGGTGAAGGTGGCGGCGATAGTTATTATGCGGCGTTTGAAGCCGACCAACGCTTCTGAAGCTGCTCCAGGATCGGAAACGTGGGCTTCAGAGATCCAGTGACAGGCAGCCCCCATCCCACATGCATCCTTTAACTCACTCTCAGCCTCTCACTTGGTATCCCAACTGCCTCACCGTCTCCAGCCCTGTCACCACCAGCCACATCATGGGCCAGGCAGCAGGTGACAAGAATGTGAAACACTAATGGCATCTTAGGTATTGAAGGGGGAATCCCTTGTTTTCCATATAGCAGCACTTCTAACCTCAGGATTCTCCCGCATCCCTCGTCATGGCAACAATGGCAGTGACACGCTCTTGTCAATGATGTCGCCCTTTTCTTCATGCTTAGTGGCCCAGAGGTATTGATGGGAAATTAGACTGCAGGAAACCTTTAGGGGCTTCAGTGGCTTAGGGTCACTAGCGGCGCGAGGAGCTTGTAGAGCATCTGCCAAGGCAGTGCCAACACCCGAACAAATCTGACAGCCAAGATCCTCACCGGGGGGCTCTGGGGGGAGGGTTAGCAGGTAGCAATAATAGATTGTTGGGTGGGCAAGCAATCCATAGCTAAGGCTCCTGGAGGGCATTGGGCTAATATGCTAATCTTTTTTAGCGTCTTTGAGTGATTATTTTTGGGGCGTCATTTGAGGGGGGCTAGGTCCCTCTGCCCCCCTTTCAGGGTGCTGAGACACATCTAAGACAAGATGGTGTCGTAGACTGTTGTCTATGTTGTGATCCGACATGGGCAAATGTTGCAGTTAATGTTCCAGCGCTCTGGAAATCGCTGGATAATTTCCTGTGTTGGAGGGCTAATGTTTGCAGGTGTCTCTGCCACTGGAAGGTATTAACAGGGCATCTCAAATACATTTAGTGGGAAATATCCCATAAAATGAAATGGGATGTACGTATCAATGGGTTTTACAATATGAGAGCCTGGCTTTTTATCTGAAACACGCGTGAAGGACATTCGGCAGCCTCTGGCAGCAGAGCCTCCGCGTCAATGTGTGATTCTCAGGCCTGAGAATGTACAGAGCGGCCAGATGAATCAATGCCCATCTCCGCCTGATGACCGTAATCATCTAGCGTGGAACTTATTTGTGCAAATGATTGGTCTGTTTTGTGTGATTAAGTCGTGCTTTTCGTCTCCAGCAACATCTGACAAAATGGTTGAGGCACTTCGATCGGGTCAGAATGCGTTTGTGAGAAATTCATTGCCATTATTTTTATTATTATTATTATAATTAAAACTACTATTGCTCAGGACAGCAGCAGTAACTGTTAACAGAAACTGCTTTTTGGACACAGGGCATCAGAAATATTTTCTGCGTGTTAGGAGGCACCGAGGACTCTAAAAATGCTGCTAATCGTGGATTTAATGTGTTTTTATTTTCTGTTACCAATATTGTCGTATATGAACTGTTTGCACATATTCCTGGCCAAGATCAGTGCTGTTTGACACCTGTGCATTTCCTTTCTGCTCATTTTGTGTATGTGTGTATTGTGTTTATATTACATTGCGGGGTTCGACAAACTGAAAATGCCAGAAGTCTTGTATTTTGTTTGGTTACTTATGGATAAGGTTAGGGCTGGGTAGTGGTTAAGGTCGTCATGTTGGGAATAGGATTTTGCCCATAGAAATGAATGGAGAGTCCCCACAAACATATAATTACAAACCGGTTTGTGTGCATGTATGTATGTTATGTATATACTGTACAGACGCTCCTCTACTTGCGAAGTTTCAACTTACGAACTTTGAGACATACAAATGAAGAGAAATGTAAGTTCAAATTGTGTTCGTTGGGCTCCCGTTTCCTGTCCGCAACATCATTCTTTTTTTCCTGCACAGCAGCGTAGCCTGCGTACTCCCAGCATCCTAGTTCTTTGTACTTGTGTATACCCTTTAAATGATGTTGAATAACGACTTACGAACATTTAAAGTTACGCGCGGCTATTCGGAACGTATCTCGTTCATAAGTAGAGGGGCATCTGTATTGCGTTGTGCAGCTGTCCCCACAATGTGATAAAAACGTGTTATTTGTTCAGTCCTCATAAAACCTAAAAATACCAAAAGTCTCGTATCTTGTTTTATTACTTATGGATAAGGTTAGGGCTGGGTAGGGGTTAAGGTCGTCATGTTGCGATTAAAGTTTTCACCATGGAAATGAATGGAGAGTCCCCACAAAGATATAATCACAAGCATGTGGTGTGTGCATGTGTGTGTGTGCTCACGAGGTCATCTCCCATCTCATTACTTAGTTCAGTTTCTGGCAGAGGTCAGGTAAACACATACCCAGTGACCACGTTATTAACTATCCAGAACCGCTTCAAGGACGAGTTGTCCTTCCGGAGAGGCCTTTTTGCACACCGCTGTTATACTGAGCTGTCATTCTTGTGGTCTTCCTGATATCTCTAACGAGTCTGGCCATCTTCCTCTGACCTCTCTCATTAGCAAGGTGTTTTTGGGAACAGAACCATCACTGACTGGATGATTGACTCCGAGCACCATTAATGTATCATTGAAGGGGGGATGGGATTTATTTCAAGAGAAAACTGTAAAATAGTTTTGGCCAGTCAGAAGGTCGAAGGGGAGAGATGTGTTCCCCCCCATGTCTATCATGCCCTAGTGGGTTCTCCTTGAAGGATTGGTGACTTCTGGTCCAGCCAGAGCTCAGCTGCTTTGTAGGCGCTGACAGGTCGGGGGCCGCCGATCCGAGTGTCCGAGGCGGTCCGAGAGAGAGACCCCGTGGACGTCTGAGCCCTGGGAGGCGCCAAATGAGGCCTCACAGCTACAGGCCATGCCAAAGGTCTTCGCTCCAGTAGCTGTCTCCTGAAATAGCCGGCACAGAGGCGGAATATTTTTAGAGTTGGCGCTTGGAGTGGAGGAATGATTGATTTTTTTTTTTATTTTGTTTTTTTCTTCTCCGTTGCCCACAGTTATGCATCCTTTGGAAAATGCCCGACATTAGCTGTATCGCTTCAGCGTTTTCCTGATCATATGTGACAGACGCTCCTCACTTTTTGGCCAGGGTTCAGGGTTCACAGACTGCGAGTGATTTGCATCCCGCCGGCACGACGGTCTGTTTTCCCACCTGTTCATTACCTCCTAAATCCCCAGTGAACCGTTTATTCTCTAATTCTCATGATCAGCAAAGGCTGTTCTCAATCCTAATGTTCTCTGCATATCTGATGAAAGAAATCTACGTATTATAAACGATGGTTTCAGATTTATTTCAGGATTCCCCTAAAAGCTGCCGGTAATTTTAAGTTCCTTTTTATGATTGCCTTTTAAAAGTTCCTTTTAATTTTCTCTGTAAAATACGTGTTTGGTCCAATCCCCCCCCCCCCCCCCCGTGACAAGCGGAGAAGTGGCGCGTTCCGATCCTGAGCCTCCGCCTCCAGCTCCTGAGTCTCCAGAGGAAAAGCGATTATTGGCAATAATGTGAGCAGGTCTGCAGTTACTGTCGGAGACATGAGCAGCCTTTTAGAGTCAGGAGGGAGACCCGGGTAAACCGATTAGAAAACGCACAATATACAGACTCGCGTCTGAATCAGTTAAATGTTCATGGACCCTCCCCAGCACACATCATCTTTCTGTTGGGTAATTTAGTAAGTTATATGGGCCCTGGGCCACGGGGGCGTTGTAAATATGTTATGTTTGATAAATTACACAATATTATTAAAACTGAGCCTTGGATTTGGGGTGAAGGTGTGGCTGCCAATGCAATAAAAACAGGAAATATTGGGGGTGGGGTTCATTGTTTTCCTTTTATCAAAATATTTGCGGGGGGGAGGGGGTCGGCAACGAACCAGGAGGGGAATCTGTCCAGAAGCTGGGCCTGTTTGCTGGGGCAAACAGTGGCGTTTAGCCCATTCCCAGTGGAGGACTAGCTATGGGACACTAGACCTGGATAGCTTATGACAGCACACCCCATAAAATATGTCCTAGAGAAAAGTTCCCCCCATCCCCCGAAGGCGATGCCCCTGCTATCAGCTATGTGCTAACGGAAATTGAAGCATTACGTTGCCTGCAGCTAGCCCCGTTTGGTGTACTGTTGCGATTTTGGTAAATAAACTTTGATTTGATTTCATTGCCACCAGGTAGCTGTGTGCTGCCAGCTAGCAGTGTGCTGCATGATTACAGGTAACATTTAAACTGTGTGTATTTTGCGGTCAATAAGAAGATTTACCCCCCTCCCCCATAGTAACTTGGTTACTGGCAGCCCCTAGGACCCGCAAACTGAGCTCTGTTCTGAATGCCACCTCCTTCCTTGTGCTGAGAGCCCGCCTCCGTTTCACGGCGTAACTTCCTGCTAAGTGGCGCTCCAGTTTACCACGGTGACGCGACTTAAGCTCGGCCTCTCCGTGTCGCACTAACCTGTCGGTCGTCACGGCTGCTGTTTGCAGCTCTGTGCGTAGCGAACACGCCGCAGGGTGTTTGGCACCATCTTATATGTCTAGTGGGAGTGAATGTTCCTACTACGGGTGTGATGTGAAGTGGAAGTCAGAAAGTACATGTGAGAGGAGGAGGGGGGGGCGTGTTTATCTGTGTCTGGGCTGTGTGTGGTGATGCTGAGGATGAGTTATGAAAGACAAGACTACACGATTACATCTGTACGTGATAAAATGTGAGCCTCACATGAAGGCCAGCCTCCTAGCACATTGCAACGTGTCCAGCCTTTGTCAGACATTGATAAGGTGTCCATGTGAACTCTGACATCTGCATAAGGACCTGCTGAAGTCATTAGAGGTCAGGAAAGATCTCAAAAAAAATGCATGGTTCTTTCTGATTGGTAGAACCCTATACTGTTATGCTGTTGCTGGACAAATAGGTTATTCTGGATGTTTTAATGTGTTTAATAAGCCTACAGGTTTTATATAAGGCATGCTGAGTGCCTAAACCATTTAGTACGAACCTGAAGTGGCAGAGTCTTTCTGAACTGGTATTATTAGCGATGTCCTAATCCACTTTTTTGGTACGCCAATTTGATCCATTCAGTATTTATATCTGCCGGTTCTGATCCAATCTTTTAATAAATATTTAAATACACATACAGTAGGTGTTGCCGCATGGTTCGTCTGAGGCTTGAAAACATTGCAGGTATCTGATAGGCTACTTTGAGTTTCCAAATTAAACAATTTCCGTATAGCTGACATCTCGATAGTTGGTAGATTCAAGCCATGTGCCTCAGGGTTACTGCAGCATCTGCGCAACTGACATAAATACAATGGATGTGGGAAATGTTAAATCAATCGGGCTTTGGATAGGGCTGTGGTAGCCAATACCGATCAATTAAAAAGTATCTGAATCGGCCCAAATTCCGATCTTTGATATTGGGACATCACTGGAAATTATGTCGATATTTGTTTGCTGGTCCAACATATATTGTGATGATTTTTGTTGATGAGCAGCTCAGGTCTACATTTAAAGTGAAAACAAGGGTTGCAACAGTAAAACATATTTGTTGTGTGCCGTTCTGTTACATCACTTTCGGTTAGGAACTTGGAATGAAATGAATTAACGCATTTCTCGACACGAGTGAAACCTAAATTCACAAGTTGTTGTTCGACATTATGCTAATCCTGGCTGTGAGTTGGTTCTGGCTAGTGCTGGAGATGTCAAAGACCCTCCGACGTTATCTAAATCAGTAGTATCATTTTGATTTCTCACTAAATTGCACCGACATCGGAGAGAGTAGCTGATAAGACCAAGACTGACTGTGGCTCTGTTATACCAAACTCAGATATGTCACTGGAAACGCATCCAACATGCTAACTCATTTGAGACGACATCATTCGAATGTATATATGACCAGAGCAAGGCAGAAGCAGCCTGTCAAGTCCCAGCGGCATCTAAAGTGCTCTTTTAATCATTGCAAAACAAATTCTGTTTCCTTTCCGTGCCAGAATTGCACTGAACCATGAACCCAATAAGTTAGCTCTGCTCGTGTTATCCCCGCATCTTGGGAACAAGGGACCCAGATGCGGAGCAAACAGGAAACCTAAACGAGAATCTAAGTCACGGGACGGATGCTAAGGTACAAAAGCAGGAGAGTCTGGCCTGGGGAGTGAAGGGAGGGGCAGGCATTTTTGCAGATGCGGGGAGATCGGTACAAGCACAAACACTCAGAAGACGACTGGACACACTCACAGAGCTGGGGATCGGAATTAACAAACTCACTGAGCCGAAGGTTGGGATTAACACACTCACCAATCCACGCATGAGTGAACTTGAGCGATCAAGTAGAAGCAGGGCAGCGTAAAGCTCAGTAACTGGACATAGGTCTGTGATTGTTCACACTAAGGGAACCGGCTGGACCTGTTAGGTAGGTTAAATCATCGAGGAAAACCAGAAAGGGGAATGATACGCAGCTGAAGTCCATATTCTGGACTGGGAGAGCTGATGAGGGGGCGTGGCCGCAGTGCGGGCCTGTGGTTTGACTTCACGCATGTCTAGGTGTCTGTTTACTTCACAGCATCCAAAGTTTGCCCAAACTTTGCACTTCAATCGAGACGGTGATGGAAATGTTTCTACACACACTTGCTCATTCCCGCTTTCCGTCCTCATCATTCTTAGGCACCCGGGCCGTGTTGCCAAGACCCGACCCGAGTACCAGCCCTTCGGAGCAGAAACGGCCTGGCCAGACCTACCCTGGCCTTTCCGCTGGAGCACAGGTAGGCACCCAAACATGCCAAAGATCTCACTTATGGGGAGTTCCTGCTCTGCATAATGTGTGTTTAATGAGTTACAGGATGAGGAAAATCGGACCAGAGTACTAACAGATAAACTACAAAATGAACTCACTGTTTATCATAGTGGTTTTATCTACTCTTTCGTCTCTGAGAGAGATGACACGTGTCTTTAGAGGATGGCCATTAAATATCAACCACCCTCACTGTGAACAGAGCTCAGTGGTCTAACTGCACATTACTTTAGACTGAATTGCTTAGAACACTGTTCTTCTCCTTGCTGTTTTATACTCCTTTGTGTAAAGAATATTACATCCCCTGCTAATTCATACTCCGGTCCTCCGTGAAAACCCCTCAATCATCGTCAGACATTGCTTGTTTGAGTCCCTTTTTCATTTTGCCTGTATCCAGAACATTCTGTAGATCCTGTACAACCATTGATTAATCAATGTAAAGGCGCTTACATGTAACAAGCATAATGACTGTTAGGTGTCTGCCTTGTCCACAAACCCTTTAAGATATATTTTTGAGAAAAATAGAATTCAGAATAGGCCACTTACACTGCTGTATTATCACTGTGATTATGGCGAATTGTGTATCTCTATGTACCACAAGCTTGTTTCCCTTGGTGTGATATGTGTCATGGTGTGGCATGATGCAAGGATGATCCACAGTGCAGCTTAAGATCTAACTGGAACTTTATTTTAAACAGAACTCAGACATACAAAATACAAACTGAACCACTAAGGGTTAAAACAAAGGCAGGCAGGTTAGAAAAGGTTAAACTGAGACTGGAAGTAGACACAAGGAAAGATGGGGGAGAACACGAGTAAAACATCTACCACAATCACAGCAAGACTGGCAGGTAACCCAACAAAGAACAAACCAAATGCAGGCATATATGTACAGAGGTATCCAGGACTAAACAAGAAACAGGCATGGGCCATTAAACACTAAGGGCTACAACACTTTGAATGGGATGGCCAGCGACACCTGCTGGCCAAACAGGGAAATGACAAGGAGGACAGGGCAGGGATTGATCCAGACAATATGGTTCTGGGATAGTGGGGCATCAGGGTTGGTTCTCTGCCATAGCCTTATCTTGTACAATTGTTGGCCAGTAGATCTTCTGGTGAGTAATCAGGATGACAGATTGTGTCAATTTCTGCATTGGCTGACAGCTCGCTGCTCGAGGAGGTAGCGGTTATTCACCTGCATGCTGATTCTCCTTCATATTCCTCAAGCTTTTTGAAGTGCGAACATGTGACGCTTATGCTAATTGGTCCTTCAAACAAAATTACATCAGAGCCACTCTTCCTACCCCTTTCTTAGCGACGTTAATGTGCTGCGTGAAATGCAGACCAGTAAATTAAGAACGCCGCTAAGTCTGTTTATCTAAAAACACACAAAAAAATAAACTGACAAAAATATCTTTAGATGTGTTTTTAAACACGCTAGGTGGCATGCACCGATCTGCCTGGTGGCACACCTGTGTTTTGCTGAATACAGCCGCCCGAGGGATATTGGTGTCTATTTTCCTTTGAAGCTCGAATCTGTGTGACGTTCAGGAAGAATCACCCAGAGATCTCAGAGTTTCAGTTTGAGGAGCCGTGTTTTTTTTTCATGTCTGTTATGGGATTCCAACTAAAGCGGAAGTTTCCGTGGCAGCTGAAGACGCCTTTCGGCAAAGCCTGCCCTGTTTTTCTATTTAATTCTCCAGGGAAACATAACATTTGTGTTCATGCCTGGCACCTTATTCATTGTGTCCGTATGCATCTCATAGTCCACCTGTGCTAACAATAGTGCCGTAGATACTCTATACTTTCGTTATCTTCACATTGATTGTGACTCTGCTTGTGTTCAGTTTACATTGATGGTGCTTCTCAGCTTCTATTGACTTCAGATTGAAGACCACAACCTCTTTTCTGGAACCGAGCTTCTCTCTTCTCTCGTTAACAATGGCCTCGTTGTTATAGCACCTGCTGGCGGTCCAGCAGCTGGCGTCAGCCGTGTCCAGCATGATGCCCACGGGCACAACAGGCCTCAACCAGCCCATCCTCATCCCCTTCAACATGCCAGGTCAACTGGGCAGCCAGCAGGGTCTGGTACTCACCATGCCCAATGCCAACCTTAGCAACATCCAGGGTCTGATGGCAGCAGCAGCCAATGGCATCATTACCCTGCCTCTGCAGAACCTTCAAGGTAAGTCAGCACGGACGGCTCCACCTGGTGGTTGGATGACTTATTCTCAAAATGTTACTTAACTGAGATTGGCTTTTGAAGAACCTTAGGAAGTAAAGTATTGATGTCGAAAAAACCTAGACTTGCTTTTTTGCGTAATTTTCAAGTTTGTGCCAGGATGACTGTGCAGCAGCTAACAGAGTATGTGACATTTAAAAACACGTGATGGGGAAAATGTAGTGGGTTTGAAGAGTGACCTTTCCACAGATTTTAGGTAACTTCAGTTGTGTTTCAGTACAAATGCGCGATAGACCAAAAGCCATGTGACATGCCGTGGATTTCAGAGAAAGGTGGTGTCAGCAATGGCTGTGATTGTGTGGTGTGGACACCATGACCCCAACTACAGTATCCAGCACTGGACAAGCCGACATGGACAGAAGTGTAATGTAAAGGCAATGAAGAGGCTCACGGTAGTTTCAGTGGGGTGGTATTTTTGCTAAATACTAAATGGTGTTTATTGAAACTAATTTTCTCTGTGCTGTGACGGCCAGTGTCCTATTGCTCAGGGTTAATGTGTTAAGGAGCCTCACTGTGTTGAGGCCTCATTTTACTGGTCACTGTCTAGTTAATCCCCCTTTTAAATTTTTAATGCTTAAATGTTCCCTTTTGATCACAGCTGTAAATGGTTTTTAGTTTAATCTTTAAAATATTGTCTCTTTTATGCCATTAGCCTGAGTGAGGACGAGGGGTGTCAGCCATGAATCTTGGATGAAGGTGGGGGGGGGGCAGATAAACTACAACTGAGAGTAAACTGCCAATAGCAGGGGCTTCAATGGGTGGGGGAGATCTTCATTTGTTTGGATCGAGGAGATCTTCACGAGTGTGGAGATCTTCGTGGGCTGGAAAGATCTTCATGGGTTGGGCGAGATAATTGTGTTTGGGAGATCTTCATGGATGGAGGAGATCTTCATGAATGTGGAGATCTTCATGGGTTGGGGAGATCTTCAGTGACTGGGGAGATCTTCATTAGTTGGGGGAGATAATTGTGTGTTTGGGAGATGTTCGTGGATCTAGGAGATCTTCATGAGTGTGGAGGCACCCTTAGGAGGGAAGGAGAAGGTCCCTTTGAGACATCTGCAATTCCTGCACCGCATGCTCCTTCAGTACCCCTGTAAGGGGGGGGGGGGGGGGGGGGGGGGGGGGGGGGGGGGGGGGGGGGGGGGGGGGGGGG
>JAODJX010000083.1:7548757-7565292 GCA_026776945.1 Isichthys henryi
TTCTTTTTTTTGTGTTCTTTTCTCATTACTTTTTGTTGTTTCTTTCTCTTTCTTTATATTTCTTTTTGTTTTTGGGTGCGCCCCCGGGGGGGGGGGGGGGGGGGGGGCTTTCTAGAGACTCTGGAGACCTTAAGCAAAAAAAAACATCACAAGCCCCCCAAGGTTACCCTCTCTGACAGGGTAAAACCTGTTACCATTATTATAGCATGAAGTCTAATGATATTAATACAGAGAGCTTAATAAACACAAGTCCTTTATTTTCACTTTTTTTTTTCTCTTCAAAAAAAACACAAAAACAAATTTGTCGCTGCAAAGTACTCTTTAGCCGGCCGGCCTCGGGGGCGCCCTCCCAGCACAGGGCCCAGGCCCGTCCTGTCACTACGCCCCTGCCTGGGGCAGGTGGGATTGATTTGAATTCATTCCAATTTATCATGCACAGCTTAATGCCTTCAGGAATAAGAGTATGATCTTCCAGCCTCTGTGCCACTTCTACCTTGAGCCCTATGTGTGTCCGCCTCGCCCGTACCCCCCTCTGCCTGGCCCCATCCCGGCTGTCCGGCCTCCTGTCTCATGTCCGTTTCCTTCCATATCCCTGGTTCTGCTTCTGGAGGAGCTGCCCCAGGATGTCTGCTCAGGTCCATTCGTCAGTGTCAGCCGCTAATTGGGTTGCGCGGCCCCGCTCCTGATGCCCGCGACGAGATTATCCATTTGTTATTCCTGCACCTCTCTCCGCCCTGTCAAAAGGCTGGAACGCTTCCAGAGGACAAATAGTGTCCGGCTTAATAGCCCCCTGAGTCCTGGTGTGTTGGGGACGGGGCGGGGGAGGGGTGAGGGCTACCCAGGAACATGGCCTCTTTGTGAATGATTGATCCCCCTAGCCCCACCCCTACTCTCGCTGTCTGGAGAATGCCGTACCCCGCCATTAGACGCTCAAGTGTGATCTGCAGTTAAATTTCTGAAGCTCACATCCCCTTGGATCTCACGGAACCGCCCTGATGCATTTTCTGCACTAATCTTAGATGCAACATTTTGATGGTTCTATTTACGGAAGGACCAACACACTGGCATCGGCAAGCTTCACATGCGTTTGCTCGATGTCGATCTGTTGGCTCACAATGGAGGACTCTTACATATCGTAACTATGAGAATATGCAGAAATCTACTTCTCCTTCTATTCTGCTTGCAAGTTCTACGTTTTGTTACTGCTGCACTGATTGGTCTGACAGATCACAGGTGACATCACCCCTTAGGCACACGAGGACAATTCGCTCTAGATAGGAAAGGGAAGATAAACACGTGACGGAGGAATTATGTATCATAGTGCAGTATTATGAGAGCTCCCAAGGTTCGAGGGACATCCCTTGTCACTCGTCACTTGTCATCATTTTTATGGGGTTTCAATTTGTTCTTCCGATGGGATACAAGATTCATAGTAAATGACTCAGTGACAGTTGTAGTTCGCAACAGGTGAAGGATAAGTTGCGGCGTTAATTTGCCTTTAGGCTCCACATGTCACTGAGGTCCACTTCTTTTTTAATTTACCCTGTCTGCTAAATCACTTCCTGTTGGAGTTCATTTAAAATGTCCCCCACCCCCAGATAAGTCGCTCCTCATCCAGAAGCAAAGAACCAGCGATGGTGTGACAGCGCCGCCCTGGTGGACGCTGGCATTCACCCTATCAGGGTATAATGTGGTCACTTAGATGCCATGTTGTGCCCAACCTGTTCCTTCTTCTGTCCCTTATCACGAGAGAGCCCTGTCAACCTGCTTGTCCTCGACCGAAAGGGCTGGCGAGGAGATTAGCGAATTAGCCTAAGTGTTTAATGGCTGACCGGCGAGCCCAGGGCAGGAGGATCCTTGGAGCGGTGATTGATGAGTGCCGTGTCTCTCCACGGCTGCCGAGCCCGTCACTCCGGAATTTATCTTAATTAGATCGGAAAGACCTGCCACGACAGTGAGGCTCAGGCGATTAAAATGAAAAACAGGAGGAATTACCGGTCAGATTAATCATAATGTCAGACTACAGCTGTAGTGCCGCTGTAATTTGCCACTCCAGTGAGTTATGTCAGCCAGAGCGGCGGCGGGGATGGGGAGAGCCGGTGGCAGCCATAGGGAGAGCGCCCGCGGAGGTCAGCTGACAGGAAGTGAGGTCATCGGGCAGCGTGACCCTGCTGATGGGTGTCAACATGTCCGCAGAACAGGCGAAGGCACACCCTGCCAGCCAAATTGTCCTCCATCCCCAGCTCCACTGTGTTACACGGTGTGTGATTACGCTATGAACTGCACCTCCTTTGCACTGCCGCACCTCCTGCAGTTCAGCAGTTTTGCCTCCATCCAGGCACACCCTCATCCCGCAGTCCTGTTGCCCCATCAGGATCCTTGGTGCTGAAGTTCTAGCAGCTCTTCAATGCCGTCACTGTCACCCTCGAGGGTCTTCAGGCAGCTTTGTCTCCATGCAGCAGAAATCCTTCTATGCCCGCCTTGGTCTTCTGGTCTTTGCGTGATACTACATGAGATTAGCCGCAGTCATGTCTCCACCTTTGAAAAGCTGGGCAGGCCACAGGATTGTCTAAGAGGGCCAGGGGGTGGACCAAGCTTTTTATTGGGGAGCCGGTCCTGTGCTATTCTTGTTCTGTGGTAAATCGCCATCTTTGTCACTTACCACTAGGGGCAGCAGTCAGCTCTTAAACAGCATGGTGCGGAAAGGCTGGTGCTTATTGTGACCGCTGGTGCTTTACGTGACCTCTGTACCATATAACACACACTAGCCTCGCCATTGTCCTCCCCCCCAGAGGAATCCTGTCGGCAGCCAGGCCATAACGACAGCAGCCATGGAGCCCATTGGAAGTCCCTCAGCTTTCGGGAACCCAGTATCCAGCCTGCAGGGGATCAGCGGGCAGCTGGTCACCAACGCACAGGGACAGGTAGGGGGGGAGGGGGGCAGGGGGAGTCACCAGATATAGAGACTTAGAAGCTCGTTATCACTGGGATATGACCTCTGACTACTGTTTCTCACTCATTGTGTCTGTGTGTGATTCTTTCTTTGTAATTGTGTCTTTCCTAAAATGCAGTGTGTCACTTTAAGTTTGTGGTTAAGGTTAGGGGTTAGTTTTAGTGTTAGGGGTTAGGGGTTAGTGTTAGTGTTAGGGGTTAGGGTTAGGGGTTAGTGTTATTTTCTACGGCCTAGGTGTTAGGGTTAGGGGTTAGTGTTAGGAGTTAGTGTTAGGAGTTAGTGTTAGGGGTTTGTGTTTGGGGTTAGGGGTTAGGGTTAGAGGTTAGTGTTAGGGGTTAGAGTTATTGTCTACGGCCTAGGTGTTAGGGTTAAGGGTTAGTGTTAGGGGTTAGTGTTAGGGATAGGGGTTAGTGCTAGGGGTTAGGGGTTAGGGTTAGGGGTTAGTGTTATTGTCTACGGCCTAGGTGTTTGGATTAAGGATTTGTGTGTGAGGTAGGGTTTAGGGTCCTGGCCTCACGATCTTTGAAGCCCAGGCTGGACAGATGTCTGATTACGCAGGAACACCCCCCTTTTAGGTCTCAGGGATGGGGGGGTTGGTGGGACGGCAGGTCTATCAGTTGCAGGCAAAGACATCACAGCGGGTCACGGCAGCTACATCAGAGGCAGCGAGAGACAGACTAAGCAGGATCGACCTGCTTCCCTCCAATAACTGGCCTACCCCCCTCCCCACACGCACACCCCCAGTGTGAGAGCGATACAGAGAAAAGGGACAGTGACCCAGATATGACAGGTGGCACTGTGGGGGTGGAGGCCTCCGAAATGGGGCTGATAGCATTTGCCAGCTTCAAGGGCCCCCCAGGTATGAATAAGTAATGAAGGAGAATTAAAGTGCTGACAGGCGCATTATTAGACAGCCTCTTCCTGGGGCTTGTTAATGAATAACAGGTGCACTGGTCTGCACCAGTACACAAACTGGTACTGGAAGCTGTGGCGAGCATCACCATCGGCTCCTCGGATCTGAGGGAAACTGCGATTTAATGCATCAAACTGCGAACGGGTGACCGTGACCGTTGGTGTGATCACGCTCGTGTTGCCTCTGTCACTCACACCCCTCTGTACTCCCGCCCATGGGCCAGATCATTGGGGCGATCCCCCTGCTACCAAACCCATCCAGACCCTGCGGCCAGCCAGCCAATGGGAGCATGGGCCTTCCGGTCCAGCCAATCATGCCCCAGCTGCTCACCAACACCAAAGGACAGATCATCGCCACCGTCATCGGCAATCAGATCCTGCCGGTCATCAACACTCAGGGGATCACGCTGTCGCCAGTGAAACATGAGCAGCAGGTAGGACCACCGGATGTCCAGCCTGCAAAAAACACACATGCATGGATGCATGGTCCACCCACCCATCCAGCCAGCCACCCATCCAGCCAGCCACCCACCCATCCATCCATCCATCCATTCATTACAGGTGGCACAATACCATTTTTTCTGATACAATACTAAAATTTTGAGTGTCTGCCGATACCGATCTGATATTTTTTCCCCTTTATCAACTACTAAGTATTAATTTAAATGAAATATTTATATCAGTACATTTCACTGGACATGGTACACTATCTGTGTTTCAGTATGCTAAGGATGTGAACATAAAACAACAGGCATGTCACGTTACGGGAGGAAATGTAACAGGATTTATAGAAGCCAGCTTCTTCGCTTCATTTAGTAATGATTTTCTTAAAAATTAACAGAAATATTTTTTGCAAGTGCAAACTGTGCAATGTGTAAATTAAATATAATAAAGAAATTATTCATGAAAATATCAATGTATACCTGGAAAAAATGCAAAATATACAATGGGGCACAGATACAACTTTTAAAAAGTAATTAAACAAAAAGAATACAAGTCTGAAGACATAGTTTGCATAAATTTTACTATCTTCAGGCGTAAGAAAAATCTGCACTGGCCTTAAATACACTGCATTATGCAATTTGGCTTTTTTCTTCCTTTAGTACTGTATTTGCACAAATCCAGATCAGTGCCATCTGTAGTATCTATCCATCCATCATCCATCCATCCATTCATCATCCTTCCTTCCTATCTATCTATCTATCTATCTATCTATCTATCTATCTATCTATCTATCTATCTATCTATCTATCTATCGATCTCTCTATCTCTCTTTGCATGCATGCAAGGGTCCATCCATCATCTATTGTCCATTCATCATCCTTCCTTCCTTCCTTCCTTCCTTCCTTCCTTCCTTCCTTCCTTCCTTCCTATCTATCTATGCATGCATGCAAGTGTCCATCCATCCATCCATCCATCCACCCACGCATGCTCCAGTAAGCAGTCATGGTATGATGTCCTGTATACGAATTTAAAATCCCTTGTCTCCTGAAACCCCCTGAGCTGATGCTGAGGTGTTGGTGTGTCTCTAGCCAATGAACATTTACAGCATAAACACCTTCCCGTCAGATTCACTGAGGGACACTGAGCCACCAAAAGGCTGCCAGCTTTACCTGCAGGCTTGAAGACACCAAAAGTAAAGGATCCTGTTGCTTCAAAAGCTGATCTGAGGCCTTATGCCACCAGCTCTCAGGAACCCGTTTTCGGTCCTGTCAACTCCCTGTTGTCCCTGTGATACTCGTGGAAGAAAGGGAGCAAACCCATGTCAGGTGGAGAGGATAGCCCTAAGAGGGGGCTGTGACATTCAGGGCACACCGGCATCAGGCCTGATCCAACACGTCACCATTTCACCATTTGAGTAAGAGGGACCTTCTCGAGGTCTTCCAGACAATGAATCAAATTCAGTTTGTCATCCTACCAAACGGAGCCTCTCGTGACAGGTCTCTGAATATAAACGCTTTCTGTGGAGGAAATTCTGTCAATTGACTGTGGGAGAAACTTCCTCTAGATGCTTTCTGTAGCCAGTCCATCAGCTGCACACACATGGAGCCCGAATGTCACCACAGCAAAGGTGAACTCTGAGGCACCTTCCAGAGCAAAGGCAGAAGCGTAGTTGGATGGAGAGTAGCTCTTACTGTATTCTGGGTAATTTGTTGCAAATATTCTGCTGCATGTCTGGCTCAGTTTAGAGCAGTACCAGTCAACCCATTTAGTGACATAGGCAGCCGCCTAAGGCTCCATCTTTTGAGCGGGTGTCGACTTAGCAACCCAGTTTCATTATGTCTAGGATGGGGGGGGGGGCTGTGAAGCATGGTTTCTAGTGCCCAAACATGGCTGCTGCCACACCCTGTCATGTAGTACCTGCATGTGGTACCTACATGTGGTACCTGCATGTGGTACTTGTGTATGAATCCTGTGTGCAGCACCTGTGTGTAGTACCTGCATGTGGTACCGGCATGTGGTATCTGTGTATGAATCCTGTGTGCGGTACCTGTGTGTAGTACCTGCATGTGGTACCTGTGTATGAATCCTGCATGCGGTACCTGTGTGTTTTACCTGCATGTGGTACCTGCATATGGTACCTGTGTATGAATCCTGCGTGCGGTACTTGTGTGTAGTACCTGCATGTGGTACCTGTGTATGAATCCTTCGTGCGGTACCTGTGTATGAATCCTGCATGCAGTACCTGTGTGTAGTACCTGCATGCGCTATCTGCGTATGAATCCTGCGTGTGGTACCTGTGTGTAGTACCTGCATGTGGTACTTGCATGTGGTACCTGTGTATGAATCCTGCGTGCAGTACCTGTGTGTAGTGCCTGTGTGTGGTACCTGCATGTGATACCTGTGTATGAATCCTGCGTGCAGTACCTGTGTGTAGTACCTGCATGTGCTACCTGTGTATGAATCCTGTGTGCGGTACCTGTGTGTAGTGCCTGTGTGTGGTACCTGCATGTGATACCTGTGTATGAATCCTGCGTGCGGTACCTGTGTGTAGTGCCTGCGTGTGGTACCATCATGTGTTACCTGTTTGTAATACCTATATGTGGTATCTGCATGTGGCACAGGCGTGTGATACCTATGTATGGTACTTGCATATGGTACCTGCATGCGGTATATGCATGTGATACCTGCGTGTGATACCTTACTCTGACAATTCAGGGTTTCTGTGGGTTTTACCTCAGGATAAGGACCCCCACCCCTCTGCTTCACAGCTGCCTCCAGCCCCGCAACGCCAGCCCGGCCCCCCTTCGTTTCAGGCCGGTCTTCTTCACCTCCCCCACGACCACGCTTTCTCTCCAAGTCCCATGCGTCAGGCCTCCTCTTCCTCTTCCTCCTCTTGCTCCTCCTCTCCCACCACTTGTCCCGCTTCTGGCCTCAGTGTCGGTCAGCTGGTGAGAGGTGAGTATCTGTGACTCCATGCGCTTCGCATTGCAGTCAGTGCAACCTGCAGGATGGGGGAGTGAGGGATGAAGTGTTTGGTGTATTTCACCAATAAGCAGCCGCAGTTATTGTGCATGTACATGATTAGGGATGCCACTGAGGCAACACACTCCCATCTCTGTAATGTTATTTCCTGTTATTTCCAGGAAAGGTGAAATATTACAGCAGCCTGTCTGTGGTTATGGAAAAGGGAACAGTGCCATATCCCTCCAGACAGTTCTAGAAAAATCCTGACCATTACTGGGAGTGATATTGACATCATAAAAAAGGTCGGACAGACTCGTCTCTGATGACGTTTGTTTGTTTGACTGTAATGAAGGGTGACGTTTTTCTGCCTGTCTCCCATCAGTGAGGCGTTTTTTAAGGCCTAACTGCTCTCTGTACATATTAGCCTTTGATGCTTTACTGTGAGAGTGAGTCATTCAGTCACATGGAGAGTGATTTTCTTTTCAATGAATGTTTCAATGAAAGGATTTTTATTCCCTCTAAGTATCAGCGTTTCTTTCAATCTGGAATTTCAGACAGACATTATTAAATTAAGTTTAGGTATTTTAGGGCAATGCAATGGGCCAACACCTCCAGAGTTGGGAGGCTGAATCCTGTGCGCTGTGATGGGTGGGCATGTCCAGGGTGTACCCCTGACCTGTGTTCCAACACCCCCCTGCCCCCCCAGGGAGCCTACCGAGGTTAACAGGTTGAAATATTGATGGATGGAGGGATGGATGGATGGGTAACTATATAAAACTAATTTGACGGAAATTAGCATTAGCACTTGAACGTTGACCACTTATCTGTCAGTAATTCTTTGTATAGCTTTGGTTTTGAGGCACTCAGACTTATGAAAAATGTTCTATTCCACTGCAGTTTTCCATAGCCACTTATCCACAAAAGGTTAACAGTCAAAAACATCATAAATTACCGCAGCTCGTCAACAGAAAGGCCCATCAGTTAAAATTGTTAAACAGTGTGTGAGGATTATAACCAAAAGCAATATTCTTCTGCCTTTGTTCTTTTGACAAAAGAGAATCATTTTGATTAGTTTAATCTCCGTCATGAACATGAAGTTCCTAACAGATATTGTATTTAAACTCTCCATCCACTTCTGCTGCTCTATGAGAATGAGGATATATTTGTTAGTACAATGGCATAGGAGAGAGTTTGATATTGGAGGGAACACAACTTAATAATTTAAATACGAAGGTCTCTTTATTGAGGTGGGTGAACGAAGCCAAATTAAACACTGGAGGGGGACACTCCTCCAAGCCCTACACCCCTTTAGTACTTTTGAAAATAGCTCAAAGGATCATACTGCAGGATCTCCAAACAGAGGACAATAGACTGAAAGCAGGGTCTGTGTATATGTACAGCCGTCCTCAGACGGGACATGTGTGTTCCAGACAGCTGCCTGTGAGTTTTACTATAATAACCACTACTAATTAATTTACCGCTGTACACAAAGCTGTTCATTTGTCCCGCATATATATCACAGTCACTCAGCTCGTCCCTAACGAGATGGATAAAAGAGGTGTGTTTCCTCACTCGAGAGTCGGCATGTGGAGGTGCTACGTGAATTCATGAGGTCGCCCCTCTCCAGACCCCCAGGTCGCCCCCAGCGAGGTAGACGGCGTCAGCCTGGAGGAGATCCGTGAGTTCGCCAAAGCATTCAAGGTCCGCCGCCTGTCCCTAGGCCTGACGCAAACTCAAGTGGGCCAGGCGCTGTCCGCTACGGAGGGGCCTGCCTACAGCCAGTCTGCCATCTGCAGGTAACATCGTGTAACTGTATCCTACCTCCATCGCACTGAGAACGTTGAAGGATTCGCTGCAATTATTTCATATTTTTGATGTATTTATTGTTCTGCATTAGTCTGCTTTCTCTATTTCAGCTTAATTTTAATTAAATATAAAAGAAGAGTAACAAAATAATGGGGAATCAGAGCCACTTTAACATGTGCAAGTAACATGGTCCAGGTGTTTATTTCATAAATACCAGAAGATCACATTGCACATGCCTGGTGGCTTTAGGAAGTTGAAAAGCCATAGGTCACATGACGTTCCTGCTATTAATTAGCTCATTTTAATGCGCTTTTAAAATGAGTGTATCCAGCAGATGGCTGCCCTGTTTACATACCCGAATGTCTGCATTGTTTTTGCAAGTTTCATCACATCTTAGTTTGGGGACATCAGGTTGAAGCTGCCTGAAATCCGGACCTTAAAATTGTGAGGGATGTCAATATCTCATACAACCTTCGAATATTTATGTCAGCTAAGGTTTCATTATTCCAGTGGAGAATCTTGAAGCTGGTGCCTCCCTTTCTGTTGAGAGCCCTTTACCTTCAGCACTTTGCTCTCTCCGGAGCATGAGGAACCAGCAGCTGCAGTCCCACACAGTACATCAATGTTTCCCAACCCGGTCTTCAGGGACCCACAGACGGTCCACGTTTTCGCTCCCTCCCAGGTCCCAGGGAGTTGGGAGGGATCAAAAACATGGACTGGCTGAGGACCGGGTTGGGAAACACTGCAGTAGATGTTAAAATGCCAGTATACTGCAGTAGACCTTCATACAGTGCCATGACAACTCCATGTGGGAAATGTATTTACATTAAACATTTTATGTTGGTCAGATTATTCAGGAACGTGGAAAGTTTTGAAAACATATCAAGGTGCATGCAGGGCATCCCGGGCCTGGTGGCGGTGAATTATTGAAGCTTTGAAAAAAATCATTTTAAATGCATTTTATGTTCATGCTATTCTGGGTTCCTCCACCAAAATTCCATGTTTCAAATGGAAATGTATTACTTTTGTTTGTTTAGCATATATAACAGGCACATTAATTGCTACATGATTTTATTTGGTCATAAAGCTCTGATAGACTGTTAACGTGTTAATGTATTTTAATAATAACATATGAATTATATTTTTATGCATATTGTTCCTGTCTCTGTGTATGTCTTGATATAATGGGCCAAATATTCACATGCTAAAGTCAAATTGATCAATTATGATTTATGCTTTTCTTTTAATCCAAATGCTTTACATATAGACTGTGATATCATGCCTTATTAGCTTGTGATGTTTATGGTCACTGTTGGCTGGTGGGAGGGGAACCATAGTTTCTAGTTCTGGGGCTGTACCTGTGATGTGCGCATGGCTCGTGATGACTTCCTGCTGCACCATTGGCCTCTTCCGATAGCCACAGCATGCAGGGCATCCCGGGCCTGGTGGCGGTACCCTAGTAAGACTGTTCTTCTCTCAATTTCCCCCCCCAGACACACCATCCTGAGAAGCCACTTTTTCCTACCGCAGGAAGCCCAGGAGAACACTATAGCTAGCAGTCTGAGAGCCAAACTGAACCCTGGCCTTTTATATCCTGCCAGGTTTGAGAAGCTGGATATCACCCCAAAAAGCGCACAGAAGATTAAGCCCGTTTTGGAGCGCTGGATGGCCGAGGCTGAGGCCCGGCAACACTCGGGAATGCAGAACCTGACCGAGTTTATCGGCAACGAGCCGTCCAAGAAACGCAAGAGGAGAACCTCCTTTACACCGCAGGCACTGGAGATCTTAAACATGCATTTCGAGAAAAACACGCACCCCTCCGGCCAGGAGATGACGGAGATCGCGGAGAAGCTGAACTACGACCGCGAGGTGGTGCGAGTCTGGTTCTGCAACAAGAGACAGGCGCTTAAAAACACGATCAAACGGCTGAAACAGCCAGAAATCGGGGCAGGCCTCAGCGTGGACCACATCACTGACTCGCTCATGGAGACAGCGGAGAAACTCCCTTAAACATGGGATTAACCAGTGACCAAAAAATGCAGAGACTCCAGGGCCATGCCAGGATGGGAACCATAGATTTGGCATTGCAACGTCTCTCTTTTTTCGAAGAAAGTCAAAAATATCAGTGGACAGCTTTTTGGTGATAATGAATGAAACGTATTAAGTACTTTTTATGTTTAAAATATATCTGTGAAAATGTAAATCAGAAAGCTAGTACTTCTGTTAATATTAAGTATGCAAAAATACTTTGATAACCTGTTTTAAGATTATGGAAGATTACAACTGTAGTCTTTGTAGAAGTCTTGCATAAGGAGTTTAGTTTGATAATCAAATTTTGTTTAAAAACCAACCAACTGCAAACCAAAGTCTAGCTACTAAGTCAGATGTTACTTACACACCTACTTTTTATGTGTATATGTCTTCTAAATTTCTACATTTATACTGATGGAAAACAGACGATGACTAATGTAGGGGGCGGCGAAACCGCTTGAAACATTTATTTAACGTTTCGTTGCACTGTTGCTTTGCTATTTAAACTGATTTTTTATACGAATGCAGTGAGCTTAACTGAACGGCCAACGGCAACTGTTTTTGCGATTTTTTAAAAATGTTTTTCCTTTCATTGGTTTCTCCCAAAGATTTCAGCTGCTGTAAGCAATCATTCCATTCAGCAGCGCGTGCAGTCTGGCCTGTATCTGGATTGTTTCTCCCCCCCCCATCTTTCTGTTTAATTACCTGAGGCAAATACGCAGAGTGGTAATTACTCCTGTGCAGCAGATCCCCTGCTATCTTGTTTTTTCGTTGAATAGTTTCCTACAAGGTATTGATTAGCTTATGAAACTCTTTGGGGAAAATGGATGTGGATTTGCTGCAGTTTTTGATGATCACATGTGCGGGAAGATGGGTCAACCAAAAAAAACATCTATGACTCTACTGACCCGCGAAGAAGTGACCCCAAGCCGAAAGCAGCACCTGCGTCTTTTCTTATAATCACTGTATCTCTAACCACATGTACAGTTCCGGGAATGAAGAAGGATCCCGCTGGTGCCCGTCTGAACAGAATCGCAATAGCGGCTGTGAGTCTCCTCTCCTTTAAAACATTTATAATGTCACTCCGTTTATAAACGCTCGCCTGGGGTCAGAATGTACCCGACCGGTGCTTTGTAATAACATGCGTGCAGTTAGCGGAGAAGCGGGACTCGCATGATTATTTTACAAATGCATTTAGACATGATCAATTATTTACAATGAGCAAGGCAGTCTGGCCGCAGGAACCCTCCGCTGTGTTTCTGTGTTCCTGCGAAAACACATCAGACCCGAGGACCTCAATGAGAATGCTTTACTGTACACCCCATACAAATAGGCCTACATTTGATGTGAACGTATTGTCATTAAATGTGTCAGACTCTATTAGCTTGACCCTGCAAGAAAAGTGGCGTTTTACAACGTTATCAAACGTGTGACCATGTCTGCCGTTTCACATCTGTTTGTCTTTCAGCGAATCCGTCGGTTAAATTATGATTCACTGTTTGTTTCTTATTTCCAAAGTTATTTTGTATGAACATTGACCTTTTTTATTATTATGTTATACAAGTATTTATTTTAAATGTAAATAAAGATTTGTTTTTGTTCCAGTGAATATTTTAATATTGTCATAGCAAGGCAGGCACTTGCTGTTTGTAAATGTATGGCTGTTTCTTATCCGTTTGCATTAATGTGTGTAATCCTTGTACGTGCAGGGTGGCAGTAATCAGGAGGACTGACGTGTTTTGGTTCAACCTCTTTCCTGACTTCACAACACAGTCATTATCTAAGCGCAGGTAGCTGCATAGCCGTGTGCTGCAGGTGATACGCTGTCAGTCTGCCACTTCTGATGCTACACGGATTCCTTTCCATTCCCATTTCCAGTTGGTGCTGGAGGTGCAGTAACAGTATTCCTGGCAGCCCAAGATGAGAATTTTCGTTTTACAGGGTGACTTGGCAAGATTCATTAATATTTATAAGAGGGGCTATTTGATTGGCCGGTGAACTCAGTCTAAGACATTCACTGGCCAATCTGGTAGCGCCTTTCTTATGAATACAGATGATTGTTTTTTAATATCCCTGTAAAATGAAAATTAGCACCTGGGATTCCTTGCTAGTTTGTGCGCTACTTTCAGTTTATGTATAATCCAGTGAGCAAGCTGACCAGTTTCAGATGTTCAGCTGCTAATGCTGCACATTAAAGAATAATATTTTACTTAAGTTATTTTCATGGCTAATACAAAGCAAATGACTCGTGTGAAAATTTCCAAAGACTAGAACACTATTATCATCCAGCAGCCAAGCCCGACAGAATGACTCTCACCTCCCCTGGTTACTGAAACCTACTTTCAGTCTCTGTGGGTTGTTTTATTATCTTGTTTCAGTCACTTTATATCTGTGGTGTTTTATATTTACAGAGTGTAATAGTAAACAGACGAAATCCACAAAACAAAAATACACGAGAATCTTTAGAGACAAGAATATGAATGATCTTCAAGAAATTGTTTTATCATGGTGATATTTTATGCTTTATGAATCTGCGCCTTGTCTTTGAGGAAAATATAACTTTATGCCACTTCTGTTCAAATTTCTTCTGGAAATCTGTGGTCAGTGGGATTTACCCATTCAGCTTACAGTAAATTACTGCTCATCTGCTACACGTTTGCAGTGGATAGAATTTTTGTGCTCTACAAATTGTCAGTTCTTTATATATTTATATATTGTTATGCAATGTTATATAACTGCATGTATCCTTGTTGTCTTCTGTCGATTTAATTTCCGATCAACATTCATATGTTCTGATATTTTCAGCCTTTTCTGATGCCGTGACTTTTTCCCAAATCCAGAATAGGGACAAAAGTATTGGGACACCTGCCCATTACATCTAGAGGAGCTTTCATGACGCCCCATTCTAAAGCCATAGACATCAACGTGGAGTTGGCTCCACCCCTTTGCAGCTTTACCAGCTGCTACTCTTCTGGGAAGGCTTTCCACAAGATTTTGGAGTGTGTCTCTGGGAATTTTTGCCCATCCAGAAGAGCATTTGTGAGGCCAGGCATGGATGTTAGACATGAAAGCCTGGCTAGCAATCTCCGTTTTACTTCATGGGCATGGGGCTGAGGTCAGAGCTCTGTGGGAACCAGTCAAGTTCTTCCACACCAGACTCACGCAACCATGTCTTTATGGATGTTGCTTTGTGCATTGGGGCACAGTCATGCTGGAACAAACTGTTCCCACAAAGTCAGAAGCATAAAATTGCCCAAAGTGTCTTGGTATGCTGAAGCGTTAAGAGTTCCCTTCACTGGACCAAAGGGGCCTAACCCAACCCCTGAAAAACAACCCCATACCATTATCCCTCCTCCACCAAACTTCACAGTCGGCACAATGCAGTCAGGCAGGTAACGTTCTCCTGGCATCTGCCAGACCCAGATTCATCCATCAGACTGCCAGACAGAGAAGCGTGATTCGTCGCTCCACAGAACACATTTCCACTGCTCCAGAGCCCAGTGGTGGCGTGCTTTACACCACTACATCCGACGCTTTGCATTGCGCTTGGTGATGTGAGGCTTGCATGCAGCTGCTCGGCCGTGGAAGCCTATTCCATGAAGCTCCCGGTGAACAGTTTTTGTGATGGGGATAATGCCAGAGGAAGTTTGGAACTCTGCAGTTACTTAGTCAACCGAATATCGGCTACTTTACGCACTATGTGCCTCAGCACTCAGCGACCCCGCTCTGTTAATTTATGTGGTCTGCCACTTTGTGGCTGAATTTCTGTTGTTACTAAAAACTTCTGCTTTGCAATAATACCACTTACAATTGACCTAGCAAGAACGAAATTCCACAGACTTATTACAAAGGCGGCATCCTATGACAGCACCACACATAAATTCACTGAGCTCTTCATAGCGACCCATTCATTTACAACTGTTGCAAAGAGTCTGAATGAAACACCTGAATTCAATGATTACAAGGTTGTGTCCCAATACTTTCGTCCATATAGTATGTCATGTACACAGCAAGTATTGTGGACAAATACCCTGTCAAACATAAGTCTGATTCTGTTCAGTATTATTTTATGTGTATTATCAGTGAATGTAATTATTATAGTTAAACGCACATTTTCAGGAAAGTTAAGATGATTTACACGTGACTGTACATTTCACAAGCAACTGAAACGACTGAAATATCAAAGTATTTAAAAACTGGTTGCAAGAAGCCAGAAAGGTCCAAACCGAATTTTATTGCACTTAGTAATAATGGCGTCATTGTTTCACCCTCTTTTGTTGATTGAAAGGTTTCATTTGTTTTGTGTTCTCCTCGTTGAGGACTTTCGAAGAGGTGTGGTAAACTCTGGTGCTCGTGCGTAGCTGTCAGCTCACATAATGAATCTGCACACGTCTCCTGGCAGCATTTGTACTGAGAGTAACAAAATGTTAAACTCATTAATCTCAACAGATGGGCAGCTACCTGTTTACACACCTAACCTGTTTTACTCAACGGAATTCTAATCGGGTTACTGCCGAAAAACAATCGTTTGTACTTGCGAGTGATGGAAATACGAAATGGAGAAATAATATCAAGGGGCTGGTATATAGAACGAGAAAACCGACAATGGTGTTTTTAGTACTTAGAAATCAGACCGTGTTTTAATCATGTTAGAACAGCGAATCTCCCTTGTCTTTCCGTCCTTTGTGTGTCTCTCTTTGATCACCCATTTATGTTCGGATATGAAGGACTCCATGGCAATACTGAAACCAAAACAGGAAGCAAGTGCACCATCTTTTCTCTAGCTGGACCAAAGCTCGATCTACTGTAGTCACAGTATATGCACACTGTACAGATATGGCTTAACGTGACAATCCTGCAATATGAATTGCTGTTTAAAAGTTTAAGATGTATCAATAGACAAATAGCAAAGGACTCTTACCTCAGTACCCAGTAGGCAATGACGCATGACACGTGATGTAGACATTCAAAACGGAGGTAAATGGACATTTTATCGGTACGTTTTGGTAAGCAGTGTTGTCAGTGTGAGGGGTGCGTTTAATCACACCCGAAAGTCGTGGTTGTCTGCATTGTTTTCTTCTGTGAAATTGTTTCCCAGATTCGTACGGTGCCGTTGAAGTATTTGCTGTCGTGTTTCTTTGCTTGATTTCTCTCCATTCTGAAGTTTACGCTGCTTAACGTTCAGTCAGCAGACAACGCTTTTGTGATCTAAATGACAAAAGACTCAACACAGGTTTGTTTAAACGTATATTTGCCAGAGGTGGAAAGTTTACGTTCAGAAAGTACAAGTCCAGCCAAGATTTCATTTCAGTTAACCAGCTGAGTATTCTGGGAATGTTACTCTTTATCGGCATGGTGGTGCAGTGGTTAGCACTGTCGCCTCACACCTCTGGGACCCGGGTTTGAGTCTCCGCCTGGGTCACAT
>JAODJX010000083.1:7577387-7588042 GCA_026776945.1 Isichthys henryi
GACCCAGGCGGAGACTCGAACCCGGGTCCCAGAGGTGTGAGGCAACAGTGCTAACCACTGAACCACCATGCCGCCCCTGGGCCATATTATACCATCATGAAATGTGTTATTAATACGGTTATTCTTTTCTTTAAAATTCTCTTATCTGCCGCCTGGTCAGTATCCTTATGGCATTTTCAACGAGAGTATTAACAAGAGGAATTTACAAAAGCTTGCGAAAAAACATTGCTTTAAAATTGTACGGTAATATCTTTATTTCTTTATTTAGGAACTATAGATGACAGTACTTTTGTTATACTAGGGAGGTTATATCTGTGCGAACCCAAGGCAGCTGGGAATTGTAGTTTTTTATGTAGAACGTATGCCGAATTACTCCTGAACATCCGGTCTTTTAAACGCCAGTTTCCGGTAACAGCCGGCGCCTACAGTGGAGTATCAGTGTCGCCTAAAAATATCGATATGCATTTGCATTCTTCTGCGGATTAAGTTTACATCGTATAGCTAACAAACTGAAGTAGTGCGTGTCGCTGAATCCTGTATCGCCAACCGACGTGCAAACTAATATCAGACTTCTGGCGGGGTCTCTTGGTAAGTTAATCAGTTATTGTCGTGGGCGAGATGAAGTTAGACGATGGCTGGTGAGCAGCTTAAGAAACGAAACATTAGCCTTTGAGGATGCTGATGGCGGCCGATCCATAGAGGCCCAGGAACGACCGTGTCTGAGTGCAGGGAGAAAGCAAACGCCCAGGTGCCGACGACTGCAGCGCTAGGCCGCTGTCAGGTATAAGTCTCCTGTCCGGTAAGCCGCCCGTCCTGTTTGCTGCCTGCGCCTTCATCATTGTTTTGTTATACACGAGTGGCCAAAACTGGAAATGTCTAGCATGTTTGACATTACGCTTTAAAAATTAATGCACGAATATTGACAATAATGTTTCTAAACAATCAAAGAATGTAAGCAAGACAAAGTAAAAAAGTAAAATAAAAAGAACTTGCAGTACGCGTATAATAAAATATATATTACGGGGGGGGGGAAGTATCCAAAAGCTTGTTTAAACGAAAAAGTTTTAAGATTACGATTAAAATTCTCCGCTTGGATCAGCTGCATTTAGGAAGATTATGTGATAACCTTATGGCAACAGACGGTAAGGCACGTCGCCACGAGTCTTTAACTCATGAAACAACTAACAGGCCTTTTCCCTGAGGTCTGCGCGCTCGAGTGGTTTAATAATTTTCAAGGTGATCTGTAAAATACTTCTGGGTTTGACTATGAGCCATGTAGGTTATAATTGGGATCGTAAATCATGATGTGATTACAAATATCATAGATTGGATGATTAAATAAGTAACTGGTATAAAGTTATGCAGTCGCTAAAAATTGGAATTGTTTCCACAATTTTGGCCACTAGTGTGTATTAACATTTAATTTGTTTATTGAAACAATCTGGCCAGTGGAATGTAGCCTGTTTAACACTTTTTTTTTGCTAAACACTGCCATTTCCATTTAACTTTATTATTCAAGTGAATTGAAATATGGGCAACTGTAATATCAAGCCTGGTATTTATGAATAGTTGTTTAATTTTTGGACATAATGTTGTATAATGAGTCATTCCATTTTAATTGCGAAAGAAAATGATGGTCATTATTGATATACCACAGTACCCAGTACACAACAACAAAATGTGTCCCCTGCATTTAACTCGTATGTCATTGTGTGTCATAGCAGTGGGCAGTTAATGCAGTGCCAGGGAGCAGTGTATGGGGGCTGCGCCTTGCTTGTTGGGGATCTGAAGCAGTAACGTTTCCATCATAAGCATTAGGCCACCACCACAAATGGCCTCTGCATCACCAATTTTATTTTGATAAAAAATGGAATGTGAGTTACGCATAATTTCCAGAGATTAGAATTTGTTTATTTTTTTACAGCTGCATAACTCACCTATAGCTAGTTAGAAAGCCCAGAGGACTTTTTCGTGGTATTGTCAGATTTTAACTTTTGGATAAGTCTAAGTCTAATCTCTCAAATTGCATTTTCACTACTTTCAGTTTATTTTTTCAATATGAAGAACGCAAAAGCCGTACTTGGCAAAACCGGTCTTGCTAACTTGCCATCCAAGAATGAACTTGGAGCTCAATGAATCATGGAATTAATCTCATTTGGCAAGCATGTGACCAATGCATTCTTGATATTTCGGGCGGGGCAAGAATGACATCAGGGGATTTTTACCGTCCTCTGTGTACTTCTGTTCTTGAGTATTGGTAGACGAGAACATAAGTTTGGTCACGTACGCATATTGAGAAATACCCAATGATGGACTTGGAATAAGAAGTTGGCTTTTATAGTGAAATACATTTGCTGGGTCATGGATACCCAGGAGGGCGGCGCAGTAGTTTGCGCTGCTGCCTCACAGCAGTGAGGTCCTGGGTTCGGACCCGGTTCCTTTCTGTGTGGAGTTTGCACGCTCTCCCCTTATTCGTGTGGGTTTTCGCCGGGGGCTCCAGTTTCCTCCCACGGTCCAAAAGCGTGCAGGATAGGTAGATTGGTGTGCCTAAATTGGCCCTGTAGCTTTGTGAGTGTGAGTGTGTGCTCTGCGGTGTGTTGGTGACTGCCCAGGGTTGCTTCCTGCCTGCACCCATTGTTCCCGGGATAGGCTCCGGTCCCCCCCGTTACCCCAGTTGGGATTCTACACAGGAAGATTCAGGGAGGCCAGCGTTTAAAAGGATTCAAGGGTTTTAAAGTCAGGCTGTAACCTGTAGTGAAACGCAAGATGGACAACTAACTAACATAAAAATACTGAAATGCAAACAGACAAAAAGGTAACAGCATAATAAATGTAATAAATAATGGACTATATTATACTGGGGGCTCAAAATGAGATGTGCAACACAGTTCAGATAAAGTGCAAGGTGTATAAATGTGCAGTAGGGTTAGCTTATAACCATTTATAAGATGCTTATTACCTTGATGGCTTGAGAGTCGAAGGTTCTCACTGAGAGAGGTCCTTACCAGCAGAAGTGACTGATAGAGGTAGTTATTTGGGTGGGTTGCACCCCTGCTGATTTTAGCAGCTGAGCTCCTGCATTGTCTGAGGTAAAGGTCTTGGAAGGGGAGAGGCATTCAGCTGAAGGTACCACCCTGTAAAGCTTTGAGGTCCAGGGTAGAGGAATGACCAAACTGGGCTGTGATTCCTATGGTGAAGATGCTCTCCAAAAGCAAGGTGGCGAACACCCTTATATATTTTATAAAAATGGCCCAAAGTGTAGCTTAAAGTGTGTAAATTGTTTTGAAGGACCTTCCAGAAAATGACTCCTTCGTCTCACAAGCCGACGTGGTTTGCAGGCCACATCACACCCATTCTGCTGGTAAAGAGAGGAAGAGACACAAATGCAAAGTCTCTGTTCCATTAGTGAGACTCGCGGTCACATCACCACCACATTTGGGATCTTTTTAATTTAAAAAAATAAATAATAATAAAAAAAAACACCATTTCTTTGCTAGGTCATTTATACGCCAAATTTAATCAAAATCAAATCTGCCGAAGCACAAACTTTTTTGTAATTGATTTTGTGGGCCAAAGCACTGGGTTTGAAGAAAAGCGAAAACGCTTTATTTAATAAGGCATCAAGAAGTATTTTATTATTATGTAACACTTGTAATAAAGTCTCTATGCAGTGTAGAGGATCCCAATTTAAAATGACAAAGTAGCATAGAAATAAAACTCCCAGTTTTTCAGCCGTATTTAGCTTGCTAGCGATTGTACGTTATGTCGCATTGTATTTTGATTGTATTTTCAAAAGCAATGCTGTTCTGGTATTTTGAAATCTTGATAACCAATGAGCTGGGTATGTTGGTTGTGGGGTACTGGCTAATTTTGTTCCTAAAATATCGAAAAGCCACGGTATACTATTAACTACTTTAAATCTGTTCCAAAGGTTTATCTATCAATGTTATCGATTATTTGTTGCAACCCACGTTCATGACATTTTCTGTTTGGAATGCACAGTGAAATGAACGGATGCATTTTTTTGACACGGATGGAATCGATGATCGACACGAAAAAACATGCTAATTCTGGCTTTGAGTTGGTTATGGCTGTTGCTGGGGATGTCACTTAAATCTTTAGTTTGGGAACGTTTTGGTTACCCAATAAATTATCCTGGAGACACTTGAGAGAGTAGTTGATAAGAGATATCTGCGAAGACTGTGTGTCAGTTCTGTTATACTGAACTCTGATATGTTGCTGGAGACACATCCAATATATTAACTCATTTGAGACGACATCATCAGAGTGTGTGTACGACTGGAGCAGGGCAGAAACAGCTTCTGGAACTTGGTCTTCTGTAGCATCTAAGGCGCTTTTGGCAGGAAATCCAAACCAAGCTTACAAAAAGGAGAGAAAAAAGCAACTACAGTTATATCAGTATTGCACCAAACTGTGAAACCAAGTCTGAGGTCTGTACCTAACTGAATTTCTTTGAATGTTCCATTTAATATTGATTCCTCCCTTTGCCTTAGTCGGAGAGCAGGATTGGAGAGAGATGTTGGCATGGTGGAGACCTCTGCCGACGTATGGGATGAAGGTGACCACATTTTGCCCCTAAAGAATGGCGCCATAAGCTGCACGTCCCCTTCTACAGAGGTTGTGATGATCGAGGACCCTTACACCAAAGCAGAGGACGAAGCCGTAGTCAACCAGCAGCAGCATCTGGAGCACAGGCAAATTGCCGATAGACCCAAAGACCAAGCCTGTCCAGGAACCTTCCTAAACTCTAAGCTTCTTCAGGATAAGTCCTCATTCTGTAGCGAGTCCCAAGCGGGGACTCCCAGTGAAAGTGTCCACAGGCTGGCCGACTCAGAGCATATCTATCTAGCAATCCCTGGGTGAGTTTGTAATGCTTCTGCCTGGAACATTTGGGGACTTCTGGCTAATTTATTTTCTGTGGATGCCAACATCTGGTCTTTACATGTCAGCAGGAACCATTTTTATGATGATTTTTCATGTCCCATAATGGACTTTTTTTTGAAAACACACATTCAATTGATTTTTGTATGTGTTTTGATGTCTAACATACACTGAGGAGCCAAAACATTACAACCACCCGCATGTGAACCAAATAATGTTGACTATGTCATAAAAAAGGTGCTTGTGAAGATCTGGGATATATTACACGGTAATATTCGGTGCTAGTAGTTGATATGTTGAATGCAGAAGCAATGGGCAAGCATCAAGACCTGAGTGGCTTCGACAAGGACCAAATCATTATGGCCGGATGACTGGGTCAGAGCATTTCTGAAACTGCAAGGCTTGTGGGGTGCTCTGTTAGTCATGATCAGCTCCGAGGAGCGAGAAACCCTGACCTGGTGGCCAAGACTCGTTGATGCAGGAGTCAAAGTCACTTAGATCTTTACGCTAGTCGATTCAAATAAAGATTTTGTGGGGCAAAATCTGTTCATCTTAAACATAAAACATTTTTTTCCATTTTAATGATCACGTGGGCCAGTAAAAATAGCTCAGAGGGTCGGCTGTCGCCCACGTCTGGCTTAGGGTGAATGTGATTACAGAGAAAAGGTCCTTCATACATTTTTAAAGAGACATTACCTTTGGATTTTACGCTGATGAATTTGCGGAATCTTAATATTGGCTGAATTTTATTGGCTGGTTGTCATATGGGTTGAGCCCTGATAGGCTGCATCGAGAAGCCATTCATTTAGAAAGTGTCACGATGGCGGTACATTTATAATGAAAGTCAGAGGGAGTTGTGTCTCTGGGAAATTCCAGAAGCATATGTGTGTCGAATTAACGAATTTCTGACTATTTGGCAATATCAGGAGCCCAGGTTTGAAATTCTGGGACTTGCGTGCAGTCAGTGAATGGTTCGTTGTGGGGGGACTCTGGTCAGCGGATCCTTCAGCCTTACAAAATGAAATCGCTGCGGTATTGTTACGTATTTGCCATGTTTGAGCGGTTGATGTCTTCGCAGGAATGTGGGTCTTGGCGCCGACATGCGTCAGGACCAGAAGCCGAACCCGACCGTCTGGCCCGAAAAGGCTGGAGATTCGGCCAGCACAGGCCAGCGGGAGAAATGCAAATGCGGGCCAGCAGAGGGCCTTGGTGCCAATGGCTCGGGTTCCACCAGCAGGGCTGAAGTCAAGTTAAAAGAGAAGACCACAGTTGGACAGAGGTAACTAATGGTGAGGTGCGCCTGTATTTCCACTAGGGGGCACCCCATGACCCCACTAGCAAGGATCTGCGCTGTTTGTACTGTTTAACCTGCTTACTTTGCCCTTTGAGACTTGGGAATAACTTAGTCACTGTCATGAATTTTCTTTTACCAGCTTTTAAACAGCTGTCTGAAATGGACACATCCTCCATATCACAATGGCAGATTGTGGTGAATTGATGCTTTGCAGCAGGTTACTATTAAACAACCATACCAGTCTTTACTGGACTTTGTTAGGCTCACACCAGTCCAGTAATGTGGTGGTAACTGGGAAGAGCTGTATTGAAAGTGGTATTCCTGCACTGGGCGGCTGGTTAGGGTTAGTGCCTTTGAAAGTGTTTTAATGAAGGCTAGTGTGCTGTATTATGAACAGTTAGGGTGCCTTTCCACCGCACCCAGTACCGTACTTTTGGTGGTTTCACTTTTCCTTTGACTTGTGGTTGAGTACCAGTACCAAAAGTGTCAAACCAGTTGGGAGACGACTTAGATACTTCGGTGCTTTGGGGGAGGACTTGAAATGATTTGTTTGTCGATTGGTTATGCAAATAGCCTGCCGCTGAAACACAATGCAAACACCGCCTTGAAAACAGTTGCAAACTCAGAAAATAATGATAAAAAAAGAATAGCAATTTGGTCGTAAGAATATATACGACAAAAAGATGCAGGTGGCATGACTAGAAATGAAAAGTATGGTACCTGGTGCAGTGGAAAAACGCCCTTAGTAACTAACCTTTGTGTTTTTGTTCATATCCACAGTGAAGCCAGTAAGAATGATAGGGCCACGAGTCCCCAGGAGGGGCTGTCTGGGACAGGGAAGCCGCTGCTTCCGAAGGACGTTACCCCAGGGCAGGATGCTGGGAAGGGCACAACAAGAACAGATAAGGGGGCTGCGCAGGGCAACCTTATCCAATCCCAGGCTAAAGGCCCAAAGGACTCAGCCAGCCAGAGCCATCCTGCGCTGGTGGATGTAAAAAGAGAACCAATGAAGGCCGAGGATAGCATTGCTCCAACAGATGACGACAATGGGTATGCATGTGCTGTGACTGTTATTTATGCCAGCTGGGGAATGTATCAGAGTGATGAGGCAAAGTCACATGTCTGGTCTCATGCTCTGAGGTTTTTGAACATTTTCCTGGGTGATTCTCATGGATCGGCTCTGCAAAGCCAGTATCTTGCCCGTTTTGGTTCTCGGGTTTCTGATGTCATCCCCTTGACCCATCCCTGCACTGCCTTTATTAAAGCTTACTTGGTGAATCTCCCTTTTTCATCCTTAAACACTTGTATCTCGGCCTCCTGTAGGGAAGTGGACCTGTACCGGGCGGCTGAGGAGATTGAGGAGGAGCGTGACAGGCGGTGCAGAGCACGGGAGCGACTCTCCGGTGAGCAGCGTGGGTACCGTCCCTGGGTGTCGTGGGCTGCTGACGGGACTGGTTAGGATGGATATCTTTTACAGGCGTATCTATGAACCAGCGATTGGGGGAGATCATGTTGGCTGACTGTCACGCCGGCTGACGGTTACGCCGGCTGATGCTTATGCCGATTGACTGTCACGCCGGCTGACGGTTACGGTGATTGTGTTCTTCCTCCTATAGGTGACGCAGCCCCTACGGACCAATGCAGCGTGGCACAGGTGGTGTGCCTGTTGCACTACAGTGAGAGAGAATGGAGGGGCAACACAGCCAAAAGCACCCTCATCAGAAAGGTGAGCAGGATCCTACTGGGACCCTGGGTGTCCTGTGACCCCCTGCCGCCCGCCCCCCCAGGCTCCTGCTTCCTGCTGCACCTTGTAATTGCCAGCATTTTCTGCTCCATCCCCAGGGTTACGAGGTTGTCTACCAAAGATTCCAAGGCCTTCGGCGAGTGAGGGGGGATAATTACTGCGCCCTGCGGGCCACGCTCTTCCAGGTACTGTGTCACCACCAGCCTCCTGATTGGCTCCGGCAGAGAGACATCACCCAGGTGCGTTTGTGGCAGCCATCGTGGCAAACTCCTCAGCTGGACCAGCCCCCCCCCTTACGCTTGAAACCTGTTGTTTCTGGAAGCCCCCTCAGGAGTGTCTCTGTTGTAGTGGCCATTGGAGTTGCTGGAACAGGAGGATTTAATCAAACTTTGGAGACTCCCCCTGGACCTTAAGGAGCAGGGTGGGTTTGGCTCCACCACAGTGTGTCTGAAGTACTACCTGGACCTCCTTAAAAAGAAGGTACACCCTCCCCGGCCAGCCAGGTTGCACCCATGAGATCTGCATTTGGGGGTCATTAGGGACCTCTGTGTCTGTCAATCCACACTCCTGTCTCATGTGTGGCTCAGACCCTCGACATCCTCCGTATCGTATTCCTGTAAGGTCAGTTGGCATTGGGTCGTCGTCTGGCATGTCGTGTTCTGACGCCATGTCTCTGTGTCCAGTGGCAGCACGCAGCGCAGTCGCGCAGCATCGCCGAGAAGCAGCAGACGTTAGAGCAGGTGTTCCAGGGCGGCACGTTGGAGTACGGGCTCCTGGAGGCGGTCAAGCTCCTCATGCTGTGCACGGCTGTGGAGCTGCACGGCTGCATGCACAGGGGCGACCCCGTACCCGACTTCAGCTGGCTCCTGTTCGCCCGCGACTCCTCCAGTTGTCCACGGGCGTTCCTCACCAACCATCTGAGTCTAGTGGGCTTCAGCGGCGGCCTCGAGCAGGTCAGCCTCCCGTCTGCGGGGCCAAGTTCTACCACGCAACGTCACAATGAAGGGTGTGTCTGAGTCACAGAGGCAGCTCATGAGACCCGAATTGGCATGTCCCAAATCAGCACGAACTTGTACAGCGTAACTGAGTCAAACAGTTATAACCTTGTACAGGTATATTTGTGTTTTTGTTCGTGATCTTGCTGGGAAATCTTGGGCGCCTGCGGTTGAGTCCTGCCTTTAGGGCTAGACACACACAGATTTGCGTGTTTGTCTTTCTTTCCGCACCCTCTCTGCGGCTCACCGCACGCTGCCCTGCTGAGCACACCCTCCCATCAGCCCTGCGGGCCTGTCGGAGAGGCGCACAGTCATTTCAAGGTCCTCCCTGTTAGTCTGCGAGTTGCACCTGTAGCACAGGCCTGGCTGCTCCTGTCCTCTAGGGGTGTGATTCATGGTATGCTCTTCATGTTTGGGCAAGTGATGCTTTTACTGATGTAGCTAACTGGTAGACTGATAGGTCAGACCTGTTACTGTAGCTTCTTTCGAGCTCTTTGCCAGTCAATGTAAGAGCCCATTATCTGTTAAATTCAGTGAGCAGATTCTTGCCACCGTTCTGATTCGATCATTCAAATAATGAAACCTGCCACCAGCCCCATAGAATTACTCGTCCACTGAAACGTGGCCTCTCTTACAGGTGGAGATGTTTCTCCTGGGCTACACCCTGAAGAGCACCATCCAAGTGTATCGTCTGTACAAGGCCCAAACGGAGGAGTTCATCACCTATTATCCCGATGACCACAAAGATGACTGGCGGCACGTGTGTCTCGTCACTGAAGATGACCGTCACTACAACATTCCTGTGGTCAGGCTGGATGGCGCCAACTCACAGGAGCCCCGGGGCGCCACCTGCACTTCTCCAAAGAAGCTTTCTCTGTGAATGACATACTACTGATGGTCACCAGACCTGCAGAGGAGGTGGACACTCAAGCAATTACTGACTCTCGCGTCAGTAAGCAACAAGACTACTTTGTGACTCTTGTGATATTGGGAATAATGAGGAAGAATTGGTTTGCAGATGTTTGTTTGGGATGGTGAATACTGCTGATGGGCCCTTCAGCTTCACCTCGGCCAAACCTTCTTGGTTCCCCGTGTTTTTCCGGGGGGGTAGGACAGTCTGATTACTAATGCTGTATCCTGGTACTGCTGGAGCATTTTCTTGACTGGTCTTAAAAAATAAAATCAGTCTACAGGGACTCTCTTATGAAAAAATGTTGTAGATGCTTTTGTCCAAAAGAATGGAGTGCAGGGATGGTTGATATCCTGTGTCCATTTCGGGTTAAGGGCCTTGCTCAGTGGGGATAGAAGTAAATACTTTGCCTGTATAGGATTAGAACCAGCCACCTTCCGTTCATGGGCATAGAACCCTATAACCCTCAGGTGCTTAGCAGCTCTTTGGTTTGTACTGGCTAAAAGCAACATTTCTACACCATCTGTTGTGAGGTCTGGGATGACTGGACTGCCACAGAGAGTGAGGTTGGCATAGGGAGCAGGCTTTGGCGGCCTTAAGGCACGTTTATGCATTATGTACGAAAATAAATGCGTCAGTTCCATTTCCATTAGTCCTTTACGTTGGCACACATCCACTAGAGGGCGGGGCAGTCAAGTTTCTGACAAACATGGTGATGGTGGAGGAAATCTTAATAATTCAATTCAATTTATTTTTATATAGCGCTTTTCACAACAAGGTTGCCCCAATGCGCTTTACAGGAGTGTGTTT
>JAODJX010000083.1:7594432-7611175 GCA_026776945.1 Isichthys henryi
ATAAAATGGCTGCATAGTTCCACGTTCCCTCGTTCCTTGAGTGAGATAACACAACGCACACCAGAGAGGGGTTACACTATGCATTTGGACAAAATTCCTCTGCAGACAAACCCAGTGGTCGTTTAAGGTATCCGGAAAGCTAGATCGTGTTTCCAACTCTGGTCCTCGGGGACCCACAGACAGCCCACATCTCTGCTCCATTCTCAGCTCCTGCTAGGAGCTGGAAGGGAGCAAAAATGCGAACTGTCTGACAGGGAGCTTGGAGGGAGCAAAAATGTGAACTGTCTGGCAGGGAGCTGGGAGGGAGCAAAAATGTGAACTGCCTGGCAGGGAGCTTGGAGGGAGCAAAAATGTGAACTGCCTGGCAGGGAGCTTGGAGGGAGAAAAAATGTGAACTGCCTGGCAGGGAACTGGAAGGGAGCAAAAATGTCGACTGGCTTTATGTCCCTAAGGACCAGATTGGGAAACACTGCGCTAGAGATTAAATGTGCAAATGAATCCACAGAGGTATTTGCAGGAATCCCAGGCAAGCCAAACGTATAGAGAGGGTGTTTCGACGAGGAAGCTGAGCTTACCCCATATATGGCAGCACCACCAAGCTGGTGAGGAGGACAAGCAGGCGTAGCACGGAGCTGGGGGCCAAGACGAAGGTCTTCTTCAGGGTCATCAGCCAGCCAGTCAGGTGAGCTCGGACGGTTACTGGGGGGGGGGGCGCAAAAGCATCCTATTCAAACCATCTAACATTCAACCTGAGCAATTTCCAAGAAATCAACTTGCCTCGTCCACTCAAAACATACGCTGCAAACACTAATGCCAAAGTCTGATATGGTGGAGCAAAATAATACTCATTCACAAAGCATTGTATGATGAGAGTTCAGGCCAGGTTTGCGGCTGAACGTGCAGGAAAGCTGCCCTCTGGCCGTACATCAAGCCAACCTCGGGGACAGCGAGGCCAGGAAGGCGTACAGCACCACAGAGAGGTCCCCGCCCTCCGCGCGGACAGTCACGAAACATCAGGAAATGTGTGAAAGCGGAGTCTTTAGCTTTCGATTCCTACAGCACGGCATGTAATGGTCGCACCAGCAAGAAAACGGAGCATGGGGCTATACCTGGCAGAGGGAAGAAGGAGAAGATCCTCAGAGGGACGACGCAGAGCTCTGCAAAGGACTGGCTCACCCCAATGAGATCCACTAGGATCTTTTCGGAGATGTGCGGAGTCCAGAACACTATAAAACATAGCTGCAGAAGAACAGTCCGTTAGAATCTCAATCATTTAATTTCTAGCTGGGTAGATTAGCGACACTCCCTTCGGTTACCATCAAACATTTCATTTTCAATAAAACACTTCTTCTCATACAAACATACTTCTCAGGTGACAGACACGTTGTAATTATCTCTCAAGGAAGGACAATAACACAACATTAAGGGGATTCAGCAAAAACTTCCTGACAATGCTCTACAGCGACGTCCGCCTGCTTCCAAGCCTGTGGCTACAATTCAGTAGGTACTACTCTGCCGTTCCGGTGCTGAAACAGTGGGGCACCGACAGCAGCATGTCAGAGGTGGTACATATGCTGGTCCTCAGGGGGAATTTACACACGGCCAATACACAGTAATGATACATCCCATGTAAGAATCACACATTCTGGCGAATGATCCTTCAGGGACCCGAATCCCTGCATTGCTGTCACACGGATTCAGTAGCTCAATGTGACCGACACGGAACTCCATAGGGAATTAGGTAAATCCTCTCATTATTGATTATTTATTTTCTTCTTTTTTGCCATCAGCTGCCTTCTAAGGACACAGCTGCAGCTTCAGCTGGGATCTGCTCATTTTAACACAGATTCTGCTCCTTCACAGCCACCAAGAGCAACTCGTAAGTCATTAGTCTATATGTCTATTTCATCTTAGTTGTCAATCATTGTCAGTCGCTGCTGGCTTGGTGCCTAGCAGCCCACACAATCTGCTTTGGGCCCCGCCCTAAAAACAGCCTCGGTCTGTGTGCGTGCGCTGCTATCCCTCAGACAAGACGCCCCAAGCCTCGCATTATCCTCTGACCCCACCCCCTAGGGGGCGGATCCTGGGTCTGGCTTGGGCGGAGCCTCCCTTGTTTACGGAGCAGGAAAAGCACATCTGGTAAAGGGTGCCGGCGATTCTGTGCCTTGGCACTTCCTGTTTTTGCAAACCTGCTCACATCAAATCGGCTTGTTTTCCTACTCGGGTTAAAAAACACATACCTGTGGGGAAGGGGAAAAAACAAAATGCAGACTACCTGCAGGCAGGACCACCGGGCAAGTCAGTATGCACCTGGTGTTTGTGAACAATGCCAAATGATATAATCCCAGAGGAATGACTGGCAAAACACACACTGGCTCCATCCCTCCCGGAGGGGTGGTGCCGTCTGTGCCAAGTTTCAGGGGGTTATAAGTATCGTGAGACACCGAGGCAGTTAAGGAGCAGGACAAGCCCTGAGGCCTGAGGGAGTACGCTGCCAGAGACCTTGTTGGAAGTGTCACCGGGTTCCAGTCAGTGAATCAGCGCGGAAATGAGCACCTGTCAGCACAGGAATGATGGAGACAGAAATCGCACCCTGGGCCCTCATTACGCAGCTGGACGGGGCCCCCGGGCTCCCTCTGACCCAAGAGCCCTCGCCTGACTCACACTCAGCAGCAGGAAGTACTGATGCAACCACGGCACCCACAGACAGACATGGTGGTTTCATACTTTCTCCACAGTTTCTCATCATTAGCAGATTAATGCCAGGGGGTCCATTTTCAGGGTCTCAAAATGGTCACCTCAAGATGAGGGTGGTGGTGGTGAGGGAGTTATCAAGGTACTTAGACAGAGAGTGCCTCCTCTGCCCCTCCCCCAAAGACAAATATTCAGGGATGACTGTATTTCTGGGTAATTTCCATCGACTCCCATATTTATGTAATTATCAGCCCCCAAACCACAAAAACAGAAAAAAATTAGTAACCTGCCAAACACTTGGTGCTTTTCTTATCTGCTTTTAGAAAGAAATTAAAAAGAGTTTGTCTTGTAGGGATGTCCCCGTGATGTCTGCTGTCTCACGTTCCCAAGATAGCAAACTGCGTCCCACGCAGGACAGTTTGACGCCTTCTTCACATGTCTCATTAACAGGGTGACTGTCATCCTCACGGTAATTAAAGCCACTCAGTGACTTACCGGCTGCCCTTAGGCTGCCTGAAACACCAGGCGTACAGTCTTTCCTGGGGAGGCAGGGTGTCAGCCCAGCCAAAAAACCCTTCCCACTGGTAAGCATCAGCGCCCCCCTCTGGCCTGACCGCTGCCTGCGGGACCTGAGAAATGCTCCCTCCATCTACTAAACTTCTGAACCATGCCTCAAGCAAACCCAGAAAAGGTGGAGGTGCAGATCAAGTTCTGCTGCTTCAAACCATTACACGTCTCTCACGCCCAGCACAGAAAGATGTGAATGCTTCGCTCACAATGGATATGACTCAGACATACACCGACAAGCTGTTGTCACCACAAAGGCTCACCTGCTACCTTCAGGTGCAGCAAAAACCTCCAGTCAGCTTCTGATTCATGCTAATCAACTGCTAATTTCCCTCTGGGGATCGATAAGTTCTTATCTCAGCTCCAAGTCTCTCAGACTTGGCGAGTACACACATCACGGCACTATAATTATCTTTAGTTAAATGCCATGGATTCGCACGGGCCAATTATTCTTTCAGCGTCTCACCCAGCTATACCAGAGACATAGTAATAAACAGAGAGATAAAAAGTTTTGAAAAACAAGATATAAAAAAAACTCAGGAATGGCAAAGGCAGAGAACAGCCACCTTACCGTGAAAGAAAGTGCCAGACAGACGAATGTGAATCTCACAATGTGTGACTTGGTCACTGAAGTGGCGTCACCGACCAGCTTATTCCCAGGGTTGTTCTGGAAGGCAGAGTGGTCAAAAACACTCGTTTTCAATTTAACTAAAAAATATGCCAGTTTCGTCACAGAGGTTTCAACTCTTTTCTTGACTGCAGTTGAATTGAACTGCAGGTTATTGTAATTGCATTAAATCTGTATCACAGGCCGTTTCTGCCCAGCCCCCCCACTGTGGAAAACAGTCCGTGAGACCATCCGGACTTCAACTCCATGCCAACTACTATATTGTCAGTGGGGGTCCAGAATTAATGCCATTCACAATTACGGGCGGCACTTTCTGTTCAAAACCAAGAGGTCTGTTAAATCAGGCTACCATTCTCATAAAAACCAATGCTAACAGCTTCGAGAAATTCCCTTTTAACCTGTAGACCAGGGGTCTCCAACTCCGGTCCTAGAGGGCTACCATCCAGTAGGTTTTCTACCCTACCTGGCTTCTGATGAGCCACACCTGTTCTCAGGTAAATACCAGGGTGACTGTATGACCTCAGGTCCCTTACCTTGTCAAAGGCTGGGTAAATCGCCCTCAGCTCTGTCAGCCAACCGTAGGGCATGTGACCCACCGGGTAGGTGGCGGTCAGGACCGCCACAGCCTGCAGGCATCAGACAGACTATCAGTTCGAACCACTCTGATACCTCCCGGCCTGGACCGCCCTCAGGCCGACCATAGTGCATGGTTCTAACACGCAGTCCCCCAGTCCAGCACACGCTGGGTTCAGACATGCCCCCAGTTACAGGTCGTTCAGCACTCACATCAGCACTCAATATGCAAAAAGACCATCCTTTGAGCGCCATTTTCTTTATAGTATGTGCTGAATGGATTTTAGGTCACGCTATACAATGTTCGTATCAATGTGATTTAATTGCCAATAAAAATAATAAATCAGCAAGACACTGACGTGATGACAGGGTCAGTTCAGAATTAAAGGCTATTTTCTCGTTTACTGTAGAGAAGAGTTTTAATGACAGAGTCTGAGCAGGAAGGAGCTTGTATTCTACACACAGATTAACAAACACAAATACAGTCCTGTGCCATTCATGCCTCATCTGCCGGAGGGAATGTGGAGAGAGAAAACAGGAAACCTACAGCTAACATCAGCCTACAGCAGCGTTTCCTAATCCGGTCCTCGGTGACCCAGAGACAGTCCATGTTTTTGCTCCCTCTCAGCTCCAGAGCAAAAATGTGGACTGTCTGGCAGGGAGCTGGGAGGGCTGGGAAACACTGCATTAACGTCATACGAGATGACTGGTTTATGGAATGTTCAGATACAGATACTTTATGTTAAATAAACAAAAGCACATGTCTAAACTAAAGGATTAACACAGAGACCTTCACTGCAGATGGTGGTTTAGTATTTTAATCCAGGAAGTATGACTCAAGTGGACGTTTACATTTCAGAATGAACAAGATCCAAAATAACCCTTGAACATTTACGGAAGACTGACTTCTGACTCTGAAGGGGACTGAGAAACCCCCATGTGAGAATGTGGTACATGCCAAACCTCCATACTTGACTTAGGGGGGCCTCGTTAATGATAGGTGAGAGGAAGGGGGGGCACTTGCCTCAGTGGCGCTGTTGGTCCCTTTGAGATCCCTGGAGACAAACAGGTTCACGATGGGTCTGCTGATGCGCTGGGTGGCCAGGATGAGGGCCAGTGGCCACCAGAAGTTCAGCATCTTCTTGATGGTGGCATCTCCCTGCAAGATGTGGGGTGGGATGGTGAGCTGGTGGGGGGACCATGAAGAAAGGCTCCAGCCACGACCTGGAAACTCCCCCGACAGCCGTAACTCTGAAACCCCCCTTGCGTACCCCCATCTCAGGCGAGGTGGATTCAGGAATGGAGTCGTGGATTTTGCGGTAGTAGCTCAGACCCACGATGGTGAAGCGAACCAGCGCCCCCATGTAGAGGGACAGGATGGGGATGAGCATAGGCTCCAGGCACTCCAGGTGGCTCTGAAGGAGGATGGCCACAAATACGATCTGCGGCACAAAGAAAGGAGAGCGGATGACAGAGGGAGGGGGTGGGTAAGGCACCTTCGATGGACAGGTGCCATTTTAATTTCCGGTTCAGACTGACGCCTGCCTGGCAACATAACATTTATAGTTTGCATTAGTCACTCACAGCACCAAAATGCACATTACCGAATACCGGGTCAGACTGGGGGGGCGGCAGTGATCCTCACCTGAGCCACGACATCGGAGATGGAGGCACAGCCCACCAGGAAACTGTGCTTGTGCTTTAGGAGGATGCCAGCATGTGTCCAGGCCTGAGAGAGCAGCGAGACAGTTACTGCACACTCAGGGTTATGCACTGCAGAGATTATTATACAGGTACACAGCAGGGATTATTACAGAGCTACACCATGAGGTTCAATCAAACAGCTGCGTTGTGGGGATTATTACACAGATTTTCTGATGGGATTATTCTAGTGCTATACTGCAGGGATTATTACACATATATTTCTAGGATTATTACACTGCGGAATTATCACACATACACTGCTAGGATTATTATACTGTTGTACTGCTGGAGTTATTACACATACACTGCTAGGATTATTATACTGTACTGCTGGGGTTATTCTACATACACTGCTAGGATTATTATACTGCTATACTGCAGGGATTATCACACATACACTGCTAAGATTATTATACTGCTATACTTCAGGGATTATTACACGAATACACTGCTGGGAGTATTCTCCTGCTATACTGGAGGGATCATACTGTAGGTTCTTAGTAACTAAGGAAATGCTATGTAAAATATTGATTTTTATCTCAATGTCTGAAATCAAAACAAAATTAAACGGGATCATCTGTATATGGTCAAACTTTTGAACAGCTATTAAGCAAATTTTTCTAATTGAAGGTCACATGTAGTTGGGCATGACGAGCACTGAGTGTCACACACTCAGAGCCAAACCCAAAATGCAGATTCATAACTCCACTTATTTCACACTAAGGACATGATGCCCTTAGCACCATTTATCTGTGCCTCTTTGTTTTCCCTTAATTAAATAAGGTCATTAAGGCTGGCATCACGCCCTGCAGCACTCCAGGCATTAAATGTCCGTGGTCGATGGTGCACTTGTAAGGTGTGGAGACAGCGAGTCACCAGCACCAACAAACTAATTAGTAACATAGCTAACGCGCTACATCCTCCAAATTGTTTAAGGAGATGTACATTTCTCCAGGGGGCCTTTTGTCGCATTCTTAGCTGCTTGTCTATATGCCTGTCCCAAATCAGTCCAGCGGACCCACGTTCTCCTACTCTGCCCTTGGTGAAACCCATCTGGTTTTGTGTTCCATGGGGAAACACTAATTTGGACAGGATTAAGTCAGTGTCTGCACATTACACAACAGCTCTGTGGGTCTCCATGGAGACCTGAACGTCCTCTTTTCCACGTGGCATCCTATTGCGCTTCAGGTTTCGGTCCATAGGGGGCGCTCACCATTGCGTCCAGCAGCGGGAAGCACGACAGGTACAGGAAGGCTTTCCTGGTCTTGTTCCCTACTGAGTCCTCTACGTGGTGAAGCTTGTTGATGATGTAATAGCCCAGGTCTGTAAATGCTAGGAGGAAGAGAGGAGGAGATAAAGAGAACACCGTGGGCCATGCCAGCCCCCTCCCCAACATGGCTGAGAACACAATCGGAGAACAGAAAGGGTTAGCAAACTGAAGTTTGCGCAGCACGGCTCCTCTTCTCAGCACCGGCGTCGATAACATCAGCCTTGAAAACCCTCCCCGAGACAGTAAGACGACCTCCCTTCACCCAAACACAGCCAGTGAAGGGCACAGCTTTGAACAATTTTAACAGTCATAAAACTGCCAGGTCTAGAGAGCCTGGACGTTTGACCTGGAGCAAAAATGCCTGTGGTCTGGATGAAGCACATTCCATCTAGAAGATAACTATCATCTCCATATCTGATGTCCTCCTAGTGTCCAGCTCTCTGCAGGCTGCAGAGGTGCCTCAGTGAATCTACTCTTTTGGGGGGGGCGGGGTCCCAGCTACCCCCACCCATGACTGTGGCTTTGAGATAAACAGGGTGTTCTAACGAGCTTTCAGGAGGAAAAAAAAAGTGTCCTATCAACCCACCAAGCAGGCTGTGCCAGATGGGGTAATGCAGCCACGCTCATGCTAATGGGCCCAGCGAGCCTTTGTTATGACCCGTTTCCTGGTTTTGGATCAGGTTTTAAACGCAGCGAGGCTGACCCAAACTGGCGTACGTGTGGGACGCTCTCCCGAATGCGTATGCAGCAGGCAAGCATATTTAATGTCAGCACAAATAAAGCGGGAGACAAACACGAACACCATCCACCCATTTAGCTACATACGCAGAAATCAGCGCTCTTCCGTATTCTCGCTGAAGTTCCGACGCAGCCGCTTATAACGACACCAGACGCATCTGGTCGTATTCAGGATTAATCTGCTAAACGGGGCCTGCTTCTTGTTCTCCCGATGCCCAGCTGTTGGAGGACAGCCAGTGAATGAGGGTGTCTGACTAAGACAGCATTGTCCTCGGCAGCAATTAAATCAAACCATTAAAACAAACCCAGCGAGACATCATAAAAATTAAACACCATATAAAAGGATAAGTTAAACACCACCCGAACTCCCACCCCCCCATTGGGTGGTCACACGGGCATCAACAGAAAGTGGGGGGGGTCCACAGACAACAGCTCACCTATGAGAGTATGGAAGATGATGGCCACAGTTCCTGCGACAACCATACAGAGGACGGCTTTGGTTCGGTCCCTCTTGCTGTTCACAAACACCAGGCCCACGTTCTTGAAATCACTCATGGGCCCCGTGAAGAACTTCATGAGGGAGTAGGCCAGGCCGTAGCTGGCTAACATCTCCACAGCGTCCTCTCTGACCGAAGCGATACCCCTGTTCAAAGCCTGGAGGGGAGGGGGGGCTGTTAGTTGATCATTGCAAGACATTTTAAGTGGCTTTTTTTTTTTTAAAGGTCATTATAGACAACTCTTCCATCCATCCATCCATCCATCAATTACCTATCCTGGGCAGGGTCATGAGGGGGGCCTACATCTCAACCCAGGTAAGGGAGGGCACGAGTCTGGGGTACACCACTGAGGACAGCAGTCCACCACAGGTCACAGCCCACATAAGCGTCAATAACCCAACTATCCATCCATCCATTTTCCAAACCATTTATCCTACTGGGTTGCGGGGGGAGGCAGGAAACAACCCAGGATGGGGGGCCAGCCCATCACAGGGCACACTCACACACTATTTACTCACACATGCCCACTTACGGGCAATTTAGCAACTCCAATCAGCCTCAGCATGTTTTTGGACCGTGGGGGGAAACCGGAGTACCCGGAGGAAACTCCATGACGACATGGGGAGAACATGCAAACTCCGCACACATGTGACCCAGGCGGAGACTCGAACCTGGGTAAGCCCAACTAAATAACCTTAATTCTTTACTAAAGAATTGAACGTCTTTCATGTCCATAAAAACAAAAAACTCTGTTTTAAAATACTGGGCACTTTCCAGCTGGAATACCGGGCACTTTCCAGCTGGAATACCGGGCAGTTTCCTGCTGGAATACCGGGCACTTTCCAGCTGGAATACCGGGCATTTTCCTGCTGGAATACCGGGCACTTTCCAGCTGGAATACCGGGCATTTTCCAGCTGGAATACCGGGCATTTTCCTGCTGGAATACCAGGCATTTTCCAGCTAGAATACCGGGCATTCTCCAGCTGGAATACCGGGCATTTTCCTGCTGGAATACCAGGTATGTGAGTCTATTTATCATAGAGACACCCCCCCCGCAAGTCTGTCCTCGCTAAATTTGTGGGCCGGGGGGGACCCCAAAGTTCAGGCCTGATTTATAATCTCAGTGCAGCCCTGCAGAAATAAAAAAAAAAATAAAAAATGAAGCAACACCAGAAGAGGGAAGGTGCATGTGTGTACCCTGGTAAACGCGGTCAGCCAGCCTCCGTCACAGATGCCAGACGTTACTGCATTAATACCCCGAGGAAAGCGCGAGAAGCAGCACCCCCTCCCACCACTGGGGGAGCCGTTTGGAAATTAAGAGCAGAAGCTGCACCATTCATACCCTGCCATCGAGGTCCTGCACACCACCTGGACCAGAACTACCTGAGCTTGGGTCCTACTGATCCACAGCTTGTGTTGAGCACTTTAAGCTGTCAGGGGGTGGGAATCACTGCCAACCTACTCAGGACCATGTGGCAGGGGGGCTTGCAGGGGGGCTTGCGATGTCCCCAAGAAGCAAGCACTCAACGACTGCAGTGAACTGCCCTCAGCAGCAAGAGCCCCCCCACTTTGGCCACGATGACCATGGCTATTTAAAGCTCTCCGCCTGGCAGTTATGTAAGTGTAATCCTGCTTCCACCCCCCCCCCCCCACCATGTGACTAGGTGTCAGATTGGCAAATGGTGCGAGACAACCCCCAAATAAGCAGAGAGATGCAGCGTGCCAGGGGGGCAGAGAGAGGCATCAGTGTGTAGGGATCATGCCTCCTATCTCCACCATCACCATCTTCATCCAATAGGACACTTAGTAGCTGCCCTCCCCAAGTACACAGCCCACCCCCACAGGAATGTCCCTGTATGAGTACACAGTGACCCCACAGCGTTTCCCGAGGTTGGGCACAGGAGAACCGCAAGGTGACCCACCTGGTGACACAGTGAAATAGGTACAGACTGATTGCACTAGATGTGTCTCTGAGAGCCAACAAGAGTTAGGAGTGCTTTACAGAGTTCCTCCACACCGGGAACTCTGACCAGTGTTAAAGCATGAATAAATGGATTTTAAAAAGCAGACATTGAAGTGGAGCAGATAACTGATCTTACCCCATGACCTAATCAGAGGGAATCCACAGACCACACAGACATGGAAATAACTAGCAGGTTTTTTTCTTCCTCTTTATTTCAGGTCTGGAAGTTCTGACCGTCCACATTTCTGTTCCTTTTTGTTGACTTTTTCCAAGCCCAGTGGGATGGGGTGGGGTAACTAAGTCGCGCTAATTAATGCAAGTTAAAATAATTCTGTGCAAGCAGATGAGATGAGGACAGAAGATAAGCACCTGACCTCAGGTAAACTCTTACTATGGAGGAGCTCACCCCCGCTTTAAACATTAAGTGAGCAAAGTGACACGCGGCCACGGAGTAGTGAGAGTCAATAATATAAGCAGTTACTGTGCTTTTATTGGGCAGAGGCGGAGAATTACATTACATTCACATTTCGGGCTCCTTTACGTCAGACCCATCCTGCTGCAGACTCATTCTGCGCCCACCCTATCCACCCTGCTGTACTGACGGCCAACTGTCCCTTATATCCAACAGAAAAATACATAATTGCTGCGTAACCAGTATATCTGACTATTTGGGACATGAAGTAGGCGGACGCTCAATTAGGCGCATTTTCCTTCGGCGCCCCGCGTAGATGCGGCGTCTTTCCCGGGTGCGCACATGCAGATACCCCGAAGGATGGGAGACAAGCACTTATACCCGGCAGACTTTGCTCTAACTTTACAGGAAACATTTATAATCGTAAGATTTCACTCGAACGGAGACAATATGCCTTTATAATCGGCAGACGTTAAAACAAAGTGGCAGGATACAGGAGCGCCTTCCCAACTAAAGAAACTTTATCCCCCGCACCTTGCATTACAGACAGCAACGTAATTATTTACGCTGTGTCGCAGATTTTCCTTTTTCCGCAGATGACATGAACAAGGGAGAAAAAGAGTAATTCCTTCCTTAAAAATTCAAATGGTCATTAGTCACACAGCACAAATACAGCAAAGTTCAAATCTAAAACAACCTCCTACCCAAAAAATTATGTCCCCAAAATAATTTAAAAAGTGGGTCAAGATACAATTTAATGATTCGATGACAGCTACGTAAATGTACATTTAAATATTCGTTAGCATCGAAGGTAATATTTTCTTAAGTGTGAGTTTTGTTCTCTCCAGTTCTCCAACACAATACCTAAGACACTTTTGCGCTCAGACCTTTTAAGAGTTTCTTTGCGGGCAGTGAAAGATGCCCTTTCGTGCGTATGTATTTCATGCGAGTCACTGTAACGATAATAGTTATAAGATAATAATCCAAAGAAAAACAATAGGGTCCGATCAGCCACGCTGCTTAGACACCTAAAAAATGGATCGCCGTAGTGAAACAAATGAGGTAAAATCAGCCCATCACTTAGTGCGAGATCATTCCGGGGATGTTCACTGGTATTGCCCATTACACCTCAGTAGTTCTCAGGCAGACCCACACGCAGGGGCTGTAACGGGGGTCCATTTTACCAAATCCCCATCCGCCAGTGCCGTTTTATTCACGGTCGTAACAGATAAATTAGCGCACCGGGGGCTGTCACAAACGGGTGCATAGCCAGCAGTCCGGGGGAGGCTTACGGCATCAGTAACGCATGCGTCCGCAATGACACACGAAAGGGAGGACTTGCCTGTTCCCCGAGGTCGATGGCGATGTTGGTGATGGCCAGGGGAACCAGGAAGCGGATGAGGGGCCAGTAATGTGTCAGCGCAGGAAACTGGACCATGGTGCCTGCCGGAGGAGAGCGCTTCGTGCATCTGCTGCCGGGGAGCGCTGGGCAGGGAAAGAAGGAGCGGCTCGGCGTTTTCTAGTAGAAATCCGTCAGGATCGGGTCCGTCCCAGCCCTCCTACACAACAACAGCTGCGGAAACAGCGGCGGGCCGCGGGGGAGAAAGAGGAGGATCACCATGAAATTCTGCAGCCAGCTTCTCCATAGTTCATCCATCAGCAGCGAGAAAAAGAGACGCATAGAATGAGAGCAAGAGCCCCAGTAGGGTGCATAGGTAAGGTCCCCATTCCGGATATATCTATGCAGTACAAATGACACGAGACTTGGGGGGCGCACTTTGCTAGCTATTCCGCAGAAGACCGATCCACAGTCGTCTGCACTTTAATTACCATCCTCCCCTCAGCACATGGGGGGTCGGCGATTTATAAGCCCTCCTCTCCAGGACGTCAGCGGGGCCGAGGGGGGCGGGCGACTAGGCGTCACCGGGCTGATCGCCCCGATTTCAGTGGCTACTATCCGGGCACAGCACAGCATGCAGTGCTCAGCCTCCGTGTCTCTAAACACCTACTTCAAATGCAGAATAAATAAATGAAAGGAGAAAACAAAAGGTTTTATAAATTATTCACCCAAATGCGGTTTCAATTTGCATTTCCGTTTAAAAGCCGCGATTTGCAATGAAGGACAGGTGACACCCGCACTGCCTTAGGTCAGCCCTATTCGCTAAATATTATTTTGTCCCGGATCTCCATACATGGACACTCACCTTGTTACTCGGGCAAAGTTACAACGCGACCTTCACAGCGTCAGTAGGAAACAGAAGAAATATTCCCAATAAGAAATTTGTTCCGAGAAACAAATTTATTCTCATTTACGCGGGTACTTAAAGTGTGAAGTGACGAATTGTCATATGACTTGATCGTCACATGACAGAGTCGCTGAACTCTCAATATAGCAGGTAAGATTATAGTAATTAAAGTAATGACTCGATTTGCTCCGCTTTGTCAGCCCAATAGGTGACAGCTAACAGCTAAACCCCGCAGGCTGTGCGCTCAGGTTGAGCGCAGAAACTGGGCTGACGCAGTGACTGTAAGTCATTCAGCCAGAAAGGGTCCATCTTCGTTCATAATCCGCGAGCATAAGCTGTTTAATGACTTCATCTTAAAAAAGCTTAATGAGAAGTAAATGCTAGAAATAATTAAGTTTTCGCGAGTCCACCCTCAAAGACACATCTGATCATTCTCGCTCATTCTGCATTCGTCCAGCTATCCTTTTTCACCCACACAGAAGGGCGTAGGATCTACTGGGATGAGGGGTCTGGTCAGAGTTGGGACTAGGATCCATGATTCAGAGAACGGTCTTTCTAGCCAGCAGCCTCAGAGAAATTCAGTTAACTGATTTATGCGCCTGAATTTAGCTATTCCAAAGGGAATAAAAGAAACGGACGATTCATATGCTCAGTCATAACTCTCCTTATTGACACTCACGTTATGTTTTTTTAGCTGTATTTTGTCTTTATAATGAAAAGGAAAACCGTTTTTAGCATATTGTTTTCCAGCAGTATGGAAAGGCCGCACCGTGCCTTCGGAAACCATACTGCACATGCCACGTGCCTGCTGGAGACGTCACTGCTCGCCACAGGCTGGTGGGCGCTGAGGTCGTTCGAATCTGTCCTACAGCCTGGTCCAACCTACCTATATTTTCAGTGGCTGGCAGCTGCTGACACTTTGCGATACTGACCTCTCCTGGTTTGTGCAAGTAATTTATATTAAGAATGTATCCAAGTTCAGCGATTTAACTTCAGTGGTTGTATTGTTGCAGCGTTGTCTATTTATGTTATGGCTTTTGAAATAATAATAATAATAACAATAATAAACTACTATAATAAGCTGTCTTTTTAGGCCAAGAGGCAGCGCTACATAAAACATGCCTAGATGTCAAAATCTGAATAAACAAACATTACGTTTTTGGCTGGAGTTTTATGCTATTCCTCGGTTTTTTTGTACTATGCCTTCTTGTGGATATAACACACATTTAAATATCAAACAGATTGTTTTATGGACGGCGGTAAAGGTGTAGATTTCCTGCCTGAACTAAGTGTAAAACATATTCTAATCCAACGTAAGGATACTATTACGCAGAAAATACGTCTGAGTGAACAGACACAGCTAAATGGATCAAACGATGGTTCATCCTTGAAGAAGAAGAAAAAAACACAACAACACTGTAGAATTTACAGTTGAAATACGTCTCAGATGCACCTGTTGCATTATGGAAGAATCAGGCCCTCAGTGAATTAAATCCAAACACGAGAGCCCTAGACTAGTTCCCCTCCCATTGCCTCAAAGCAATGGTAAAATAAAGCAAATTATACGTAACAGTTTAATTACATAACAAAGAAAATCCACTTGTTGCACTTTGTAGTAAGTAATTCTTCACTGGATGACACAGATAATTACTGCTGGGCAAACAAACGAGTATTCCGAATTACGTCTTAACGACGTACATGATAGGGACACTGCTTGAAGTGCTGTTTCGTGAGCTAACGGTGACCCCTAGTGTACAGTTCTGGTATTGCTTCTGGAAGCATCAAGACACTGCGTCACACACACCTGCACAGTTTCCTGAGCACAAAACAAGCATACGCCGATCAGCCATCATATTAAAACCTCAATATTGTGCGAGTCGCCCTCATCCCTCCAGAGCAGCTCTGACCCATCGGGGCATGGACTCCAGTGGTCTGGCACCAAAATACAAGCAGCAGATCTGATTAATCCCTGTAAGTCGTAAGGTGGGACCTCCAAGGATCGGACTTGTTTTTCTCCAGCATGTCCCAGAGATGCTCATTCGGACTGAGATCTGGGGAATTTGTTAGCCAATAGGATAACACCTTGAACTCTTTTTTTTCCCCGTCAAAGCATTCCTGAATAATTTTTGCAGTGCGGCAGGGTGCATTATCCTGCTGAAAAAGGGTACTGCCGTCTGGGAATGCCAGTGACATAAAGGGGTGTACTTGGTCTGCAGTAATGTTTAGGTAGGTGGTAGGTGTCAAAGTAACGTCCGCATGAAGGCCGGGACCCAAGGTTTCCCAGCAGAACATCACCCAGAGCATCACGCTGCCTCTGCAGACCTGCCTTCTTCCTGTACTGCATCCTCGTGCCATTTCTCCCCCAGGCAAATGACACAAACACACACCCGGCTGTCTATTCAGATTCAGAATACTTTACTCATCCCTGAAGAAATTTTGTGGTTACAGTTGCTCCCGGACAGTAATTAAGAATTAAGAATAATTAAGAAGTTAAATACCATCCATCTTCCAAACCGCTTATCCTACTCGGGCGTGGGGGGTCCGGAGCCTATCGCTGAAGCAACGGAAACCCCACGACGACATGGGGAGAACATGCAAACTCCGCACACATGTGACCCAGGTGGAGACTCGAACTCGGGTCCCAGAGGTGTGAGGCAACAGTGCTAACCACTGCACCACCATGCCGCCCCACAAAAATAAATCAAAAACCAAAAATATAAAATACTAAACATGGAACCCACAACAAAAAGGGAGCCTGGATAACACTACCACCCACTTCATTAAGCCACATGGCAGCCTGGAAAACAAGAAAACACACTAGCAGCTAAGAACAATGGGATGGCTTGCGACACCTGCTTGCCAAATGGGGAACTGACATACAGAAGGGGCAGGACAGGAACCAATCTTAACAGCATCCCAATGTACCTCTGCAAGTCGCGATTGAATACAATGTGTTTTTGCTGTCGTTCACACCTGTATTTAGTACTGCCCACATGTGATTCGATCCATCAAGCTGCAGTTTAAAACAAAGTGTAAACAGGGCCCAAGAGTACCTATGTGGGAAGTCCCATAACTTGTGTCATGTCCAGTATTGGGCAGTAACGTGCTCAGTAATGCATTACTATAATATAACTACTTTTCTCAGTAATGAATAAAAAACTCAGTAATGAAGGGATTACAATTCCCAAAACAGTAATAATATTACAGCTAATAATTCAACTATTACTGCGTTACCAAAACATGTTTTTTTGTCGTACATTGGCTTTTTTACCATGACAATCAGCACGGCAGAAATGCGCAGTGTTACCTAAAAAGCTCAATTATAATGATTCAGAATGCAGCTGCTCGTCTTGTTTTCAACCTTCCCAAGTTTTCCCACACCACTCCTTTGCTGCGCTCTCTCCACTGGCTTCCTGTAGCTGCCCGCATCAGATTCAAAACACTGATGCT
>JAODJX010000083.1:7626583-7636921 GCA_026776945.1 Isichthys henryi
CCCCCCCCCCCCCCCCCCCCCCCCCCCCCCCCCCGCCCCCCCCCGCGCCCCCCCCCCCCGGCCCCCCCCGGCCCCCCGCCGGGGGGCCCGCCCCCGCCCCCCCCGGGGGGGGGGGGGTCCCATGACCTTTCTGACGGCGGTGGCAGCTTCGTTGGAAACATGGTGGGCCCCCAGCCCCCACTGCGGCTGCGTTTTACTGGTAGTTGCAGGGTTTGTTCCATTGTTCTGGGACGCAGAGATGTACCCCCACAGGACACTTTTGAGGCTGGTAGGGTGGGGTGGGGTGGGGGGCTCAAGGGAAATTGTGATGATGAGGACAGATTTTGGAGGAGCGTGATGCTGTCGTGACGGCAGGAACTTGCTAGTACTGATGGTTTTAAAGAACAGCGCCACCATCAGGCTCAGCACGAAGCACAGGTTTCTTCTGGCTGTGTGTAACACAATGTAATACCAGGCCTCTGTCTCCCACCTCTGACATCACACGGAATATTCCGCAGCCAGATGCCGTGAGCACAGAGCGGCGGTCCCACAGGACTGTGTTGTCATCGTGTGTCGGCCATAAGGCTCGAGGCTCCGCCCCCCCACCGCCTTGTTTACTCACTAACAGTAAATCAGTGAAGAGAAAGCCATTTTGAGAACCAATGAACCAATGGGCCAATGAAACTCTCTAATGTAACTGTCATTCACAGCCTGGTTAGAAACGTGAAAAGAAATAAGACAGTGTGTCATAATGACAGCGTCATCACACTTTCAATCTGTCCATCCATCCATCCATCCATCCATCCACACATTTCATCCATCCATCTTCTTACCCCTTATCCTGGTCAGGGTCATGGTGGCTGGGGTACCACTTAGACAGCTTGCCAGTCTGTTCCTTCCAAGTGGAGACTGTTAAAGCTTGTGGCCCCGTTTATATGAGAATCTGCTGTCAGCCGCGACGGGCTATGTGGACCTGGCTGGGTGGGGTTTGCGGTCCTCGTTTATGGGGGGGGGTGAGGTTTGCATTCCAGCAGGACAGGACCCCACTCTGACAGTGGGCTTTGTTCCCACTCGCTCTGACGTCACGCCTCTGACCATGTGAATTACAGAATTTCTCCACATCTTGCTCTTTAAACACTTAAACGGTTTCTCTAGTTTCCTGGCCGGGGGCCCGGAACACGCTGTTAATGCCAGAGCAGAGGGGGAAAAAGAATTAGTAAAGGGAGCAGTTTTAAGCAAATAAAGTCCGACTCCAGTATATCCAGAAAGATGTCGGGCCCACAGACGCCTTGCTTGGTGGGGTCCGGCTCTGGTCCAGGCGGGGCAGGGCGCTGACCAGGCTTAGCACACTTTTACCGTAAACAGACAGTAATTCCGCTTTTGTTCCAGCCATTCCAGCCAATTTCCCTGGCAGCTGCATGTTGCTGTGTGTGACTCGGAAGGCCGTCACTGCTGAGTAATCTGTGGGTCCGGATGTTATGCACCATATATCACTGATCTCTGCTGTTATAATTTAGGGAAAATTGAGAAAGGGATTTAAGGAATCCTGGATGAATACAAACAACAGCTCAGATTAAAGGCTGTCGTTTCTGCGTCAGAGTTTCCCCGAATGGGACTGGAGCGTGTCTTACTGACCGGAAGTGTGTGATAAGAACGGGAGGCATATCTACACGGTTGGGATCATTCTGGGGTCAGGAAGGCCCCCCCCCCTCCAAGCCATTCCTCACTCAAAACATTAAGAATTTCAGCTGGAAATATTATTAGTCATTGGATGGAAGCTTACAGGGAAACCAGCCAGTTCAAAGCCTTGGATTTTAGTCCAGATTACCACCCTGAAAACCGAAAATGATTCCCTGTTAAAGCATCAGAATCACAACTCACTTTATTACCAGCATGTGTGAAGATACTAGAATTGTTTGTGGTCCAGTGCTACACCCAAAAGTAGAGCAGATCAAGCCTCATTCTGGTGTTCGAGCCTCGCTACCCTAGAGATTTGGGGGGGGACCAGCCCCACTAGGTGTGACACCCCAGAAAGGCACATGATGACCAGCTGTCCCAGGTCCTGACCCTCCCATCTGTCTGCCCCTGAACACCGGCATGGCCTCCCCCAGCACAGGGTGTCATCAGGGAAGTCTCGGGGGGGAGGGGGGGGGGAATCTGACAAATGGTTGTTGAAAATAAAACTTGTAAATGTGGCCCTTGGCCTAAGTGTGAATTACTTAAGTTACTGTCACTGATGGGGACCTGTAATCAGTAACACACACATAATTATCATCCGTCCATCAATCCTTTAATCACATTATCCATATGTGGGTTTGGAGCCCATCCTAGGTGACTCATGGGGGGGGGCACCATGAGTAGGATGCCAGTCGATTGCTGTGAACACACACACACACAAACATAAACAACAGGCAATTTAGAGCCACCAATTAGCTTAACTGCGTGTCTGTGGACTGTGGGAGGAGCAGAGCCACCATAATGCTCATTGATCGTCATCATCATAAAATAAATATACAATAAAAATGTAAGAACGTTTGTTGAATTTTCTCAGCTGCATTTCTTTCCTCCTGTGATGAGTCAGTAAATATTTGTGTGTTTTATGAGATTCTGGAGAATCTGTGTGATCCTGCAGATCTACGCACGAAGATATACACATAAGGCAACGTGTCCCGACTCCCTCTTCTGTCGCATATGGCCCACCCAGGAAAGTTCTGGTATATTGGCGGAGGGGTTGCGATGCCTAAGCAAGCGACCAGTAGGATCATGGGTTCATTTATTCTGAATTATTTGGCTTAAAGTAGATTTGGGGCTTCATCCATAACTGCTGATCCGGCATAGAGTCAAACTGCCCATGTCATCATATACAGTCCGGCTTGTTCTGGACGTGCAAAGCTGCTGATTAGCTCTCTGCTACGATTATCTTTCATTTGGCTCTTGGTGGCAGAGACAGGCATGAGGAATGACAGCATGTCACTCAGATCGGCTCTGTTTCTCCACGAGGGCCGGGCTCACCCAGAAGATAATAATCCCCCATTCAGAAATAGACTCTGCATTTCAAATCTGCCATTGGCTGCTGTGGGACCATGTGATTCGGCCACATTCTGGTGGAAGAGCATGTACAGGATCTGCAGTGCAGGGAGCTTTTCTGTTGCTTTTTTTGCCTCTCTCCTTTATTATTATCCAGCTGTTCGGCCAGCGTGGCAGTTCGGCTCCTTAAAGGGCAGTTTGGTCAAATGCGTCCACCACTGTACTCCTGGCCCAGCCCCCGCCGGCCTTCTGAGGCCACGGGAACCACGCCGAAGAAAAAGCTATCGCTGGCGGGCAGGAGATGGCTGTAAATTCCAGCCGCATAATCTGGATTCTCAGCAGAAGGTAGAAGACTCCGCCCCTCTGGACTCTGGAGACACACCTGTTGGTCAGAGTGTTACTCTGTGTCTGGGTGTATTAATTTATTGAACAGCTGTAAGCTGGTGTCTGTTAGTCTGGTGCCCTGACCTTTGACCCTTTGACGTGATCTGCAGAAGCAGAGCTTTTACATCTGATGGGGGTCTCATTTTGTAGGCCTACGCACCTCACTATGCACTAGGGTTCGATCGTGCTTCATGTGTTATCCTAAAGCCCAGCGCCTCTACAGAAGCACGTACATTTATGGAAAACCACATCTTACTGTTCTTTTCCACCGTTTTAAGCTTGCGGCTGCAGCCACTAGTCAAGAGACGCAGAAGTTTAATTAGAGGATGTTGTTGGATCGGCAAGAGGAAGAGAGGAATGTCTTTGCTGGGTGCCGGAATGATCCGGAAGCCCGCAGCTGTGGTGCAGGTCATGTCGTCACCGCTGACTCAACGGATCTCGATGTCCTGAAAATGACCAGTGGCTCAACATCCCTTTTTGTGATTGAACCCTCGGGCCCCTCAAAAACATTCGTACGGTTGCAGGAAGAGCACGAAATCAATTTCAACTTCCTCTGCAGTATTGGTTTTTTGAAGTGTCCATAAAATCGTGAGGATCGCAGCCCATGCTGACGCTGTGAATGTCCCACTCTCTCGCTGGGCCTGCTGATTTACCGACGCTTGTATCGCTGTCTGTCCCGGCTTCATAAGGACCTTGCCGCAGTGTGATTTAGAGCCACTCCAGCAGTTCCTAGACATGTCTGTTAGTTACTCAGAAGTTACCTAAAGGAGGGTATAAAGTGTGATTGCCCTCCCGTAACCCCAGTGCATGCGCAGCTGCTGACAGGCACTGGGAGGAGCACCCCTAAAAGAGGACCAGGCTGCCCAGGTGTCATGTGACCAGTTCCTTTGGAAATTCAAGGCTCATTCTCCAGAAGGCGGCTGGGTCTGTGTGCATCAAGCACCCCTCCGCCAAGGGAGGTGGCCCTGAGGGGGGGCCTCCTGGAAGGACTTGGGGCCAGGGGTCCTAATTAACAGCCTGGAAGTGTCTCCACTATTCCCCCTGTGCTCCTGAAGACTGTGGTTAACGAAGACGACCCGGTGAGGCATGGCAGAGGGGAGAGGCAGGGTTACAGCACCCCTTTTTTGGGAGCTGTGTATCATCTGAGCTTCTCAGTGTGACCTCAGAAGCCCTATTTATACAGCGGCTGTGCGGATCCTCTGTTTGTGCTGTGTCAGGGTAGGGTGGGGGTGGGGGGTGTTGGGGGAGCAGCAGATCTGCTTACACCAGGAAAAGACTCTGCAGGCCGGCCCACTGGCGCAGCTCATCTGCGATGTCAGGGATGCTTTGTTCCTTTTCTTCCTTACTAGGGAAACGCCACGGAGCCTGAAATCCAGGAACGAGTCCCGTCCGTCCCCCCCTCCCCCATCGCCGGCACATGCCACTGTTCTGGAACTGGGCCTTCAAGGACGATGTTTAGCTCCAGATGTGTGAGACAGAGTGTGAGGCTGGGAAAGGTGGGGTGTGGGGTGGCGGAAATTGCGCTGGGGGGGGGGTGTTTGCGTCAGACCAGGGGGTGGAGGGGCTTGCTATCAACAGGCTAGAGCAGGGGGCCCCTCACCCACATCGGCCCCTTAGTGGGCATTGGGGCCCCTCAGCAAAAGACAAGGCAGCTGTAGGGGGCCCAACGAGGGGGAACAAGGATGTGGTGACTGTGATAGTAGTAACACACATTTTGAGAAACGGGGTCAGACCTTGGAGCTGTGGGCCTTGCTGAGGGGGCCAACAGTGAAAGCATACTGCCAGCCTTGGGATCTGAACAGCAGCATTCTAACCCGCTGTGCCGCACTCCGCCCCCAAAACATGCTCCCAAGGCCTGAGAAGGTGGCTGTGTGAGCAGGTGGAAGGTTGTTTTGCTCAGGTTCATGCACGACATGTTCAGCAGAAGCTCAGAGGCGTCTGGCAGTTGGAGATGATAGCTTTGATAGTCTTGTCGTGTCCTTATCAGAGAAGCGAAGCCTGTGATCTGTTTGTTTAAGCAGATGTAATTTAGATGAGGTGATGGAGATACTAGGCAAAGACAAAGGGTTCTGGGAACAGATGACGCAATTCATCCAGAGCCCTTTGGCAAGGTGCATGTACTTTTATGAAAGAACCGGAGTCAAGCAGATGGGGCCCCAGTGCACTCATGGGGGCCGCTATGAGGTTAGCTATTCTCTGCCTATGTGACACAACAACCTAGTGTGTCCCCAAACACTAGACCTCTCCCTGGCATGGGATGCAGCCCAGACTAGCCCGCTAGCCAGTGCTTTTCTTCACAACGATGCAAAGGTACAACAACAGAATCTCAGCGGTTACCATCAGTTAGGAGTTGGTCTGGTATAGCAGCGGGTTTGCTGCTGACCGACCATGACTGTGTCATCACTAAAGCCACACAAACCGATCCAGACCCTAACGGCCTTGAAATTGGCCGCTGATTCCTGGGTGCTTTCCTAACGGCCGGGATCTTTCAGGAATTCCCCACCCCCTCCACCCAACTCGCGCCCCAGGAGTGAGAGAAGCAGCGGTTTAAATTTGCAATGCAAATCAGTGCCATTCGCTTTTCTAACACAAATCTCACTCTCACTCACGGTTTTTTTTTCCCAAGAAATTGTACAACTGACTTCCTGTCTACACCTGCTTTTTCAGGACAGATTGAACTGTACGCTTCAGCACTGGCTTAAGTACAGATCAACAGGCAGCTACTTTTCAGCCTTTCAAGGAGGGTGGAGGAAGAGAGTCTTGCTGGGACCTGCTTTTGAGAAGCTGGTTTGATGTCGACGTTGCCCTGAGCGAGCTGGCGTGTAAGTTTGCTGTGACCTCAGCGCATCGAAGAACTTAGTGTTAAATGCGAGTATAAAGGACTTAAATATGCGTTAAAGGATTTATTGTTGCCTTTATTCTTTATTTTAGCGTAAACATTTCTTTCGCAACAAGAGTCCTGCACAGAGAAAGTGTCCAAGCGTCAAATAAATGTTTTGCGGAGGACGGTATCTCTGACGCACCATGTGGTCACCAGAGATTATTTAAGGTTCGAGGACACCCACAGGGAGAGATATGGCAGCTGTTTGCTTACTTCTCTGTGATGTTACCCACTGTGGGAAGCTCACAGGTGTGGTCTATCTCAGTCCTGAACTTTTATGGGGTTTATTTAGCTCCTTTTGTGGGGACTTATTTGTCCTGCCCTGAATTGTGTTGGTAAGACTTGGTCCATAGTGCAGCGTGGTTGGGGGGATGAGAAAGGAAGAGGAGCTTCAGAGGATGGGAGGAAGGCCGTCTGGAAGGCTCTGTTGTCTCAGGGTCCTGTATCAGGGTGGGATCCTCCTACCCCCCTCCTCCCCCGCATAGATGGGCGGATCTCGAGTCGGTTGTCTTTTTGGCAGGAGATGCCTCTCCCTGGCTGGCTCCTTATCAGCCAGTTGCCTTGAGTTCAAACGAAACGATTACACGAGTCATTTTGCCGGTGTTGAAACTGCTTGTCCTCCAGGCGAACGCCAGAAAGTGTCCCATAGTATGGGCATTTTTTTTCGGAGTCGCTCCATCCTGTGGTCAGTCTCCCAGCTTTGTTTTGACTCTTCTCCATTTCTGTGCCCCTGGGGTTGCTGACTCTGACTCACTCTTCCACAATAGGAGCAGCTGTTGCAACTCCTGGGTGCTGGGTGTCCACCACTTCCTCTTCCCTTGCCACTAGGTCACACCCCTTCCTGCAGGCACGTGCCAGGAGGCTGTGGGGAGGAATGTTCTGCAAACGAGGCCTTGAGAGAAGGACCTGAAGAGTGGACCAGTGATTAGCCACAGGACATTTGCCGGCAGCAAGCAGGAGACCTCTGTAGCAGATCTTCCTGGTTCCTCAGCCTTTGTGGCTTTCAGTGCCACTTTGGGGACTCTTATTTTGACACGAGGCAGTTTTCCCAGACTGGACACACCCGCACATTTAAGAAGGAGTGATCCGTTCGGATTCACCCCCGGCTCTGCTGGGTCATTCTTAAATATCACACTACGGGGATGCTGTACGGACCTCGTGCCAGATAAGGCCCTCTGCCAGGCCACTGTCTATAAATAGCGTGGAGAATTTCACCCTGCGTTCCATTCGCCGTGCTGTCAGCCGCTTGGAAAAGCCCGGGGCTGCTTTGAAATAGTGCCATCCTATTTCTTCCCTGGTGGCAGAGCAGTCAGCATTTCAGGGGGCATCCTCCTCCAGTCTTATACGGTAATGATGAACGTTAGCGCCGCCCCACGTGTTCAGCGTGTCTGGGGCGGCTTTGGTGCTATTTCCCTTCATCACGGTCAGGTCTGGAGCAGGTCTGTGATGTCTTTGGCGAGGTCCTCCTACCCTCCCACTCCCGGCTGCCTCTGCAGCTCAAACTTTGGGGGGGTTTTTAGCCGATTTTTTAAGCTTACTTCCTTCTTGTCGCACATCTGTATCAGTTAATCATGGTTCGCATAAATTTATATGGTGAATCACTTCTCTGTGGTCTAGACATGGCTATGACCCCCCCCCCACACAGAAGTGGCCCCTGATGACTCTGGAGTGACACACGAGATTTGCGAGGCTCGTCAGGTGCTAGTCAGTGCTGCCCAGCACAGAGGAGAAGAAACAGAGGCTCAGCTGTCATAGTTTCAGCACTGTGTGCCATCTGTCTGTATCCAAGACGCTACTGATTCTTCTCTCGCTTGAACCTGAGAATCATTTGAAATAGGATTGTTCAATTTGAAGACCCTCCCGAGTCAAACATAGAGTCAGACTGTCTGCCCAACTAAAACCACACTTTTAAAGTACATGCTTCACGTATTTCAACCGGACAACGTGCCACATTACTACCAACATGAAATGTTATGCACATCCAATTCTTACATCCCTAGTCAGCTAGATTCAGACCAGGGCACTTCAACTTGTTATAGATATCATAGTACAGAGAGTTTAAGTCTCGCTAAAACATCTTCTACTCTGTCATAGGAAAAAAAACTTTTTGCAGTTTTAATGATTATTCCTTCTCAAGATTAGTTAGTTTATGTTTTTTTTTTTTTTTAATTAAAGTTTTACCTCCACTGCTTTTGCATGAGTGCTGCATGCGTTCTCTGAGACAATCTCGATCATTTTCATCATTGCTGATTAAATCACTCCTAGACAGGTTCATGACAAATTCATGTTGGGCTCCTTTTTTGTTTCATAAATACCCCAATATTTATTATAGCAAAATCACATTGCAATATTCGAAAAATTTCCAATACTGTACTGTCATAGTGTCTTATACAAAATTCAGTATTTCTTGTTTTGTTATCCTGAGTTTGTTGGATCTGTTCTTCCCACCAGATTGCAGTTAAAGCTTGTGTCATTTCATTTGTCTACGCATCCATTATTAATTTTATAAATTTTTTTATGTCTGTGACGCAATAGGTCAACTGAAAAAAACCCAATACCAACAAGCTGAAAGAAGTCATATCGCCACCTATTATAGGGGAGTCAGACATACTTCCGTCAATAAATCGATTCCCCTCCCGTGCATGAATACTGGGACAAGGACAGCAGTCCGATTAAAAGGCGTAGTTGAGCGATAACCATTGTGCATGTAAATGTACTGAATGTCTCACAATGTGGCCTAGCTGATAACTGTAAATAAAATGAGCATTTCCATCCATGGATGAGAAAAACCATTTGTATCTGGAACTCCATCTCAATGTCAAAAGAAGCTTCCAGAGGACATTGGAATATGGTCAGTGTTGATGTCGCTAAAGTGGAATTTTCAGGTCTATGTTCCACCATGCTGCTAGCCAGCCACTTTCCCGCTTTTTTGCATAATTGTCGCCTGCTTCTTCCAGCATTTTCCTTCTCTGCTTCACGTTTGTGCATCACATTGCTGCCTCATTTAGGGTAACGTGAGCCCCTTGGAGACATCCGCACGGAACAGACAGGGCGGCTTGTGGATTGGGAGGTCAAAAGAAATTAGAGTATATGTGTACAGAAAACGGTAAACTCTTCCTATGAATATATTTGATAACCGGTGCCCGAAAAGCTCTCTCTGAAACAATAGTCAGCCAAATACTGACTTAGCTGATCCTCAACGTTTACGCAGAATGAATGTTTGCAAGCTTAGTGAAGACGACTGAACTGGGTAGTTAGCAGCATAGTCAGAAAGGAATTAATAACAGGCTGGAAATGGCACTTCAGAGAAATGGGCTTAATGAAATATGTCATATTTGAGGTTTTGTGTTACACTACGCCTGCAGATCTCTTACTCTGCTACGCTCTGTTGTCTCATTTCCTCCGAAGTTATTTACTTTCTCAAGTGGCACCGTGTAACTCCCCTGGGGGGGAGGGGGTTTCAGCGTAGCTTACAATAAGGTGTGAGTGTTTTCTGCGCAGCGAGCCTTGAACCCACGTGCATTCCACCATCCCCGTGAAATCACTGACTCACCGTACTCCTCTCGAACTCATAAATACCAAACAATTTTCAGATGACCCACCAATCTGACATTTGTGGCTACGAGAAGGCGTGATGAGTCCCACTACAGCGGGAATCCTACTCTTCTAAGCACAAAGGCTATAAACACATCTAGGACAAGGTGAGTTTGCCATTTTATATTATAATCATGTGTTACTTCAGCTGGTTGGGACAGTCTACTCAGTGGAATGACCTGGTCCAGAGTATTTGGGGTAGAACAGAAGAAAATCATTTCATTTCACATCAATGATAGCCTCGTCCATCCTGATCATCCATCCATCCATTTTCCAAACCGCTTATCCTACTGGGTTGCGGGGGGTCCGGAGCCTATCTCGGAAGCAATGGGCACGAGGCAGGGAACAACCCAGGATGGGGGATCAGCCCATCGCAGGGCATACTCACACGCCATGCACACACACATGCACACCTACGGGCAATTTAGCAACTCCAATTAGCCTCAGCATGTTTTTGGACTGTGGGGGGAAAC
>JAODJX010000083.1:7651771-7662979 GCA_026776945.1 Isichthys henryi
CTTTGTTTTTTTGTTTCTCGTCCTCATCCCCCAGATACATTTTATATTTATTACTGATTCTTTATTTTTACTCACCCCCCCCCCACCCAGATTGCATGTGTTTGGTAAACAGCACCCCCTCCACCCACTCAGAGTGTAACACACAAGGCTCAAAGCAGTTTATTCCACTGTTACTCTCCATCCGGATACATTTAGTTTCTCAAACACGTTGACATTGTATGTCTGAATTGACCGAAAAGCAGAAATTTGGTAGCTGTTGCTAGGCAACACAAGAAGGAAAGATTTTTGTGGTGATATAGTCGTCTTGCATCGAACGTGTCAACTGATTTTTGTCATTAAAAGCAGGTTTTAAATAAACACGCTAGCCAATAGCACACATGGGTAATGTGAATTTTGGCGAAGTTGTACTCTCCATGTCACGGTGAATTGCCTAGTGAAACGCACTTTAAAAGCACGACTGCTGTGCACACGCTGTGCACACAGAGTAGAGTGACAGTGCCTGTTCGGCACAGCAGGGTTCACTGAGGTCACAGCCGCCAGAAGACGAAAGTAAAGGTGCCGCTGCTCAATTTGCTAGAGACTCATCAGTCATCTCTGTATCCGCGGACTCTCTGGCGATGACTCAACCTGCACATACAAGCCAGCGCCATCCCCCCCCCCCCCCACATCGTGCCTGAACGTTCTCATTTTGCAGGTTGAGTAAGCGAGACACAGGGACAGAGTTTCAGGAAGCAGACACTGGGCAAGGGGTGGGGGAGTCAACTCCTTGGTAGGGGAGGGACACCACCAGCCCTCCATTCCCCCATCACTTCGCAGTGAGCTGTGAATTAACCTTGACCCCCGTCCATGGCCTTGCCTCCCCCTCTTTGATGTGGCCTGCTGTTTGTTTACCAGAGCCGGGATTCCAGAGACTGGCCCGGCTGAGTCCCCCACCATGAGAGGAGGAGTCGCATTCATACCTCCCTCCCCGTTCTGCTCCACCTTTCGGGACAGAACCATCCTAAACAGACTGATCCCAGAATATCTCAGCTGAGTCAAAACAAACTGTTACATTCAGCTACCCCGCCCCCCAAAAGAAAAACAAATAATCCTTTTCAAAGTCATACATATTCATATGCATAGCTCTTTGTAGTCCAAACATGAGGTTCTTTATGAAATCCATCCATCCACTTTCCAAACCGCTTATCCTACTGGGTCGCGGGGGGTCCGGAGCCTATCCCGGAAGCAATGGGCACGAGGCAGGGAAGGTTCTTCATGAAATAAAACCTTAAATATAGCTTGAACCAAAATGGCAGACTGGATGTCGAACAATCTCCTAGCATTCTGGCAATTTTACACGCTGAAGACTGTCCCTCATTGCTTTGCAAGCTGGACCCCTAGAGGTACTTCATACATTTACCAAAGTCTTTTTTTAATGAGAAAAAACAAGCCTGACCACTGCAGCCTGCCCATGTTTCATGACCTGTTGCGCTTACATTTCATTGAGCTTGATTGAATTGATCTGGACTTCAAATTACATTCACATTGTTTTCTGGCTAAAACTCTTTCTGCAGTCCTTCCTGATGGGGATGAAGTTATAAATCCGTGTTTACCAGCAATCTTCCTAATGCAGTTACATTGAAATAAATGTGTATTAAATGTATATCAAACTACATTCTTATTGGTACATGCCGTTTGTCGTATCGAAGGGCTGGTTCTGTTGGTTCAGCTTTTTGAGATAACAGACACTGAATCCTGAATCCTCAGGAGCATTCTTGTCTCTGCTCCAGCTGAGTGCTTAATTAATAACCTTAATTAAAGTATTAATTGAATTCTGGCAAAGCCCGACAGTTTTAGGTTTGTCGTTAAAGGATTTCCTGGGAGGTGTCTTTGCAAAGAATGAAAAGACTAGTAAGGGAGGTAATATTTTATATTGTACACAATAAATGTTTATTACAATATTAATCAACCAATGGTTGACAGATTAGGAGATACTTAATCGTTTCCAGAACTTGAATGATTTGCATGCAATTTCTTAACCTTTACACACTACTGGGCCATACTGAGCCTGGTCTCAGTCCCATGGACAGGATCGCAAGCCACTGTGGGATTCACACACACACACACACAGAGCTATACTCATATCTTTGTGAGGACCATCCATTCATTTCTCTGGGAAAAACTCTAATCCCAGCTATGACGACCTTAACCCCTACGCAGCCCTAACCTTAACCATAAGTAACCAAACAAAATACAAGTCTTTTGGCATGCCCAATGCTCACATTTCCACCATATTTGCCATATAAACCAAAGGAAAGCAAACCCCTTTCCCATTCATGCACAAAGCTCAAATCAACTGTCTATCATCTCTCACTTAGCCAATTAAGTGGGACTGGGTTAATGCAAAACCAATCAGCTGCGGGGGATGCGGCTCCATAAATGCCCCGCCCCCATTCACACTATCCTTCTAAACAAAAGATCACTTAAATGTTTTTTTTTTCTGGACAGTCAGATTTTCACAGTTGGTTAAGAAATTTTAAGAGGCTTTGCATAAATAACTTATACATTTACACATCCATAGCAACGTAACAGCAACTGTTACTGTAAAGCGGTCTTTCAGGAGCACTAGAGAGAAAATCCGTCCAGATTTGCGGAAGAACAGCATGTTGTGGTCGGTTCAGCAGAATAACGGGGAAGCAGACTGATGAAGACCACCCCACACGGGTCGAGACTCACGGTCCTACTGAACAGAATGGCAAACGGACTCTTTGGCTACGTTTCTTTGGGGGAGGGTTCAGTAGCTGAGGGAGACTGAGGGAACAGGGAGGGAAGCCTGGAATGCTCCGGAATTTCAGGTCCACAACAACACTTTCATCTCACCTCCTTTGTCTGTTTTTTTTTGTTATACCATCCTGGGTGGGGGGCAGGGCTGACTACTGAAAGCTTTGAACTCAGATGGCGGGGGCGTCTTGATAGGTGAGCCGTCTTGAGAATTGGGCTGAAATGAAACTGCCTGTTTTAAGCAGCGACACCAGCTTCTAACTGCAGCTCTGATGCTGGACTTCTGGGGGAACCCGAGGAGATGTCCGTCTGATTGGATCTCAGTCACTCCGTTTGTTTGTCGGTCATGTGACTCTCCCCTGCGCAAGGATGATGTGGAGGGTGTGGAGGGCCCCTGCTGACCGGGGCTCGGGACGTGGCTCCTGAATCCAAATGCTGCCGCCGTTGTTATGCAAATCGGCTTAATGGTTATTTTTGTTCTTATTCAGTCACCGGTCCATAGCCTCAGAAACCGAAAGACAAAAAGGCTTCAATTTTTGCAGGAAAAACTGCAGCTCAAGCATTCTGGGGGTGGGCTTTCAAGACTAAAACACTAAACGATCATTGTCAGTGTCCAGGTTTCAGCCTGTCTGAATTCCCCTCCAGTCAGATCTAACATTTAGGGGAATTTGGATGACACCGTTAAGGCCTTTCTAACACTTCTCATGTAAGGTAAGTCATAAGAGGATGTCCAAATGAGTGTGCAGTGGAAAAGGAGCCACCAGAACATCGATCACAGCGCTGGCCGTAAGAGAGACGATGCCTGAACCAGCGTTTCTAAAGGAGCCTGTCAAGCATCTCTAAATGAGCTCAGCAGAGATCAGCATGCTGCTTACGGTGCTTACTGTCACAATAATAACTGATATTCGATACTGGAGATATTTAATGGGGGGGCGGCACTGCCACCTCACACCTCCAGGGTTTGGGTTCCTGCTCTGTGCCTGTGGACTTTGTGCGTTCCCTGTGTGCTCCCACTGTCCGAATACATGCAACCAGGACAATAGGTGTCTCTAAATCGGAAGTAGTATTTGTGCAAGCATGTCTGTGCCATGTGACATCCTGGTATCCAATGCAGGGAGATGCCGCCCTTTTGCTGCCAAGAAGAGGAGCCCCCATCAAAAGTGGATAGTTCAGGTCCGTAAAGTAAAAATCCAGACCAAGATTTTGTTTCAACGAAGCAGTTGAGTATAAAGAGTCAGAGCTGGTTGGTTGAAACAAAATCTTGGTCTGGATTTGTACTTTACGGACCTGAACTACGTACCTCTGCTCCCCATGTCACTGACTGGGATAAATGATTATAAGGTGGATGGATGGTGTTGAGCATCACTATTTTTTTAAGGACATCATCCCTTAGCTTTTCATGAAAATGAGCATCTGCACTTGACTTCCCCCCCCCCCGCTGGCGTTCTAAGTTCCTCTTTGAAAGCATCATTTTACAAACGGCAGCCTTCATTCACAAATAACTCAAAGTAGGAAGTCGATGGACGCACAGATGCCAGTGGGTTCCTATTTGCTTAGGATATTCTTATCATCACAAGGTTGCCTTTGAAACGGAAGCGACTCAGTTACATCTGGAAATAAGCGTCAGCATTATAAGCAACAGAGTCGTGCTTTTCCACTAAAGTCATGTCCAATTACTTTTCCAGTAGGGCTGTTATTCTTTTCATTATGATGTATTTTTTGAGATCTATTGCCTCATTTTAAGCGTCTTTGTCCTGATGGCCAGTACTCCTCCTGATCACTGCTGTTTGTCGCTGATGTCCTATTTGCATATTAATCCCGTTGATTCATACAAATTCTAGACAAACCTCGTGTCAACTATCTCATTCATTGCGGAAGACAAAATCATTTCAGTAGTATCGCTTTGATGATGGGTCAAACCATAGGAAACTTGCGGTTTTCAGTGACAGTGGTACAAGCATATCTACTAGCCCAGTAGCATCTTTGCATGTGTATTTTAAATCCAAATATCTATAGCTAATCTGAACTCAAAATATACATATATATACAAAAAAATCTGCAACTATTAGCATGCTGGGGAGTAAATCCGTCCATCGTCCAACCAGCACAGGGCACGAGGTTGGGGTTCACGCTGAATGGGATGCGAGTCCATCACCGGGCACTCATATATACATACATGCCCTATCACTGTCAATAGAAGAGGCTGTAATGCTTTATTAATTCTTATGCCAACCAGCATAATGCATGACAAAGGTATCTATACTGCATCATATATAAATGAAATGGACCAATTAGATACAAAGTATTTATATTGTGATGAGGACCTGGCACCAGTGGATCACCAATGCCCATGTTCTGATACAGTACAGGATAGTAACAGGCTTTCCCAGGGCGAGTCTGCAGCTGATATCGACCTTTGACCTGCCGATTCATAGAAGCTGAGCTAGCCACAAGCCCACAAGCTGATGAGAAGGTCATTGTACCTCCAGGCCTCAGCAGGCTACAGGACTTCCTTCCCCCTGAAAATGGTCCTTTTCTGTGACTGCAGAGTGTGTGTAATGTGAACAGGATACCACCTGTGGTGTTTCACCACCAGTGACATTTTTTATATAACAATTTAAGGAATATGGAACGAAGAAATCCTGAGAGAATTTACAATTCTGTACAAAGAAAATGTTCAAGCCTGTTTATCTGGGGAAAAAGTGCCTTTTTTCTTAGAAAAAGAAAATCAATTTAACGTTATAATATATTCAAATGAACAGTACCACCAAAAGAATTTCTTAATTACTGAAAAAAAAGTTACCGACAAAAAAAATTCAAAAAGTTGCGGATATCTAGTTGGACGGCTAGATGGACGCCGCTTCAGCTCCCAAACCTCTCCTCAGATCACCCCTGCCATTCCAAGTATTTTTTTTTTTTTTCAGCACCAGCTCAATGAATCAATTAACTAACACCCAATAAGGTATTAATAAATTATGTATTAATAACTAGCCAAACAAGGTTGAGACACAAAATACTTTGGTGTATTGCATGGTTGCTGAAAATCATGGGGTGATTTTAGAAGATATATACTACTCAAACTGAATCTGAGCTGTTCTTCTTCAGTTATACAGTACTGGTATTTCAGATGAATTTCCAGCAGTTAGCTAAAGAGACACCAGACCACTGGACAGATACAGTACATGAGCGCAGGTAACAACCTGTAATTACACCTTAATTCATGGGCGTTGCTGTCTGTACTAACCTGTGATTGCTTCATCCTTTATAATGTGAATGAATGGTCAGGTTTACCTGTCTCTACACTGCAGCTCAAGAGAGCTTCAAAGCACAATTCCCATAACCAGCTAGGGAGTGTCCCGCTCCCATAATATAACGTCTGAGCGATTTCTCAGAGCTAAATGTCCAAATAATCCTCCCTCCCCTATCAGCATTGTTCAGATGAGAAGCCGGTCGCAAAATATGTCGAGAAATGTAGGGCAGTAAACGCACCATCAGCTTTACATCTAACTGTCCCAGTAACGAGGCTGTTTCGCTTTTTGCTGGAGACCATCACCCATTGCTACCAGAGGAGCAGAATAACTACAGCTTTACTGCAAGTCAAGGCTCTCGATTATACCCTTGCAATTACAGGTTAAATTGGCACGCCTGGTCCACAGGGAGAGAAATTAGATGCATTAGACAAGTAGCTAACAAGAAATGCTATTGTGAAAGAGAAAGAGCAGATTCAAGTTAATTGTTTAACATGATTCTTAGCTGTTATATTATCTAGACAGAAGCCGCTGCTGTTGTTTCAGTTTTCCTTCTACGTTACATTGTCGGCAGCCACGCCTTATCTGCCAATCGATGTACGCTAGAGTCACTGGGGAATAAAGGTTACTGCATGTCTAGAATGCAAACACAGATAGTAACGCTGAAAATAGCAGCAAGTAGTCATCTGTGGTAGAAGCAGCTCAGGCGCTTTGACCAGGCCATCATTTTCTCCGAAAGACTTTCGTTGGAAGACGTAACTTTCACTGGTGTGGTTGCTGAAGGATTTTTCACTCAAACAGCAAGGGTTTCCAGACGTTTCCACTTAAACTGAGTCAATCTGCAGTGCCACCAGGGACCGGGATCTTTTGGATTTTCAGTCCAGCTTTGCCTGTGGTCTGTGGTCCAGCGTTGTCCGTGACTGACCCGCTGATAATGGTCTTCTGAGAATTTTGTTGCGTTTCCTGCCGTCCACGCAACACACACAAAAAAAGCACAAAGTAAATGCTGTAGATCTTTATCAGCTAATCTTTATTTCTAATGAAGACACAGTCAGTTAGTATTTGTCCTTATTCATGATCAGTTCCATCCGCCTTGGTCTACTGGAGCGGACGAATCCCAGCTGGTCGGAAGAGCCTGGTCGTTGCTGCTCAGGAGATCAGTGTCAGCGTGCTTCTCTGTTTCGGCTGACTGCTTATTGGAAGACTACGTGGAGCCCATCTCAAGCAGCAGTGGGCACAAAACCTGTATGATTCTGGATTCTAGGAGGAAACCAGACTCCCTACCGGAGAAGGGGAGAACATGCAAACTCCACATGCAAAGAGCAAAAGGCCTCTTCTGTTCATGTCATCATTTTGCTGTCAATGGTCCAGCATGCTGAGTATGAGGAAAAAATCATATAAATCTAGCAGGCTTTGTCCTTGTCCAACCTCATTAGTTCTTGCAACTAATGGAGAAAAACAGCAATTTTGAACTCTGCTGTTGAACAAGGCCACCCAGACCCTGGCCCTGTGGGATGGGGGCGGCTCATGGTCCAAATTGTTCCAAATCTCTTTAAGAACCCTTTAGATCTACAAAGATTAGATAACCTTTATGGTGGCTAATGAAAAAAAATCTTCCACTTTTCTTGCATTGGCTTTCGCTGGTCCGGGGAGGACAGGTTTAAGTCCTCAGTGCTGATGGGGGGGGGGCACTGGGGTCACACTTAAGCGGAGCTTTTCCAAGGGGCTGCAGCTGAAAATTTCAAGTGTTGCCTAGTGGTACGAGGGGCATTAAGTAAGGGTGAGGGATCTCAAGGGGATGTGAAAGGAACTGTGGTCAAGGGGTTCAGGAAGATGGGCTTGAAGAGGAGGCTTATTGCGGAACACACACAACAGCTCAGAGATCCATTATGGGTCGGCATCGGAATCACAATCTGTTATTTACAAAGTACAAAATGCATTTTGGTGAAGGTGAGACATGTAGACATATAAATAGGGTAAAACATAAAAGGTGGCATGACCTAACCTGAGTCTAGCGTGCTGTAGGGTTTTATGAGTGGGACATTGTGCCTTTGGGCCTGAATGACGATCCAGATTTTCTCTATTTACCACGGCGGCCTTACGGATCGGTGTGGTGAACATGTGCCAGTTATGCAGATAACCTGCCATTTGGAAAAGTGCTTGACCCAGCGATGAAGGACAAACGATATCCCTTGTGGTAATTTTTCATTTTTTCATCACAAGTTGCTCTCATTTCTAAAACCTGAGCTCAGTACTATCTCTCCACTGGGCTTTTATAATGTGTGTGCGTGTCTGTGTGTGTGTGTGTGTGTGTGTGTGTGTGTGTGTGAAAGCTTTCATAAAACCATCCTATCAGAAATAGCATAAAATGAGATTCTGTGTATCTTTAAATTACTTTTACACATGTCTATGAATTTGTATCCTCTGGAAAAAAAACCTCATTTATGTTCAGAATGGCTTAGCAGTTGATGGTAATTATGAGTCTTAGCATAATTTCAGTAACAATTTCAGTAATTGGGTGAAAATTAAACAAAATAAATTATGTGAGCAGCGTAAGGCAAGATGTAACTTACTGTAAGCGACTGCCTGAGAAAGGGACCAGTTTGCTGGATTCCTTGCATTTTGGTAATATGGAGGATGTGATTGGATTGTGGCAGCAGATTAATGATTAAAGATTAAATTGTAATGATTAATTTTAATGACATAATTTTAAATGACTCAGAATGGGGAGCCAACCCATCTCAGGGCACACACAAACAATTATTCACTCACATATGCACGGACAATTTGGGAACAGCAATTAACCTACCTAGTGGAACACTGGGAGAGCATACAAACTTCACATACAAGGAGCCAGGATGGGACCATTGGTTGGTCCTGCCTCCTCTAGTTGATTGGACCCACCTCCTCTACAGTCTGATTGGTTGTCTCTATGAAGCAATCATTTTTCATTCTGCCTCCAGAGCATTTTTGTGTAAGTCAATCTCCCACAAGGATTTGAGCCAGTGGCCTTCTGATGACAGGCACAAGTCCTAACCCCTTGAGCCGCACACCACCCCCCCACCCACTCCTCAAGGGTACAACAGTGAAGCTGTCCTGGATCCCAGAGAAATGCGTCTTGTGTGTCAATCCAGCAGACTTTTGTGACTGTCACCACACAGGTGAAGGGTCAGCACAGGTCCTGGTGTCAATCATTTCGAGTCCTTCACAGGCACGCGCACCCTGCTAATGTGTGTGGGTGTGCGTGCCTGTGTGTCTTTGTAAAAGATAAAAATACCTCCGCTTAAGCTGTGCGAGTTAAGCTCTGTGCCATTTCCTCCGAACAAACAAATCTCACAAATAAAAAGCACCAAATTATTTGTGCAGATGTCGCTTTGGGGCCCTCTTACCTCCCCCTTCCCAAGTGATTCTGAAAGAACAAAAAAATTTTGTCAAATTACACGCAATAAAGCTATTTTCACCCAGAAGCTACAATAAGAGGTTGTAGGAAGGCCTGAATCCTGCTCAGGGAACCCCTTGTGATGTTTTGAGATACCTGCACAGGAATTCCCTAAGTGAGGTCAGTTTGCACCCACCCCCACGCGGAACTGCCCAGTGGAGCCCCACAGATGACATAGTGTGAGACTTGGGGGTCTGATAACCAGACAGTGTCTTTTTTTATTTTCTATTTTTTATTAAGCCCACTTGCATGGCTACAGTGGAGAACACTGTAGTACAGTGGAGAACACTGTAGTGGGGGCATGGAGGCAGCTGCATTTTTGGATTGCCCTGTGTCTTATTTTTTCTTTGCCCCTGCACCCTCTCCTCAATAGCCACTGTCTTCCATCAGGCATGTGTGAAAGTTAGTGTGATAGCAAGCTGCAGCTGACATTTCACACGCCCCTGTGCTTGTCCCCCCACCTTGTCCCCTTGTCTCTGATGGGTGCCTGTGTATCGATCTCACAGCGTTAGGCCCTGCAGCGGGCTGGGAGGTCTTACTCAACCAAATCTTGCAGCGCATCGGTCAAGTAAACCTACACAAAAATACCTTTCTTGCGAAGCCTCGTCTCTTGTCTTTTCAGAAAGAAGAGGATATACTGATGATCGTACGTGTCATGGTATAAAAATACCCTCAGCTTTTTCCGGCTGCTGGCCATCTGAACAGCCTGTGGTTTTATAACTGTGACGAACTCCGCGCAGCTCTGGGTGCCTTTACACGTGCAATTGTGTCTTTCAAGTGCAAAAAGGATGACCCCTGCCACCACACACACACACACACACAAACATACGCAAACCCTTGGCACCCAGCGTTACCTCGTCCTCATATAGTGAGTCGGATGACAGCCACATGGAGTTTATAGCAGGCCTCGGCAACCAGCCGGCCGTCTCATCATTCCACAGAGGAAAGACTGATCGTTTTTGACATGTGCAAAGGGATACTGGTAGGTCTCAAATGTTAGTGTGACCTGACCTTTGCATGGTGTGACTGTAATTTAGTTTCTTTGCAATGTGTAGGTAGACCGGCTTCTTGATGCTGATTCCTCTCATAAATTACTTATTTTGGGGGTTTTTGCATGCTGGAACACTTTATAGAGGTGTATATACGTACTCTATACACCTGCTCTATACACCTGCTATATAAACCTGCATTGTATCCCTCGCTGTATATACCTGCTGTATACATCCGCTGTGTAAACCTTCTTTACGCACCCTCGCTGTATATCACGGCTGTATTTCCCTGTTGTATATGCCCGCTGTTTAACCCTGTTGTATATCCCTCACTGTATATACCCGCTGTACACATCCGCTGTATATACCCTCTTTATGCACCTTCGCTGTAAATCATGACTGTATTTCCCCACTGTATATACCCGTTATATATACCCCCTTTTTATCACCACTGTATATACCCGCTGTATATCCCACCTTTATCACCGCTGTATATACCCGCTTTTTTCCCCCGCTGTATATACCCGTTATATATACCCCCTTTTATCCCTGCTGTATATACCCACTATTTATCCCTGCTATATTTACCTGCTGTATATCCCCTCTGTATATACCCATTTTTATCTCCGCTGTATATACCTGCTGTATATCCTGCCTTTATCCCCGCTGTATATACCCGTTATATATACCCCCTGTTATCCCTGCTGTATATACCCACTATTTATCCCTGCTATATTTACCTGCTGTATATCCCCTCTGTATATACCCATTT
>JAODJX010000083.1:7687593-7704316 GCA_026776945.1 Isichthys henryi
CCTGCATCACAGACCCCCCACTGAACCTGCAACCCAGACCCACCCAAACCCTGCATAAAAAACCCCCAATGACCCTGCGACACCTACCAACGACGACCCGTAACCCACGCACCACCCGACCCCTCCAAAACACACCCCAAAAAACCCCCCAGCCAGACCCCCAACCTGCTTCCAGGAACCCCAACCCATCACTTATGACTTGAAGCCCTCACAGTAGGTTTTCCCAGAACGCCCCAGGAGTTGCACAGGCTTCATGGTAAAGGAGCGGGCTGGTGCACTCAGCAGGCGATTGCAGTCGGACACGAGCCAGATGCTCCAGATCCCAGGGCGGGGTGGTAGTGGGCAGGAATGTCGTTATTGTGTGTATAAAATAAAGCACCACTTCTCCTCCACAGTGCACTGGAGTAAGAGGGACAGGGGTTTCTTTGCAGGCAGTATAACGCCCTTATTACGCGGAGTCGATATTCACGCAGCATCCGTGTCCATAGCAGGTCGAGAGGTTGGATTGGATGACGTGCCACAAACAGACCAGAGCCCGCTGTTAGGGGAAATGCGTGCTCATAATTTTAACATCCTGACAAATGGCGGTTTTCATTGAGTCTCTGCAGTCATGGCGCGTCTTCACAAAACAGGAACGTCATCCTGCGATTCGCAAGACCCCCGACGTGAAGCACATCTCCTCGACTGACCCTGGCCGTCCACATAGGTCTCGGGTGACCCCAGAGCGCAGGACGTCCTCTGCGTCCGCCTGCTGCCAGAATTAGGGTTAAATCGACCCCTTTTTTTGGGCCCCAAACCAGGAAGCGCCGTCGGCTTCACGAAGACCCCATGAGGATGACGTTTGCGGAACACGGCGGACAACGAAAGCTGTGGTTGGAAAAAAAAGTTTACCAAATTAAGCAGGAACAGGTTTCTGTGAATGTACCTTAGGGAGGAAACTGTGGCCAGATTGAGCAAATGTGCAAGATCTAAGATCTGAGTATTGTTCCATGACGATGTAGGCAAGACGCATGAAACAGCTGTTTAAACTGCGATCCTGCGTAGTGTCAGCACTTAAAGTAAACAAAGCTTACGTTTATCAAGTTTAACATGTCTGTTTGGGCTCAACAATGCAAATACATGCAGATTTTTGAACGATTATACTCCCTGTGTGGTTCCTGAGCTGCTGAAAGTACCTGTGATCAGCAAACGGAGCCGGGTGAGCTCAACATGCAGAAGCGACAGCAGCAGATCGACTGACAAATGCTGGAGTTTTTATGAAAATTACTGAAAAGTGAGAAACTCAGTTCAGCCGAGGCTGAGCTACAGTACTGTGTCTCCGTAGAACTGCCACCGAAGTGGGAACACAAGCCTCAGAGCTGAGAATCAAACACGGCTGAATGTTTGTGTGATTTTAATTTAAATTTTAAATAATCTGCCTAGGGTCACGGCCAGAGGCTCCGTGGAGGGACTTTACATATTAACCTTGGGGGTGCATGAGTGGAGTCGTTATCACCCCAGCGATCCTTCTTCTCTGGTGCCCTTGGGGCAGCTTGCGTCACGCCTGTGACTGAACCACATGAAGCCAGACTGCTGTGGGGACATGTATCACTCATCATCGTCATGTCACGTTAGTGCATTTGTCGGTTGAGGTCCCTCCCCCCGCTCCCCAACTTCTCACAGTTTGCCCAGGCTGTGGGGAGGGGGGGGGGGTGTGGAGTTTACAGCGGTCCTTTAAGGCCCGGCAGTGATGAAACGGATGAAGAAATGTTGCGGGTCCGAAAGCCCACCCCAGGGTGACATTCTTACACTATTCATACTGGGACCAGACAACTAATCTGCAGCGTGACACTCAGAGCCCCCAAAAAAGACATAATTAACTCATAAATGGATAAATAATGCAGATAATCTGAGTGCCTCTACTTAGAAGTGTGTGGAAGTGTGTTCGACGAAATCACCGTAAGTAATGGCGGGTTAATGGTCTTCAGCTCAGAGCTGGTAAATGTCAAACCCAAACAACCAGAACCAGAGCTAGCAGCAGACCCTGTCTCCAAACCACACATTCTGTACCCCAAGGAACAGAAGTATGGAAAATACAGCACAAGATTCCTCCTTTAAAAGTATTTTTTGATACCTTCATACTCCTCCGCTGCTTTAAAAAGCCTCTTCATAAGAGGTCTGGTTTAGTGAAACGTATCTAACATTAGCACAGACACGGTGAAGTTAAATCCCAACCTCTTCATCTCAGATCCCCTGTGCATAGAGACAGCACCGTTTGCCAGACTGAATAACAGCCAGGCAGCGCTCTCCCCTTTACTCTAAGTAATGGCTCTCGTACGGCCCCTAAGTGCTTTTCTCATTGCCGCCATTTTCAGATCATTAAAGTAATTAATGTGCATTTGGACATTCAGAGCTAAATCAAACGTTTGTCTTCTGGTTTCCAAGCACTTGCGTGCGTTTCAGTGTGAGATCTCCCCTCAAATGATTTATGGAGATTTTAAAACAAAACCCAATTTACAGCAAAGTAGGGACACTTTGAAAAAAAAAGGCAAAACCACGCAGGATTGTTACTTAAATGAGGACAAAAGAGCCCTTTGATCTACAGCTCTTATGCGTTGGAGTGTAAAACATGAATTTCGCACTGCATTCTTTGTGTTCCTCCTTTTCACTAAATCATAATTTGATAAATTTATTAGAGTTCAGTCTCAATAAGCGTAAAATTCCCGTAGAGTCTGCAGAACGGGCTGTGCCTGAACACCAGCACAGAGGAAACCGGGAGGCCCATAATCCTGGTGCAGGGAAAACCAGGAGGCCTACAGTAACGGTACAGGTGAAACCAGGAGGACCGGAATTCTGGTGCAGGGAAAACTGGGAAGAGCCCAGAATTCCAATGCAGGGAAACCCAGGAGGACCAAAATTCCAGTACAGGGAAAACCAAGCTGCCAAGCCCTTTGGTCCATGTTGAGCTGAACCATCAGCAGAGGTCCTGAAATGTCCTTGTGGTTCCTGCGGCCCGTCTGACGTCTCCCCACTTCCCAGTGTAAGGCTCCCGGTCCCGAGCAGTGCAACCGGAGAAACGCAGCAGCAGCTGATTTCCAGGCTGTTTGCCGTGGCCCCCGTCCAGGAGACGCTTGATCTGCTCTGCCTGCGAGCCTCGGTCACACTCTGACACCGGCGCATTTTGCCTAAAATTTGTTAAGATCTGTCACATGGCATCAGGGCAGTGGGAACTTCCTACCAGCCTTCCCACCACCGCTCTGGGAAAATGCATTTTCATGCAGGGTGCTTCACATGCAGAACCTGGGCTCTGTGATGCACTGCACACCTTTTTGCAGTGACATTCCACTGGGGCCCGTATGTGACCCTGTGACTTAAGCCCGCTCTCCCCAACCCTCCCCCACCCTTTCTGTCCTCGGGGGCCTCTTCACAGGATCCTAGCTTGCCTTCCGAGGCTCTCTCCTGCCCCCTACAGTTCACACTTGTCACACAACCCCCTGCGGTAGCTCACTCAACCTTGAAGGAGACTCTCTCCTCAGAGCGGATTGGATGCGGAAGAATGAAAAAGTCACGAGACGCCCATCTTCTACGTTTCCTTGGCAGTTTGCGACACTTTTCAACAAAGGGAAAAAAAAGCAAAAGATGCAGAACTGAACTGCAACTGGGAATCTCAATTATAGTAAAAACAAATAAAAAAACAATTAATTACATCTCCAGTCTTCGCCAGTGTGATTCATTTTGTGGTTACATTTTCAAAGATACTTTTATTGTGACACATCTGTAAGCAATACTGCGGTCGCCCTCCACATAGATGCAGAAATGACACAGAAAGACTTTCCTCTGTGTTTTTAAGGAAAATCCCCCCGATCGGTTACTGATCCACAGAAACAGCTACGCCTTATGGAAATGACCCCCCTCCCCCCAACTGGTATTTCCTCCTGTTTTATGGGGTTGGGGTTTTGCGTAAACGTGCTGAGGGTTTCTGTGATGCAGAGCGATGAGAGCACCATCATTCCGCAGAAGGCTACCACAGGAACAGCTGTCCGGCGATGCAACAGCACAGAAACCCGGACCAGCACCACCAGGCTCCTGTCACTCCACATCTACGTCCCCTGAGGTTGGAGGCTGTGGTGGCCCATGACCTGACCACCAGAACTCCTAGAATAAACCTCAAGACCCATCTGTTCCATGAATTCCTCAACTAGCCTGATGCCTGAATGTTCTTAATGTTGCACTTCTGGTCCTTGTATAGTCTTTTTAGGTTCTTGTTTGGTTAGAAGCTGTTGTGTATCTCCCGCTCTGGTCCTGCTTACACTTGTCCCTGGACATTCACTGGAAGCTCAGCCCAGCTGCACTTATACCCAGTCTACTGCTTGACAGCGTGTTTGTGTGCAGGGTTGTTTTTTTACCTCATTTGTGTATCACTTTGGACAAAATTGTCTGTTAAATATGTAAAATGTGAAATATAGAATGTTCCGGTAATCTCCTGAAACGCTTATGATGGTGATGTGATTCAACCACCCAGCTGTCAAATCAAAAGCTATGCAAGCGGACGCCTTTGCCATCCGGCGTGAATCCCGAGCCACATTCCCGCCTGTTCCGGGATATTTTCCGGCCTTTTTAAGCGGCTCCCGCTCAATAGCATTCCGGTCTCAGTGTGAGCCGTCACTCGGCCCGGGACCGGGTGCCTGAGAGCGACTTGGTCCGCTCTGAATCCACTCTGAATCCTTTGTCTTGGTAATGAATTGGAGGACAATGAAGCCCCTGGCCGTTGCCTCTCTGCTGGGGCTGGACGAGCGGGACGGGGGGGGACACAAAAGCTTTGGAAGGCAGGAGGGAGGTCAGGAGAGCAGCTCTGCTAACAGTCCATTTTTCTTGTTTGGTCTTCAGGAAGACAAAGGGATGAAAAGCAGCTCTGATGCCATTAAGTGGTGAGGAAATGATGGTCGTGCATTGTGGGCATGACAGACCCCACGGCTTTGAGGTGGGAGGTAGGCTCTCCAAAGAGCTGCCCAGACTCCATAATGGAGACTGTCTGTAGGTGGTGGCCAATTCTCCCCCTTTGTCCTGCCCCTTTCAGTTTGGCTCTGGAGCCCCAACACACAATGCCTCTCCATACCTATTTTCATATTTGTCTTGGAAGAAGTCTTGAAGGTCCTTCAAAGCGACACCTTTGACCCCTGTTGACGCCGCCCAGCCAGGAGACCGGTGGAGATGAACCAAGTCGAATGATCAGTGACACGGTGTCGAGCCCCCCCCGGGTGAGTTCCCAGGTTTCTCTGGGACATCAGACACTAGTCCACAGGTGTTCGGGCCATCATCTTTCCTTCATGGTTTGGACAAGAGTCACTGTAGAAGATCGGCGTTATTCCAGATCTTCACGACGTCTTCTCAAGGTCCGCGCTCGCTAAAGATTTTTAAAGTTCCTGGATGGGCCTTTGATGGTGCAGCCTGGGCCGACCTGCTTTGGAAGGGTGTAGGCTATAAGGTGTTGGATGTAGATAAAGGGTGTGGACTGTAGGTATAGTGATGTGATGGTATAGGGTGTAGGCTATATGGTGTAGGGTGTAGGCTGTAGGTAAAGGGCATAGGCATAGGTTTAGGGTGGAGGGTATAGAGAATAGACTGTAGGGCATTGACTGTCTGCTGTAGGGTGTTAGGTGTAGGCTATAGGGTGAAGACTGTACGGTGTAGGATGTAGGGTGGAGGCTATAGGGCGGAGGGCAGTGGTTCTCAACCTTTTGGCTGCACGGCTCAGTTTTTACCACGCCAGCTCAGTCGTGACCCTATATAAAGTATAGCTCTAAATTAATGCTATAATCAAGCATATAGTACACTCTGCAATTTTAACCAATGAATGCCTAACGCACAAATCTGAATGTACCAGTAAATTTAAAATTGAGCGTCTGTGGTTTGGCTTCTTGGATTGGTTGAGTGTTCACTAGTTATGCGCTAAGCACTTGCAGACCCAAGACCTGTTTATATAGGTTAATTATAAGTCTGGGGCTGGGAAATCTGATTGTGGATCAGCTTAGGGGCTTGGTTTTAAAAGGCTTACATTTCCAACTCTGCCTCGCGACCCTTTAAAGATATAGCTGCGACCCAAATTTGGGGGGCCGACCCACGGGTTTGGGATGGCTGGTGTAGGATATACTACTGAGTAGATATTAAAATTCAGGTTAAGATCAACCTTTTTTGATCCCAGGGGGAAATTCTGGTTCATACAGCAGCAAGAACGTATCACTCTGACAAACACAGGCAAAAAATGCAAAGACAGTATATATGGTGCAAGCAAGTAAATATACAGTGTCTTTAACCCCACGGGGGCCCTGTGATAATTATGGGTAATTTTTTTGCCTATGACTCAATCCCAAAATGCTCCTGCCAAATGTTTTTGACGTCATTAGTTGGCGTGTGGCCTTTACCTACAGACAGGCATGTAGGTAGATGTCAGTGTTGGGCAACAGCAGAGGAAAGGTTCACCTTTCACCTAGAGAAACTCAGGCTGTGTATTACAGGATGTGAGAGACGCAGATGGACAAAATAAACTGTGGATTGTTGTTGTTCTTAATCATTAACTCCCTCCCCCCCTTTATTAATTGTGTGGGCTGACCTGAAGTACAAGCTGCAAGCTCCTTAACCCCCTGGGTCTCCTCTGACACCGTCCTTCCTGCTAGTAACCCGTGGATTCCAGGAGTGCTCCTTGGAGACACACAAAGCCCCCATTCCTCAGCAATTATATGTGTGTGTGGGGAGGGGGGTGGCACGTGATTAGCTGACAATCCCCCTCGGATGTCCCACCTTGGAAGAAGGCTGCCCCAGGTCTCCACAGATAATGCCATCCAGATTGGGTTCCACCCTAATGCCCTATCAACTTAATCCTCCTCACAAAGCTGGGGCAATGGGACAGCAGGCTGGAGAGCAGCATCCCCCCCTGAGTGTGTGGGCAGGAACTGGAAGTGCTGCTATATTCATCCAGCTACTCGGTGAAATATCCACGGCGGGGACACTAAGCAGGAACCCAATTCACATAGTGTCCCCCTCACATTTCATAATTATTCATTTGGACCCCCCCCCCCCCACACACACACACACACACATTTAACATAAAATATTAGTTATATGCCAGTGTCCCCCCCCCCACCACCACATTCATAATGTTTCTGACACTCCTGACCGTCCCGTCCCAGTTTTTAGATGCTTCGACGGGACCCACAGAAAGTTGCAAGGAAGAAACCCCAAAAACACTTTGTATTAGATTCTGTTTGGCTGTGAAGTTAACAATCAGACCCTGTTTTGTTCCAAAATGCCCGCCGTTCTTTCAGCAGAGAAGGGATCGGGGTAAAATGATGTTTATTTCGTTTTTTTTTCTTAAATCATGGCTCTGTGTCGCTTCATTTTGTGGTAATTGAGTCCTAAACACTGAATTCGCTCTCTGTGGTCTATTTTCCATTTTCAGGTCACCTGCATGCTAAAGCAGTGTGTTAAGGAGACTGGCGATTGTTTCTGCTTCTGTGGGTGGAGCCCTGACGTGTGTGGATTTTAAGAAGTAGAGGACTGCTGAAGAAAGCAGGGTCCCTGAGTCAGGCGCTGTTTTGTTTTTTGCAGAGGTGGAGATCTCAAGTTCCAGAGAGTATAAATCCAGACCAGGATTTTGTTTCAACCAACCAGTTGAGGACTCTGTGACTGTGACTCCTTATACACAGCTGGTTGGTTGAAACAAAATCTTGGTCTGGATTTGTATTCTCTGAACCTGAAATCTGCACCCTGTTCTTTTGTTTTCTCACTTATAAACAGGGATTGACGTAAATGTAACAGCACAGATACGTACGTATTTTATATGCATTTGCGCCGATATGACAAGAAAGTATTTTAACCTTTATATGCTAAATTGTACTTCATTTGCGGTACAGAGATTAAAAGGCACGGTAATTTCTTGTCATATCGGCACAAACGCACATAAAAATACATACGTATTTGCACTGCTACATTAATCGATTGCCGCACATATTGCTTTTAAAGGTGAATGCGTACTTGCGTAGCAGTTATGTTAATCCCTGCTTATAAAGAGCATTAACATGAAAGAATAATCCTCAGAGTGTCTTTTTTTTGGAGAACAGGGGCTTGCAGTGCAGAGCTATCAGGAAATCTCATGAGGGCTTTCACAGCCCCAGAAATTCATCGCCAGAAAGCATGGAGATTATCCTGCCTATCTCTCCACATCCTCGTGCATCTTGCAGACGGTTTACAGAACTCTCCCATGGCATTGACGGCTTGTGCGCTCGTCCGTGCTCCTAAGCATCTCCTATTAGGGATTTAATCTTCAAATAGGATTTTCCATGGTAAGAGAAGCCACCCAGAGCCTAATTGCTTAATTGCAGATGGGCTGTGATGGAATGCCCTTCTAGCAGACCCGGTGAGGATGTTAGCAGAGTGTCAAGGATGCTGATCGGTTCAGTGGTGGCTCCCTAAGGTCGGAGCAGGTCACTGATCCGTGTTGCTCTCCTGACCCTCTTTCCCGGTGACACCGCTGTGACAGATAGACAGCCCGGGTCACAAGCCCACGCCAGGGGTCAGGAGGGTGGACTGCTACCCTGAAGCAGCATTTCTCTGCATGTGCACGCTGCTGTGACCCGGCCATAGTGTGGCCATTGTCCCCCTGAAGAGCTCAGAGGCCTTTTCTTCTCGTTTTGGGGGGGGGAGGGGGCTGGAAGTTCAAACACCCTGCTGACCCACAAACTGCCTCCAGACGCCGGCAACTCGGAGGTACAATGCAGCGTTCATCCCCACACAAGCTGGATTGTTCCGGGGGGGTGGATGGGGTGTTCCTTTGAGCGTTCTTGCCTTTGGAAGTGCCCCCCCACATCACTTTCATGTGACATTCCCCACTGCTAACACGTTGCGGTTTCGCAGTGATTTGGTAACCCGGTAACGGGGGATGCTGTCCCCATGTACCAGCCACGCATGAACAACGCTCCCGGCATGCAGCCCCGCCCCCTCCATCATGTAAGTGGTGCAGAAACCCGGATTTAATGCCCCCCCTGCCCACCAGCTCTGACGTGCGGAATGTTATCTTCCCCTCGCAGACGCAGAGCCGAGTGGGGCTTCCATGAATCCTCTGTTTTTCCCTGCCCCCCCTTTTCCCAGGGGAATGTGGGTGGTGAGCCAAACATAACACCCCCCCCCCCACCTCGCTGGCCATGCCGTGGCACGTTCCGGCTCAACCCACTGCCCACACGCCGGAGAGGATGAGCTCGCTCACGACCTGGCCATGGTTCAGGAATGCACAGCACGTGAATACGGACCGTGTAGTCTTTCTGACCGCCCCCACCCCGGCGAGACCAGACTTCACCACCAGGAGGAGGGGCTGGCTGTCTCCTGCGAGGCTAACTTCCCGGGAGTCTGTGCCGCCCGGAGAAGCACAGGGTGGGATGGGGATTAGCTAACACCCCCGCTCCCACCCTGTGCTGCCTCCCCCAGGGCCAGATTGCAGCTACCAAGAGCCCAGCCCTGGCAAGAATCAAACACTCCTGCCTTGTACCACTCTGTACCGGGTTATCCGTTGCTTGATCCGCAGCCCGGCTCTGTTATGGGCCGTGCCGAGTTTCCTCGTATTTTTAGCCACCTGGGCCAGCACTGACGCCCCTCCCGTGCAATGCTCATAGCTCACGGTTACCGGGAAAACAAGGACTCTCTGTCCCACGCTGACCACAAACCACCAACCGAAGAGGAACTCGCCATTTGCTCTCGGTCCCCGATAAAAAGCACTACAAGACTAGTAACGTTAGCGGCTGTCCAAAGTAGCCAGGAACCCACTCAGACGAGGATGGGCTGTACCTCAGGATCTGTTCTGGCTCACGGGACACTGAGCTGTAACATCAAGCCTCGTCGATGGGTCAGGACGCTTAGCAGCAAGCAATAGCACAGAGAAGCTATCTGGAGGATGGAGGCGTGAGGGGGGTGTTTAACTACTCACTACCACCATGTTAATGCGCGTGTTAGCAGTAGCACAGCTAAACAGCAGAACAGCAGTGGTTTAACCAAGTTTATGTATCGGCTGTAGGGAGCAACAAGGAGAAACATCTGTTTGATTATGTAATGGGGTTTTTCCTGGCCCAGTTCTCAGGGAGCCACAAACGGTTTTTGCTCCCTCCAAAATATCTGGCAGGGAGCTTGGAGGGAGCAAAAATGTGGACCGTCTGTGGGTCCCAGAGGACCAGGTTGGGAAACACTGATCTAATATTTCATGCTGTTTTTATTCACTTATTTGCCACGGCATAGAGAACTTTCCCTCCGCTCGGCATTCACGGAAAGTTCCAGAGCGCAAGGAGGCTCTAACCGTCCGCCTGGCCCATGATGCACGGTGAATGCGGTTAACCTTCAGCCGTCTGAGCCTACAGGTGCGACACCTCATGTTCCTCCAAACGCCTGAAACTTTCTTATAAATAACAGTTTTTCATTTTTAATCTAGTTGGTCTATTTTAGGAATATTTCACGGTATTCTCGGTGGATTACGGCGGTTTGTGCTCCTTCAGGCCTTCAGGCTCTTGTTTCAAACGTCGCCCACTTTTCAGACTGAATCGGACTCATGGCAGTTAGTGCAGCCTGATTTCCGGGCACACCACCCAGGGAGCGGGTGTCTGATTCATTTGGGACTCGGACTCCCAGAAGGCCGTGCATCTCAGGGCCACCCTCATGACCTTTGCGACCCTCTGCAGGGCTCTTAGGCGCAGGACACCTTTCCAAATCCTGGAGAGGGTGGAACAATGCATTCTTTCAGGCCGCACTCCACTCACACTTATTTACCCTCAACTCAAAATGGGCAATTACTGGAATTCGTACTAATTATAAGACTGGTGGGGGGGGTTCTCTCCTCCCTTTTGTGGCTTAATGCAGGGGGTCTTAGTGCAAAAGCAAAGGCCTATGATGGGAGGTAATTACGGGGTCAGGGGGCGGCTGTGTGGTGGCAATTATGGAGAGAGCGGCAGATCCTCTGGACATCGTCAGCGCCTGCAGTCGTCACAAATGCACCTTTATTTCGTTGGTACGTGGAAAAAATAATTTCCTTGCAGTTTTCTTAGCAAAACAAAGCTTTCGCTGAAAAAAAAAAAAGAGAAAACACCAAAATTGCTCGTGCTAGAGATGGAAATCCGGTTGATCGTCCCTCCCCTGGAATGGCAAGTGAGAAAATGTGTGAGAAACATTTATTAATTTATTCCTGAGTATATAGACACAGCAATTGATTGTTACTGACACTTGAAAATGTGACCCAGTGTAAACTGAACTGAATGTGAATTTTGGAATGGAAAAAAGACTCGTGTTTAATCTGGGTGGTCTGACTCTGCCTCCCATGTCTACAAATGAGATTCTAACTGCATAACATAGTTATAGTTTTACACTTTAATCACCTTGTTGACAGCAGTAGAACGGGATACCAGTCAGGATGGGTTTAAACTTCAGTGCCTCATCCTGGCTGATTTTCCTAAGATGGTGGACAGAGTGTGGCCTCTCCTGCCCCCCACCCCTCACAGAAGCCCAGGTCCACGGGGTGTCACACTATCCAAACAGGCCCCTAATTCCTTCCTGATAACACCCCCCCCACACACACACACACACACACACTTCCGATAGAGTTTAAATGCTAACATACGATGACCGCTGGTACTCAGGGTGGGCACGGACCGCCCAGACGGATCTATTCACTTTCATCTCTGTCCAAAAGAATCCGAAGGACCGTCTCAATCGGCGAAAGTGATTCCGATATTCAGAGATAACAATTACAGGATAACAATCGCAATCTGCAGTTTTATCTGACTGCAGTAATTTTGCATCTGGGACACTGTAATTATGCATTAATTTCCCGCTGATATTAATCTCGGTTTCAAGTTGGGCTTTTTGGGTAACAGGAGGTGAGCGTCTGGATAGCCTGGTGACAAGGGTGTTTGGAGGGGGGGGGTACTGTGATTCATTTAGGGGCTGGTCTGTCTGTGCTGACATCCCCCTCCAGCCCAAAAAAAAACCGTTGACCGACACAGCTGAAGAGGACAATTAGTGAGTCACGTGACTTGCTTCCCGTCATCCGGGAGATATTCCATTGCGGCTTTGCGGCCCGTTACTCCACTGTCATGCTCTCTGGGTCGGCCTCCTGCATCTGGTCTCAATCCATTTCTAGCTTTAAAAAGGAAGATAAAACTGGGATGCCCTCATTTCCGGCGGAGTCGTGACCCGGAAAAGCTACACAGCCACCTGGAGGTAACCAGGCGCCCTCATCCCGCCATTGTGTACCCCTCTCCACCATTCCAGCTCATTTCAGTGGCTCAGCGCTCATACGTTAATCTGACCTGAAACTTCATCTCATTATGTATTGGTGTGGAATTCAAGAAGTGGCTGTGAAGCCAGTCATGACCTGTTTAAACCTGCTAAAACCAGTTTCGCCCTAAATTTTCACAAAGGCTGCATGAGTATGTCCATTTTAATTAGGGAAGTAATGAAGGGGGTTTTTCCTAAGATCATGACAGTGTCGACCTCCATTGATACAGAGATCTGAGGTCATTTAATCCTCTCTGATGAGCTTGAACAGTATCTGCTGTCATGGAGGAACCATGCAGGAACCGCCAAGGGTATAAAGAAAAAACAAGATCGAAACTTGACAGCTGGAGCAGGCCCCCCCCCACCGCGCGAATCGATTACGTGGTACATACGAGTATTCATAAGCGTGAGCACATTTTCCTGGCTGTTAGTTGCGATGAAGATCCTCGTGTTTACCTCAGAGGGGTGATGTTCCTGGAAAACGGTGCCCCTCACAGGGATATCCCATATCCTACGTTACCCGCTAGTGCATATTCACCCTGAGATAGAGTGACAGTAAAGCACAGCTGAGCACTGCTCGGGTGACATTTAAAGGGGCTTTAAATGCATTTCACAAAATGCTGAAAACATGAGTGCGAAACAGATGAGAATGTGAGGGTCTGGGGTCCTTAGAGTGACTGATAGGCCCCCACCTGAAGGAGAGCGAGGCGGGGATGGGGGAGTCTTCCAGAAGGAAGGACTCACCTCGGGGTCTCGCCCATCTTCATCAATCAGTCGTGCATCCAGACGAGAGGGCGGATGCCCACCACACTGCTGAAGGCGCTGTGCTGGCTACCAGCAAAAATGTGCCTCATTGCAGACTGTGTTCAAACAAACAGAAGCACTGTAGAGCTCTTTATTCAGGCTCAGTGTCCTAATGATCTCATCAGGCTGTTTCCGAGCTGCCGTGCCTGGCTTCCCATAGCTAGTTGTATATTAATGTAAATCTGCACAGATCCTCCCCATATGTTGAGAGGAGCAGATGGTTCCTGAGTAGATGCTGGACTTTCCTGTTGTCATCCTTTACCGTCCCCAGTGCAGTGAAACACACAGGCCGACATCCTTTACTGCCCCCAGTGCAGTGAAACACACAGGCCTACATTCTTCACTGTCCCTGATGCAGTGAAACAAACAGACCAACTTCCTTTACTGTTCCCAGCGGAGTGAAACACCACAAGACCACCACATGACCCTCCACTAGCATCTCCAGACACTGCAAGATCATCTCCAGGCACTGTGGGATCCTCCACAAGCATCTCCAAGCACTGCGAGACCATCTCCTACTCCCAAGAAAAACACAGCCACCTGTATAAACGACTGCAGACCAGTAGCACTCACTCCAATCACCGCAAAGTGTTTTGAGAGAGTGGTGCTGGCCCACATCTAGAGCAACATCCCAGACACTCTGGACTCCTTGCAGTATGCCTGCCAGCCCAGCAGGTCCACATCAGACGCCATCGCTGCTGCCGTTCACTATTCCCTCTCCCACTTGGAAAACAAAGACTCCTACATCAGGATGCTCTTTGTCGATTACAGCTCCGCCTTCAACACGGTCATCCCCCACAAACTCACCCACAAACTGGCCACACTCGGCCTGCACCCCACCCTCTGTGATTGGCTCCTGGACTTTTTGACTGGCAGACCTCAGTCTGTCAGGATCGGCAACAGGACTTCAGGCAGCATCACCACAAACACTGACATCCCACGGGGTCGTGTTCTCAGCCCCATCCTCTACACCCTATTCACCCACAACTGTGTCGCCTCCAGCAAAGACAACATCATCCTGAAGTTTGCAGATGACACCGCAGTGATTGGTCACTGGAGGGGATGAAGCGGCCTACAGGGGAGAGGTGGCCGGTCTGGTATCATGGTGTGAGGACAACAACCTCACCCTCAACACGGACAAGACAAAGGAGATGATAGTGGACATGAGGAAGAGGAGGAGGCCTCATCGGCCACTGGTCATCCGGGAGCTTGAAGTGGAGAGGGTGAGCAGCTTTAAGTACCTGGGCGTCCACATCAGTGAAGACCTCACATGGACACTAAACACCACACTGCGGGTCAAGAAGGGTCAACAGCAACTGTACTTCCTGAGGAGGCTGAGGAAGTTCGGTATGTTAACCAAGATCCTCAGCAACTTCTACAGCAGCATTGTGGAGAACACACTGACCAGCTGCATCACCGCATGGTACGGCAGCACTACAGCTATGGACTACAAATGCCTGCAGAGAGTGGTGAAGACTGTGGAGAAGATCATCAGGACTCCACTGCCCTCTTTGCAGAGCAGCTGCCACCGCAGAGTGCAGAGGAGAGCTGCCTCCACCCTCAAAGACCCCACCCACCCCCAACACAGACTGTTCATAACCTCCGTCCTGAAGTGTGAAATCTAGAACCTCCCGACTCAACAACTTCTTCTTCCCCACTGCCATCAGACTCCTTAACAGCCGACAGGAGTATTATTAATGGACATCATCACCTACCTCTTACTGTAATTTTTGCACATTAAGCTCTTTGCACATCTCCTTCATTTTCACAAATGCACAGTCAATATTTCTCGACATCTGCACATTCAAAGTATTTATTTACAATTTTTCTATTATATTGTACATTGGCATATTGTGTGGGCAACAAAGAAAGAATTTCATTGCACAGAGAAATACACTTTTCTACTGTACATATGACAATAGACGCTTTGAATCTTAAATCTTGAATCTTGAAACTCAAGGCACTTGGAGATCCTCCACAAGCATCTCAAAGCACTGCGAGCTCATCTCCAAGCACTGCAAGATCATCTGCAGGCACTGGGAGATCCTCCACAAGTACCTCCAAAGGCCACTGCTGGGGCACTAAACGGGCCTTAATCCCATCAAAAGCGTGGTGCTTGCCCTCATCTGCAGACTTTTGTGTGGAAATTCCTGCTCCAAAAAGGGGTTAAGGCCCCCCCCCCCGGGCAATGTCACCTGACTATCTCTCTCCTTGTTTCATCTCCTCTGACTGAGGGCTGGAGCTCTGGAGTGTGGACACTAATCCCAAGAAGTGGGTAGGCGGGGGGAGGGGGGGCAGAGCAATCATTAATAGAACTGAAGGAGAGGACTCTCTGTTATACAAGCTTAACCTGATCCGAATGGAGTCCCGCAGTTAAATACTCCCCATTCACGCACCCGTCTGCACAAATCTACCTCCGGGTTCATCTTTAAACTGAAAAGACTGAAGAAGCAACAAAATTTCTGCTTCAGTCATTCAGCTCTTTGCAGAAAAGTTGCTGCCAGTATCTCGAGCTCCAGTGGTGCTTGGCGTGTCCATCGCTGTCCTCTGAGAGGCGTTAATCTCACACAGCATCACAGAAGGCGTACGTCCCAAAAACTGCCACACGGCTTGCAGATCAGTGCACAGTAACTGGGGATCTATGCTGGTTACTTGGGTGCGGTTTGGAAAAGCACCCCCCCCCCCCCACCCTGTCTTACCGACCCTGGCCTGTCGCCCACATGCCTCCACGTGATCGCGGTTGGCTGCTGGAATATTTCTGGTGACGCTGGTGGTTTTGGGAATATAACATGCAGCTGTTTTTCCCAGGCAAGCCCAGTGGGCCTGGCTGTGTACTGGGGACCCAACCTATAGCCAAATCGAGAGCCAAACATCTCTTCTGAGCCGTTATGTCCTGTCAAGTTTCCGCCTTGTACCCTGAGCCTGTACACACACACAAACATGCCCCCCCTCCCCCCGCAGCCCTCCTGTCCCCATCATCAGCCCTCTAGATCTCCGTCAACATAAATTATCAAGCATGACTTCGGTAACTGCATCTCGTTTTGCTGCTGAGTGAGGCCCACGTGATGAGGAGCCAGGACCTGGGGGGGCACAAGCAAAACATAAAGCCCCTACCCATTCTGATAAGAGAAAAACTTCCAGGTGGTCCACTGGCTCTGCTTTATGAGTGGCTGGAAAACCCCTCGGGGTTCTCCCCCCCCCCCCCCAAAACCCACCACGCACCGGAGCGTACTTCCTGTCAACGGCTGACACAAACACCTGCTGAAAATCCAGGACGTCCTGCAAACCGTCCAGCCATGGAAATAAGGGGTGAAGCATGCGGGCCAGAATGCTGCAGACTAGCAGGAAATGTGGCACACTACCGCAGCACAGCCTGCCCCATGCGAGGCCTTTCCACACGGAGGGTCTCCAGGGCGCAGAACAATCTGGAATCGTATAGATGTTCTGCTCTTCTTAAAAGGCGACAGCGTGAACATGAAAGCACAGCTGAAGCCAGAGATGATGTTTCCTTTCCTACATGTGCTGCTGACCTGGGTCACGGGCGGGGGGGGGGGCCACCCCGCACACATGCTGCGGGGGCTCCCCCCCACCCCCGATCGGGGCTAGGTGGGGGGGGGGGGGGGACGGGGGAGTG